>WWET01000852.1:200901-215940 GCA_011038615.1 Limnodynastes dumerilii | reverse complement strand
CTTCCATAGACGTACGTAATTCAATGAACAATAGCTACTGCGCATGCGTAGTAGCTATTGTACATAATCTGCGTATCGTTTCGATACGTAGATTGCATATATGCGGTCAAAGCAAAGGTCCCCAAGTCTCTAAAATAGCTACTCTGAAACAGCACCCCCTGTCAGCATGCTTTAAAACAAACACACAACATGGAGGTTATGAAAGGTATGGGGGATTCACACACACACAAAAAAGTCACCCCAGCACTCTTGCATTAACCATGACATTCTATCATGTTATTCTAAAATAAAATTCAGAAAGCCACTTACAAGGTTTCTTGTTTTGGTGGTCCTAACTGTCAGACTCACAAGTTTGGGTCATATATCATGTATTTTTAAATTGAGACCACAACTCACTGTAGAGATAACCAAGTCTCCAAAATAGCTACTGTATATATACAGTATCAGAGATCCTCAGGTAAGTCCCTATTGGATACCCCACTGTATGACATTGATGAACCCATGATAAATATCGGAAAAATAAGTCCTGTTCATCAAGAGAATTTGGTAGTGGTTCTCTCATTTGTGATAAAAACACACCAAGAAGGTGCAAACAATAAATATCTTTGTGCGATACATGGCAGCATATCACCAACTCTCTAATAGTGCAGTGAATGTATCAGAAAATTGAAAGTTTTCACCAAAATGCTTAATAAATAGAGCTTTAGTAATTGTATTCATTGTTTGCACTAAATAAAGGCCATCTTTTAAAGGTTTCATGCATATTGGGGAGGTATAGTCAAATGACTGGTTACAATATAGAAGTGGTGATACGAAAACACAGAAAATAATTCAAGATGATAGTTTTTTTATTAAATGATTAGGAAATGTAGCGGTATGGCGATATACCACTGTATACTGCCCTAATAACACCAGGTCATGTCATTTTAAGTCTGTGAAGAGCTCTGTAAAATTTGTTACTTATAAGTCTTACATTTTCAACATTCTTCACATAATGTCCCAGGGTCTATGACTAATTCACCAATAGGTAAGTATAATGTAACTTCTCCAGCAGTAATTACAAAGTCACAATCAGCCTGTTTAAGCAGCCTATCACTGGCCCACAGATACCTCAAATGGCCTTGTAACTATGCTAATTACAATGAATCACTCCAGAGCTACATAGGAGGGATAATGGCTGTCAGACCCTAATTACCCTGGAACTGATTCTTACTAAGCTGCAAGATGTTTAACACAACTGAATCTGCATTTAATTTGGCTAAACATTTATTTATGCATTCAGTGATATATTGTATGTGCTTTGTTAATATTAATGAAGGGACATCTTCCCATAAGCTCTTTTGGCCGCTTGATTTAACCTTATAAACAAATGCATGCTAAAGGTTGACCTCAATAGTTCCATCTGACTAATGATTTGAGATTCAATTAATGATGAATTCAGGACCAGCTCTCCATGAACAGCTCTCTCTCCATACATAGTTAAAACATTATTAAACTCAAGTCAAACCAAGAAGGAAAAGTCAACTATAGGCCTCAAAATTAATGTATAAAGTAAATAAGAAGATATTTTTCTAGCTATCAAATAGAAAATAACACTTAAGAAAAGATTTACCTCAAAAAGGGGTAGATCCAGACCAACGTACATTAGTGAATTTACGCAAGCTATTTGTGTAAATTCACTGACAGGGAACAAGGGAACATCTACGCATGCACGCGGCAGATGTTCCCTTAGCGTAATTATTATCGTTACATATGACAATACTTACGGGGAAGGGGCAGTCCCTGGGCCATATTCAGAGACTAATTTTTGCAGGGAGTTCTGTGCTATTTTTAGGATCGGATGAACTGCGCTTACGTAATAAATAAATTTACGCTATCTACTTTGATTTTACGCATGGAAGTTCATTAGGCACGGATTTGTGAATCGCACTTGGGAACATACGTACGGAGGGGCGTGGTTGTAATCCGTCCTGAGAAAGATATACGTGAAAGTAGGTGGAGGGAGGCATTTATATGAGCATTGGAGGGTGCATTTAGTTAAATACGCACGTATGTAAGTATTATACGCACATAAAATCCAACTAAATGATCAGAGTGCTCGAGGGACTCGTAAGTCTCCAGCAACCCGTCCGTGTGAGGGGAGTGTCAGGGGTGTTGCCTTGCAACGTCCATGCGTATAATTGCGAACCTTTCACTGACGGATCTCTGAATACTGCCCCCTTTCCTTATGATGGCTCAATCTCTGCCATATAGGTGGGAATAGCCATTTAAATGAGGTCTACATGGTGGGGGAAGCCCCATTACGACTACATCTGTAGACCTAGTCGTAATATTTAAGGTAGGAATCTGGACACGTAAGTACTTACGGACCCTCACATGCACATAATGAGTGCATGGGTCTGAATCTGCCCCAAAGTCACTTGTATCTGAGCATATTTCAAGAAGCCAGAAACTAAGTTTAAACTAAGTTTCTGGTTTAAAACTAAAATTTAGTTTTTATTGATAGAATTAAAATATCAATTATTCAGATTGGCGATTATTTTATTATAAATTCTTAATTGTTCCTACAGTGTTCAAGCACACTGAAAATATAGTTAAAAACAATAATAACGGACAACAATATCATTATTATTATATTATTATATCATCAAATGAGTTGTGTTTTTCATTGGTATTGTTCATAAAAATAATAGTGGCATAGATTATATATTCACTGATTATTTATTATCTATTATGTGAATAATAAATAGTCAATCCATACATGATAGTTATTGGGAAATATCTTTCAAACTTACAATCTCCTTAGTGCCAGGTCAGTTCTGTTCATTTGAGAAAATATTTTTTACAACTTCACTGTTTATGGAAGAAATTGGAACTTATGGTTAACAAAATATACAATTTTCAGATTACAATATTAACCATAAAGTATAGCCTTGTACATTTCTCCATGTTTAACAGTAAATTGACCATTGAAAGAACTGTTTAATGCTGTCATGCACCATGGTGACCACAGAAGAGCTGCCCTGGTGGTATTTAGGCCACACACTATGGGCCTGATCCAGACCTACGCCGATGCGCTGTGCTTACTAAAGCACAGCGTATCGGCGTCCACTCTCCCCGACACTCCCCCTGTGCGGGCGTATTTCCCTAACTTCAGCCGGCGTAAGCAATGGGTAATACGCTCGCACATGAGCGTACTACCGCTAAGCCCTCCCTCCCTCAGTATATTCCCTCTCCCCGCCCAAAGGCACTAACCTTAACGTAGGGACGCTAGGGGGACGCCCCCTCCAGCGTCCCTACGCTGTTTCTACAGACGCTCAATTGTCGATCGGGCGTTGCCGTAGCTTTTCAGACGATCTTACGCTTATGCTCGCCGTCCTAGCGACGGCATACGCTGTGCTTTAGTAAGCACAGCGCATCGGCGTAGGTCTGGATCAGGCCCTATGACACTGTGGACTGGATCCAGAATTGTTATTATTATTATTATTATTATTATATAATAATGCTTATTTATATAGCGCCACAAATTGTCTGCAGTGCTTTACAGAGACCATTAGACATTCACATCAGTCTCTCACCCAATGGAGCTACATACTAAGGTCCCTTACACATATACACACACACACACACACACATACACACACATACACATACACACGCACTAGGGTTAATTTAGTAAGCAGCCAATTAACCTACTAGCATGTTTTTGGTATGTGGGAGGAAACTGGAGCACCCGGAGGAATCCCACGCAGACACGGGGAGAACATATAAACTCCAATAAGAATTCTTTCCAAGTGCACAAAGTTTCTAAATTCTGCATGTAAGAGGTTAGTGCACTCCCATGACACTCCCCATTCACGGACGGACTTTAGGTGACTTCCGTGTCCATAACTCTACCTTAACTTCTCAGCACATATCTCTTGCATTATGGAATGCCTTGTAGTATGGAAGTGCCTAAACCAGCCCATACTGTACCATTTAAATGCCTTCTCCACCCACAAAGTGTTTAATCAATCCTACAGTGTTGTCAAACCCTCACATACGGAGCTCTGAATGTACGGAAACCAATTCTGTATGTTCAGCGATCAGATGCGTAACATCTTCCATGTACATGTGCAGTGGGTTCCTACAGCCCGACTTACATACGCCACTTTCGTAATTCAGCTGTCGTCATTAGTTCTGGATCTGGTCCAGAACTAATTGGTCAAGCAATTATCAACTGAGTTTCAGTTATCATGCAACATATGGCATGGACTGATTTGTGAATCATTGAGTCTGCTGGAAAAATCAGACATGACTGTACTGATAATATCGGGATGGACACAAGGCACACTACTAGAATGTGGCTAATTTAACACCACCAGAACAGTATAAAAACTAGTCAGGAGACACCATGGTATACAATGCAGAGAGCAAACCCCAGTTCTATTGCTTTTAATAAATAATATAGTATCCCCAGCTATCCGTGTGTTATGTTATCAAACAGGAATATCGTGTAGTGTGTAGTCAGCTTGTGTGTGCATGACACCTCAGGAGTACCAGAAATAAAGACACATAATATTCCAAGTGTTAGCTGAGATGTGAGTTCATGGAAAGTCACAGAAACAAAGAGATTGGAAAGAGAGCATTCTATCTACATGAGGAGAATAGCTCATAGTGCAAGTAAACTAATCCAAGTGAGTGTCAGATGTTGTGTGCATGAGGGTACCCTAGAAGAGGCTTGGGAAAAGATCTACCTATTCAGTAAATGGCATTGAACCTGAGCTATGAAAGTGTCAGAATCTACATGCGTGGATAAATGCTAATGTGAAACATAAGTGACAGAGTATACAGAGTGCAAAAAAAAGAGGTCAAGTGCTAAGGACATAAATCAAGTGTAAGGGCACAGAATATGTCAACTATGGGAATGCTAGTAAATTAATCCAAGTGAGCATCAAAGGCTAATAGCATGAAAGTGCAGTACAAGTGATTGGTGTCAAAATTAGAGACTGTAAATACCTATTCATTAATTGTACTTAAACTTGACCTCAGAAAATAGAATCTAAGCATTAACCTGTAATGTTATGTTCCCCAATGGCTGTTAGTGTGAAAACTAATTCTAGTAGAAAGCGGGGAAGCAGATAGAAAAGCACAGTGACTATCAGCTGCCGTCACAAATAACCCTATGGGGCCTATATTTTATTATTTGCTTGAGAGTCGGGGTAGAATTGTTTTTGTAGTGCAGCTCTCTGCAAATTTCTCCTGCTGCATACAGCAGGTATGTAGTACTGGCTTATGGGCGTAAGCAGTTTTGTAAAACAAGAGCTTTGCAAATCTACCAACACTATACTGTTTCTTGGAACAGCATATGCGCAACTTAAGGCTTGTGCATATACTGGTCAAAATTGAGGCTAATGGGGATCTCCCTCCACTGTCTCCCTTTAGATTGCATTGGTGATGCCATCCTGATATGCTTCCAGAATGTTATAAATATTATCATGCCTCCGCCTTTATACAGTACTATGAAGATTGAGCTGTTATGTGGATGCAGAGGCAGAGATATTTTTAACTGAAAAGATTGAAACTTCAGTTTTCTGGCTTTTTAGTTGAAAAAATGTTTGCTAAATCGGCACTACCAAATTGTACCACGTGTAAATTACAGCAGCACAGATGTATTCAGCCTCCATAGATTTGATGGAAATAGGGGGGTACTTTGTTAAAATAAAAAAAAATTACATCTGCACTTAAATAAAGGTAACACAGTTAAAAGATGTTTAACATTTCACCTATAGGTATTGTATAAGCATTTATTTTATTTATTTATTTATTTATTTATTTATTTTTACCTATTCTATTAGTTGTGTTTGTTTTTTGGGTGGCAGGGACATAATTTGGAATCAGGCTTTTAATTTATTTGAAACTTTATTTCTTAGACTAGATTAGAATTAGAAAAAAAAATTATACCCATTTCATTCAGAATTTGATAGAAAAGCAGGCCCCACAGTATGCAAAAAATAACATAATAGTCTGTAGCATAAACTAATTTGTGATTACGCTAACAAAATGGTTCAAAAACTGCTGCCAATGGGCCAATCACATAAGAAGCAGTATAGGGTGGTGCAGAGAGTACCTTGATTAGCAGCCAGTGTGTGTGGCCACTGTGCAATCTCCCTGGTAATCTCCTTGTTTTTTTTATTTATATTGTATTTTGTACAATTATTGTGTATTGTATTATGTACTATGCTGTCCATCCCTACCCTGTAAGTCTATACTGTATTTTGTTGTATTTTGTACGGCGCTGCAGACACCTTGTGGTGCGTTATAAATAAACAACAATAATAATAATAATAATAATAATAATAATAAAGTGACCATAGTGTATCTAGGGGTGTGTGATAGGGGTAGCTGTCCAGGGTGCAAAAATATAAGGAGGGTGCCAGTAACTTAGGGCCTGATCCAGACCTACACCCACGACCGATCGTACGCCGGTCGGGAGCGTAAAACCGGGTGAAAAAACGCACTGCGCATGTGCAGTATGACAACTTCCGGTTGTCCGAAGGACATGAGCGTACAGCGAGCGTATTTTCAGCGTATTTTTCGCCCAAGGGGCATGCGTTTTGTACAACGATAGTCCGGACGCTCGAGTTACTACACAGAGGCGGGGATAGCCATTTAAATTGTACAGTATGGGCGTGCTAAGCCCCGTACGACCAGCGTATCGGTACGAAAATTCGCACGGACGCTTGAAAATGTTAGGGTAGGGTTCAGCCGCCGTAAGTAGGTACAATCAATGGGAGTGTCATGGGCGTGAAAGTTTATACGCCCGGGCGATCATACGCAACGCTCGCGGGCGTAGGTCTGGATCAGGCCCTTAATCCTTAAAGGCTATTGCTTAGTAATTCAGAGTTGGGAACACAATTTTTCCATTTTCCTCCTGGTACTAACATTTCCTGCTATGGCTCTAACCACAGTGTTAAATCGGTAACCAGGAAGATCGTCTAGTGCAGGGGTTCTCAACCCCGTCCTCAAGTACCACTAATGTCCACATTTTGTAGGTCTCCCTGCAAAACCTGTGGAGCTTTCAAAATGTAACTGTCAGTTATGAGCTCACTTCCAGCAAGGAGATTTTAAAACTTGGACCGTTAGTGGTTCTTGAGGACAGGGTTGAGAACCCCTGGTCTAGTGTGTGACCAGCTTAAGGGCAGAGACAGGTGCAAATCAGCATTAAGACAAACCATGTTACATTCTGAGGTTCAAATAATGACTATTTATATATGTTTCATTTTCTAATTGCACACAAGTACTACACATCTTTCATTTCAAACTGTAATTTAGAGCGGAGATAGTAACTGCCACCTTTCAACTTATATTCAGAGTTGCCATCTTTCTCAGAATATCTGACAGACTCCTGAAATTCGGGCAGTTCTCCCGGTATCCCAGGAGATCCGGCAAATCTCCCACAAGTCCCGCCCCCGGGCTCTCATTACAGCAATCCTTAGTGTTACTAGTTATTGGATGGGACTTGATGACCTGATTATCATCATCAAGCCCAGCCCTCCCCCAGGAACACTTGGGTTTGCAGTAGTGATGGACAGGGGACAGGGCTTAAAGACGCAATTTGCATTAATCGTGTCAACAAGCTTCTCCTCATATTGACTTCTACTTCTTCCCTCTGAGATCTCCCGGAGGGAAGAAATAAGATGTTTGCCACCCTGCTTTAATTCAATTTGCCTTCTCCTGTAGTTCAACATTGCCTTTACTAAGCTGTACATTTCTTATTTTTAAACTCCTAATTTGCACCCTTATCACTAAGCTTCTTACACCTTCTCTGCTAGGCAATTCCAGTCTACAAGAATGGATTCATAAGGGCAGCTTGTAATACTTGTTATTCTCCTGCCAATAAATATTGTGTCTAGAATCTTGAATGTTTGTCCATTTTCTGTAAAGTCAAAACATGCTCCCAGCAACAGGGTAACAAGGTGGATAAGACACCCGATCATGGGCAAAGTTTCGTTATATTCTATTCTACAATCAACATTTACAATGTCCTCTGACATTGGGATGGATCCAGAATTGATAACGTCAGTGTGTAAGTAAGTCTCTGACAACGGGGTGGGCCTATTCTCCATGCATAGGAGATACGCATGGTGGGTGGGTGTAGGAATGCAAGTCATACAGTAAGGGCTTTCCCAAGCAATTCCATATGATCCTGCATTTCATACGTGGCCCTTCCGCATGTGGGCACTTAAGGTAGGGTTCTGCACGCACTCCCCTGGCATGCACGGAACTAAGTACACTAGCCAATGACGAAAAAACGCAATTTTGTATGTACTGCGCATACGCATACCAGATGTTACGCCACGTAGCAATGAACGTACGTACCAGCCTAGTATCAACTACATAACTAGGAACGAGGGGGCGTGCCCTCCATACTACACCCGCTTTGGAGGCGGGGTGAGGCATTTAAATCCAGCAGTATGGACGTGCTTAGGCAGTTATGTACATGCAGCCTGTACATACGTCAGTACATACGCTGTGTAAATTCAGCAAGCGTAAAACGGCCAAAAGTACGTACGAGCGAGGGGAGTTCCAATGGGAGTGCATAGTAAATACGCTATGTCTTTAAATGTAAAACGTTTGACTTGCCTTTCTCATTACTTTAAGTCACTTTTAAGTCATAGAAACATACAAACGTAGCTCTGGATCTGGCCCTATATTTGTATTGGGACACTGCTGGCCACCAGATTCCACCAGATTCCACTGCTGGCCACCAGATATCGTAGAACTGGATCCATTCCATTTAACAGCCAGTAAACTGTAACTGACTCCTCCCACTGCACTGTAGGAGAGGGGTCTGCTACTACCACTAGACTCCTCCTTACTTCTGGGTATCCACTGATATGGCTGCTGCACACTCCTGTCTGGCTGATGTCCCCCTGAACAAATTGCTATGGTTCAGGAATGCAGGATAGCTGGCAGAGGTTACAGGAAACTGGGGTTTAACAGCTGGGAAACAGATTAAAGTTTAGTTAATTTAAAGGTCACAGGATACAACAGGTACAATTCTTGAAACAAAAAAGATAAGCGTCTCAGCGATATAATAGGGGATATTAAAATTAGCCAAGCAAAGCAGCACAATTAAGTAAACAAGGGGTTACTACCCAAGACAAAAAAAAACACTAAACAGATAATCGGCGCTAAAATGCTTTCATTCACCTCTGATAAAATCATCCATAGGGGTGGAGAAACGCGCCAGTGCTTTTAGAAAACAGTAGCCACAGTGCAGCTATCTTGCCTTACCATCGGCTACTTTAAAACTGCCTTGCAACTTTTGGATAACCTAATCCTTTACCACGTTCTTACTCTGCAGAGTATCATTATATATACAACACCACTCGATTACTGTGGAGTCCAAAACCATGATATATCTTGATTGAAGATGCTTGCTCTGGAGGATATACAAGCTTCGTATCATGTACCAGTAAAACCCCTGATCCGATCACTGAGCTCTTATTTAACATTGCTAAATATTTCCACTGAGATTGCTTTCAACAATTGCATTTATTCCAGCATTTCAATGGTAACATTGACTGTTTAGTTCAGTGGATACTTTTTCTCATGGAGGACACTATCTTTATATTTTCTTGTAACGCTATTAGTGAATCTCACAGTACATTGAACCACTAATATCCATTTGAGCTTTTATACTGAAAGTAACTTTCAAATGGTGCTGATCTTTAATTCATTAGCAGCTTCTTATTAGAATATTGTTATACTTATATGCAGAGGTCTTTTTCATATTGAGTTGCATTCAGACTATTGCAGCATGATGTGCAAATAGTATGACCGGCCAGCATATGGACACTTTTATATAGCGGGTCCTATTTATTTATTTTATGATTGTATTTACTTATTTATAAATATTAAACTTTGATCAATTTATCTTGTTGCCTTAATAGCCATATTATCGCCGATTATCTGTTTAGTGTTTTTTCAGATGAAATACCTCTTGCAATACAAAATACAGCTCTTTTTATACTTGACACACATGTTTGCACCACACTGTCTGAGACCTGACATACAATGTTCACCATCAGGATGTAACATTTCCTCCAAACCTGAATTTCATGCAATTTGAACTTAACACAATTTACACCAATTTAGGTATTTCCTAGGCCCGTCCAAGATACAGGATGGAGGCTAATGACCCCCTACTCTGGCTTCAGGACAAATTATGTTTTGGTCCCTACAAGTTGAAAAGACTTAGCATGAATTAGCATGGGACTTCTTTAGCCAAGTTAAAAGTACTTTTTCTATAATATAACAAACCGCCATGGAAATCAATGCAGTCTCAATACAAATATAAGTATATCTGCTACTATATACTCTGATGCACTGTGCCACTAACTTAAATAAATTGTCGCAATAAATGATATTGACAAGTCCAATCTCAATAAGATTCCGTATTGTAAATTACAATGATAGCAATAATACATTAATTGTCATTTAATAACATTACTTTTCTTCTACTATTAATACATTTATTTGTTTAAATGTATGTCACTATTAAAGCAAACGTCTTCACAAAATAAGGCATTTAGGGCCGTATTCAGAGATGCATGTGTTCTAAAGTACACTATTATACGCACGCACGTAGCCTGGCAACACCCACCAACACCCACAACACTCCCCTCTCCCGGCCGTGCAGTCGTAGACTTACTCCTCCATAGACTACTCTGTTCTTTATGTGTGTACTTCCGTGCGTATATGTCTTCCGTGCGTGCAATTCTTCATAGTCGTGCCCTCATGCATTCATTTAAATGCCTCCCCCCACCCACTCTCATGTAAATTTCCAAGTATGTATTTCTACGCCGCCCATCCGTACGCATGTGCGATTCACATGCCCGTGCCTAAAGCACAACGTGTATATATTCTACATAACTAAAGTAAATAAAGTTACTACGCATGCGCTGTTAAAACGTACCTAAAAATACGCACACAACTAAACGTTAAAAAAACGGATCTCTGCAAGCGGTCCTTACGCTTTAAAACAAGCAAAAATATTCTGACGAGTTAAAATGTATTGCAACCCCGAACACATGCAGACACATAAATGGAAGAGCAATGACAAATAATAGTCACCACATGAAAATGCTGTCAGACATCAATAATATAATGCAAACCCCATTGTAAACTAAAAGTCACCATGTAAATAATCGCCAATGTGTTTGCAAATCAATAAGTACGGTGAAAATGGAAATCCAATATGATCTGAGGTTCTCACATAAATCCCTACTCAGTGTATATAGAATTCTTAATTAAACAATGCATTATTCTGTCATTTAAATGCATATGCTGTGGACGAAAAAACAGGCACCACAGGGAATTTTTCAATGAGATCAAACAGATCAAAAACCCTGCAGGAAATTCTCACAGAGATTTCCCAAGCCCAACATTGACAAAATCATGTACTCTTACAGGCAGCTTATCCATAGTTCTTTGGGTGTCCCTGGTAAAGTGGTTGAAACACACTGTAATGAATCCAATTAGCTCATTCCAAATCAAGAAATTTAAAATCCATAACTAATGTTGAATTGGAGTCAGTTGAAATATTGTTGGAAGTGCCCAGTCCGAACGGCTGATTTTAGAAATAGAGACAGCTAAAACTTATTTTTGTCTATCTGCATTTTAATTAGCAGCCATTTTTATTTTTTATGAATGGATGAGTATGCCAATCGGCATACTCTCCCATTCTTTTTCGCACTATACCCTCTCCAAGGACTTTGATTCTTTGAGGGAAGTTAAGGTTAAGCTCTTAGGAAGGGAGGGTTAGGTCCATAGAAGGGGAGGGTTAGGGTCAGGCTGCGGGGAGGAGGGTCTTAGGGTTAGGCTATAGAGAAGTGAGGGTTAGGGTCAGGCTAAGGAGAAGGGAGGGTTAGGGTCAGGCTGCAGTGTAGGGAGGGTTAAGGTTAGGCTGCAAGGTTGGGAGGGTTAGGGTCAGGCTGCGGGGAAGGGAGGGTTAGGGTTAGAATTAACCGTGTTCAGTGCTCCGGGATCGATTGCTATTCCTCAGCGAGGCACAAGCAAACGATAGCCTAGCCACTTTCAAACTAGGGCCGTTTTTAGCGGGGACCCACACTCATACTGTGTGTATATATATATATATATATATATATATAATAAAAATACAAAAATTAGAAAGTCACAAATAAAAACATATAACCGAGGAACCACAACTAAATTAAAAAGCTTTATTTAAGCTGACTCTTTAGCCATACTGCTTCTTTTTTTAACTGTTATTTATTTCTTGTTCATTACCATTGAACAGCTATTTACTATGAGGGGATTTTTTTTTAATGTAAACCCATTCTTTTCAATATTCTTCCCAGAGATGTTTTGTTTAGTTACATTTATAATTAGTTACTGATTTAAAAAAAAAATATTTGTTACTATTTCTTATAAAAAATATGAATTATGTATTGTTAATTCACATCTATTTGATTGACTACGAGTAACGTTCAGTTTCCATGTGTTCTCATCACATTGGGCCGGCTTCAGACCTCCGTGTGTTTTCTGAACGCACAAAGGTCTGGTAGTTCGCATGGAAGAGTGGAGTGAACTCCCCTGTCACTCCCCTCTCTTGTGTGGATTTTACAGAACTTATGAAGCCATAAGGCTACCTTAATTGTCCCGTGAGGATAAGCGCTCTGTAGAACCACTCATTTGCATGGAACTCTTACACCCTGCAAACACTGTACAATTTATATGCTTTCCCCGCCCACCTTATGGAGCTTAGGCATGTGGAGAATGGGCCGTCCTGTCGGAAAGATCTCCAGGCGTAAGGAACTATGTTCCCTATGCCTGAAGATCTGTATTGTAACATCTTGTCTGTGCATGTAGTTTGAATCTGGCCCATTGTGAACACTTCTTATGCACCTGTTTGCATTAACCTATCAATTGATCTGAGCAACTTTACATTTTGTGTATCCTGTTTGGGGTCATGTCTGGGAGCAGCAGATTAGAGAGGGGGTGTTTTTCAAGAGCAGCTATTTTGGAGGCTTTAAAGGGTGACACCATGAGCAGAAAGGCTGTGATGGTGGCTGGTGGCTTATTATATATTTGTAAATATGTGTAACAGAAGTTTCTGCGTTTTATTTTACAGATAGAATGGTATATCTGTTACTGGTTAATGGCAGTGTTGCTGGGGTATTTCCTTGTCGCTAGCAGATTACCCCAGCCTTTCGTGCACCTGTTTGCATTAACCTATAAATTACTTCCATTTTCTGTATACTTTTTTGATGCAACCAGATTTATAAGGAATGAAACTTTGGACCTTTTGATGTACACTAATTCAGCTGTGATTTTCTGTGTGTATGAGTAGGTTAAGGTAGTCCCAGGTTGTTGAAAGGTAATATTTATGAGTGGATAGGTTAATGCTTGAATAGTGCAGCCCAGCAATTGAGGATCCCTCTGTATATTTTGTTCAGGCATCCATTCATTGGAAATTGGAATTCTGAATTCATCTCAATGGACCAATCCAGACTTCTGAAAAAAAGTTACATTTTCCACTAGATCGGAAAATGTATTCATTTGATTGCCACATTCCCAGTACAGATCTGGGTCTAGACTGCTATACTGGGAGTTTTTCTGATGGCAGGGTGGGAGAGGGTTGGTATGTGGAGTCCAATAATGATAGGTTGGAGAGGAGAAGTATTTATATTGCAGTGAAGGTATGCTAAGCTGCTTCTGCTGTATCCACACAGCTAAACTGTCCCCATTTTACATGTGGATAGTGCTGAATTGTTAAAGTAGTGGTCTGTGATTGCAAGTTTGTGAATGAAAGTAAAGTGGCCTCCCTTACCTGCACAGAAGGCTGGATCCAATCAGAAGTCTGGGTTCAGTCCTAAATGATTGCCTTATAAGGAATCACAAATTCTATTTATAGGCTGGATCCATGTCTTACATTTTCCTAAACCTCAGTGTGTGTCAGTAGAATAGTGTATCAGAAAATGTTATAACCCATCCAGACCTAAAAAGAAAATCACTTCTGATAGAAAGTGTTTAGTATAGTATAGTATAGTATAGTATCTGCCTGGCCTGGACAACCTGTGGCTCTCCTGGTGTTGTGAACGAGTCCCAGCATGCTTTGTCAGGTATCAGCTTTGGTCATGCAGTAAAAGCATACTAGGACTCGTAATTTCACAACACCTGGAGAGCCTAAGGTTAACCACGCCTGGTATAGGAGTTCTCATTTAACTTCCATACTTCCTGAAATTTCCATGCACTAGAGTTGGAAACTTAGTGTAGCCCTTGGCTTATAAAAGTCAGTTGGTGCAAGTGGGAGTGTGTTTACAATGCAAATACACATTTGTCTGGACATTGCAGCCTGGAACCTATTAATCTATCAGAATCTATTATTTGGGAACGTCATTGCATCAAAATTGTGAAGTCAATTGTGTGCATTGGCCAAAGGTTGTAGTTACTGTTATACCTACAGCAAGGTATTGTATCTCAGTAGCAACTAGAGAAGTCTGCCAATAAAAACAGTGAATTACTGTAAGACAGAAAAATGTATTTGAATCTATCACCATGCTCTAACGTAATGAATATATTTAAAAAAAATGCTCTGGAACAATAAATAAATAATGTACCAGCAGTATCCACACTATTTGTAAGAATATTCATAAATTACTTCATCCTCTGTGATCACAGGCTGTTATTAATTATTCCAGACAGGCATTAAATTAATGAACACTTAATTCCTCCACCAGGCAGTGGCAAGATTAATGGAGAGAGACAAAGACACATTCATATGTAAAATAACTGTGTAGCACAAGTACTTTTAATTAAAATGTAACACAAATTTTATCACTGTGCCTCCCTGTATTCTTTCTTATTATATATTATATATATGATATATGATATATTATGTTTGTGACCTTTTATGTATGTTATATTCATTTTCACCCCTTTTTTTAATTTAAATTGCTTTTCCCTTTTTTTATTTTATCATTATTTATCTTCATCATGACAACTTCATTACCATAAATTCAGAGTAGA
>WWET01000852.1:174527-199756 GCA_011038615.1 Limnodynastes dumerilii | reverse complement strand
CCCACTGTTGGCGGGGTTTGGTGCCCTGACGTTCTCAAATCAGGATCCGGTCAATAATCTGTAACACAAAAGTCAGCAAAAAATTTATTTGGGAGCCCTTTATTTCAAATTAATTGAGCTTTTTTTTTTATTGTCTTCAAATTTACTCCCCCCAACAGGACTTTATATAGAACCATATTATGGAAGATAATTTGAGCACAAATACAGAGCTTTATTATAGACTAAATAAAGCTTTATTCCTTAACTGTGCTCAAATTATCCCCCATATTAGGTCTTTCTATTCCAATAGAACACTATGTAATAAAAAAAATCTACTGTGGGGGAATATAGTCCCCTACTATGGAGGATAATTTGACTTTATTTCTCCCTAATTTTGCTAAAATTTTCCCAAAAAATAGGGCTCTCTATGCCCCGTAATGAAACTTTTATTCCTGCTTTTAGTCAAAATTATCCCACATAATAGGCCAATATATATACACTCACAATAGGGCACTATAAGATATAAAGCCCTATTATTGTCTCTTTAATAAATCTCTTTATTTCTGTCTGTGTCCAGTTTATCCTATATAACATGCCTAAATAATCTAAACATTTTTTTTCTGATGTCCATGTTTAGGTGAGAATATAGTCTTACATTTGCTTTTGTAGTCAAGTACATCCAGAGGGATATGGGGACCAGCTAAAGCCAGTTTTTGTGGCTCTCTCCATAGAGGATGTTTCAGCACTCTGGTTGACTGTCTAAAACACTGTTTGTATTGCCAATGTTTACTGAAAAATTCTGGTTATGTAATCATGTAATAGGTTCCGGGGAAGTACAGAGCAAGACAAAATAATGGTCAAAACTTGTAAAATCAGGACAGACAGCAATGATTCATGAGCAAAAGGACAATTGAAAAGGTCAGGAACAGACAGCAAACATGAATAATCAGGTTACTATGTCAGCAACTAGTAAGCAGGTCAGTTTGTGCTTCTTAAACATTTTTTTAATACTTACAGAAAGATAAAACATATTTCTGGGGGTTTAAATAAATTTACAAGTCACAGAGCCCTTCAAATGTGCATTTCATGGTATATTAGGCGAGCCGGATAAAAATATTTATTAAATGTTAGTGAAATATGAGCTTTCGACTACAATGTGTTTGAATTGATACACAACACTGCAAGCTGAGGGACCTTGGTCTGGATTTACGTTGTTTTAAGAATTGAGCTACTATGCATGCGTCTTTAGACCGCGCTTACGCAATCTACGTACAGAAACAGTACGTAGATAGCGTAAATAAGCTACTACGCATGCGTCTTTAGACCGCGCTTACGCAATCTACGTACAGAAATGGTACATAGATAGCGTAAATAAGCTACTATTATTAAAGCAACGTACGTAAGATGAAAACTACGTAACTGTGAATCCGGACCCTTGTTATTGTGTAATTAGCCAAGCTGAGGTATAAACATATAAACAAGTTGTGTTAAATTTGGAAAATACTAAATGGACAGATGGACATGGCGGTGGTATATGTACAGGACTGTGTCTGTGAACGCAAAATTATGTGGCATTTTATTTAATTATATATGCAGATAAAAGCAATTAGATGTTATGTTTTCAGGCCATAATTGTCACTGTTGTTAATCGTATTTACGTTTATTGCTCTTAGGGAAAATGTTTTGACTTACAGGGAAATAGCAGAAACAACTAAAAGCAGCCAGTATCTACCCTCATGTCATCTGCTATTGGCTCCGGATGCTGAATGGGGCTCACCACAAGCAGAGGGAGAACTTAGGAGGCCTGAACTGAAAAGTGGAAGCATTATGACACAGACAGTATAGCAGTGATGGCCACACACATGACAATAAGTGACATTACCATGTCAAGAAGAGAAACTGACAGAAAAAAAGAATAGAAAATATGAGGCTTGTAAGTGAAAGTGGGTTTTCCAGTGTTATGAAATATAATATATTTGAAACGCTATCTAAGCTTGTTGAACATGTTTTACAGTCATGTGGGCCGATGATGGAATTATTGTTATTGCTGTGCAGGGCTGAGGTGTTAAAAAACTGTGTGTACTTTATATGGCGAATGTATGTGTTAAAGTTGTATTTATCCTGGTCTCTGGTGATCCCCATAAGTATAAGGACTGCAGAGCTGATCCAGAGTGTAAGAGTAAGGGCAAAATGCTAAACACATGCAAGTGTAGACATCCACAAATTATGTTGTAGAGGGGGGGATTTAAACTGCAAACAGTACTAGAGTTCAGAGGTGATGCTTCCTAGAGCTACTCTGATTTTGAGATTAAGTATATAGCTATGCATTATTTAAGCTCTATGGACGCGATACAAAATTGAGGACACAAGCCAACTTACCCACACGGTTTGCTTAATTCGTTTTGCGTTCGTACTGCGCAGTGCAGTCAACAGTCAACCGATGTGGAATTCACTCCCCGAGGGCAGGACAGGCACACTCCTCATACTTAACACGCATGACGGTTGAGCATACTAATACCTGCACCTCCATTCCGTCAGTGGCCCTTCCACATAAGAAACCTTAAAGAAGAGTTCTGAATGCAGAAGGTGTGTATGTACGATGGGAGTGCAGGGGGTGAATATAGGATTGGGAATTAGGTACAGTAGTCTCCATTACAAAGGCAAGCATACGTAATTCTAACTTATGTGTGTCATTTTTCTGCATGCAGATAAGTGCACATTTATTTTGCACAACTGAAATTGTTTAGCCACATGCATCAGTTTTGTCCTTTCTCAAACTCAGAATCAGTCACTGTGAGAGCAGCCTCTGAGTCAAATAATTGCATCCAACTGTCACACTAAAGCCCCAGCAGTTCTGGGGGTGCGAATGAAATAGATCTGGGTGATTCA
Source organism: Limnodynastes dumerilii (assembly GCA_011038615.1). NCBI lineage: Eukaryota > Metazoa > Chordata > Amphibia > Anura > Limnodynastidae > Limnodynastes > Limnodynastes dumerilii. The sequence continues at coordinate 196,888 of WWET01000852.1, read as the reverse complement.
CTGCTTCCTGTGACTCTGAGGTATTGCCCAGACTGGACTTTTGTTCAAGAGCTTCAGTAGTGGCAGCAAGTAGTCCACACCCAACACTCCACAAAGAACCAAGGTGTCAGAATCAAAAAGAATGTAGTATTGTAGTCTCACACGTTGCTCTCTCCTTCACAGGAAAATTAAAAGTTTCACTTTATGAAGAGACTCTTAAACCATGCTTGCAGATATAAAGAAAAGACAGGTCTTTTTCTTACCCTCAAATAGCGCAGTACATAAAATAAGAGGAAAAAAATGTTGTATTATAATCAAAATATTTAATAGAACATTAAAAATACATTTAAAACAGTCAAACACAATAATGTGTTAGGAGGAGGTTGTTTTGTATCAGTGCTGATTTCCATATACTTCTTCTTCTACATTACCAGGTATGCACCCAAATGAAATAGCCCGTTGTGTTTTCCCAGGCAGCAGTATCCTGTGGCGCCGGACGAGTAGTCCTATTTTTCTATTACAAGGTGTCAGAATGCCCATGATGATCAACTTGCTAAATGTGTGTATCAACCAGGACTTTCTGAGTAACTCTAACCAGACTCTGATTATAAACTACAAAAACATTACAGCCCCATGAAATCTCCTAGGACATAGTGATGTATTTCATTAGATTTATATTCATAATATTTATTATCTGTGTAATCTACAAGAACTTACTGTCATCCATTCCTTGGCTGGCGATGTTGACCCAGAGTCAGTGCTCTGTCTTTTATCCTGATGTCATGAAGTAAGTGATCAGGGGAAGGCAACAGCAAAAGACGTGCTGCAGCAGTTATACACAGTACCACAGAAAGTAATCAGGTCAGTGAAGGAGCCTGGTGGTGGCAGTGACTACTCTCTAACAACATTTGTGAAGTGGGCATATTGCCCATTGGCTGAGCAAGACCAGCAGGAAGGGTCGGGAAAAGAAGAGAAACATAAGAAAAGATTTAAACCTCTGGTAAACAGTGAATTTACTGTAGATATCTATAGTATGACATTACAGCTAGTGCAGTAACTATTAACGTCATGTACAAATAAGTGGCACATTACTACCCAAGTGCATATTAATGCCATATGTCTGCTGATCAACATAATACTGGCTAATTCTCTGCTTTTGTATTCCTACCTAATGCTGCTATTCTACAGAGCAGAAAAGTGATTGTGAATATGTCATTGGGACTTTTATTTGTAGTAATGGTTCTGTATTATGTTGGTTATTATGGCTGTATAACACACAGTACAGGTTATAACACATGATGTCCTTAATGGTAGATGGTATGATATTGTTGCAGCGACACACTACCATTTTGGCTTTTCTATATATTATTTATAAGAGTTGTGGTAACTGTGTCGGCCAGACCTAACTTCCGATTTTCCCCCAACTTCTGTGCTTTACAGTAGGATTACAATAAAAAAAAATGTATACTGTGCATGAGTGCAGATTTCTGTTTAGAGCCGAAGAAAGAGTTCTGCCGATACTCACCTCGACCCTCCAGCCGCAGGTATTGGTGGATGGAGACAGATCAGTCACTGTCACCAGTCTCTTACCGCGGACACTTGCTGCAGGAAAGCTATACCAGGCTGTGCATGAGAAGGACATCCCTGCTCATCCTGAATCATTCCTGAAGGACAGTGGCACTCCACCTATATGTAACGTCACAGTGTGCGGCTGGTCCTGGGCCTCACAATTTCCGGTTGTGGCCCGTTCAGAATGCATTCCAACTCATCCATTTCAGAGGGGAAGTGGAATGTTGGGGATTTTATATTTAATTAGAAAGTAGAGCCTTATCTGGGTGAGCAAGACATGCTTTTGAGTCTTGATGCCGAAAAAGCCTTTGATCAGATCTCATGGACACATCTACAAAGGATTTTTGATCAAAGGGCTTTTGGAGATAGGTTTGCACAATTTATCAAATTCATATATAATTCCCCAAGTACACAGCTACTAGTTACACGGAACCAGTGCACATGTTTAGGGGAACGCGTCAGGGCTTCCCTCTGATGCCCTTATTATTCACTTTGGTGCTTGATCCCCTACTTAGAATCCTTCAGAAAACCTCAGAATTTAAGGGCATTAGTGTAGGTTCCAAAACAACTAAAATCATGGCCTCCGCAGGCGACCTGCTACTGTATGTGTCTAATCCCAGGGATTCGCTCGTAAAGATCTTCAATATTATTGAGGATTTTGGGAAGGTCTCTGGCTTTGTAATAAACCAGGCAAAATCGGAGGCACTGTGGTTGGGACATTCCACTTATCCACGGTGGCATAACCAGTTTCGTGTCAAATGGGCAAAACACTTGCTCACATATTTGGGACTTCAATTACCCAATAATCATTTTTCGATATATGAGACCAATGTGAATAAAATCCTTAGAGAAATTACTACTACTTTGAAAAACTGGGAGGCTTTTCCTCTATCTTTTTTGGGCAGGGCGAGCATCACCAAGATGATTCTCTTTCCAAAAATCCTTTACCCCCTGCAGATGTTACCAATTCTTTTTCCCGCTAAAGATGAAAAGCAATTGAATAAAGAATTTAGGTCATTTATATGGAAAGGAGGGAGATCTAAAATTGCATTGGCAAAATTACAACAAAATGGAGGGATCAATTTCCCTAATATCAAACTTTATAATCAGGCTAGCCATATACGCATAATTAGGGATTGGCTTCATGGAATGGAATGTTACTCCAACACCCCTCCGGAACAATCATTTATTCCTGACCTCTCCTTGGTGTCCTTTCTACGTTGTAAAAAATCAGACATTCCATCAGATGCTTTAGAAAATCTTTTATTAATGTCTACAAGAGCAACATGGAGAGGAGTACATAAAGCCAAGGGTTTGAATAGTCCATATTTTCTCTTTTCCTCCCCTTTTTAAAAAACCCGGAATTCCAGAGGGGTAGGGCAACATATCCATTCACAAGATGGCCTGCAATGCGTCTAAAATTTCTTAAAGATTTGGTAATTCCTAGAAATGAGCTAATACTACCCAGGGCCCAAATCCAGGAAAACCTTGGGATACCTGCACAACATTATTTTGCATTACAGCAGGCATTACACTACACAAGGACTGTGACTCAGCACTTAACCTCATCAGACTGGAACAATGACTTAGATAACTTACTGGCAAAACCACTGCAAGAGAGAGGAACAATTTCCCTCCATTACCAATATCTGAGAGACACATTGGACTATTCCACCGTTCAATGGGGACTAATTCTTTGGACAGATATCTTCCCAACTCTATCAACAGAACAGATATTAGAGGCGTTACAATTTTCAATCTCCACTCTTAAAGCTAGTTCATATAAAGAAATGATATTGTGTATATTTCATAGGGGATATTTATCTCCACATAGAAGATTTCAAATGGGACTGACCAGCTCTCATCAATGCCCCCATGTACGCCCCATTTTGGGCGGGTAATACACTCTTTTATCACATCTGGACTATTGGAAGAGGTACCTCTCACACCTGAGTGGGTTGTCCTTGGGGTGATAGATTCCGAACTTCGAATTCGCAGACAAAGCAAACAAATGTTCCTGGTATTATCGGCCGTAGCTAGGAAGTGTATCTTGAAGCAAAGGATACACCCCTAACCACCCACACTCACGTTATTCCAAAATAAGTTGTATTATCTTTTCCGCATGGAGTGGCTGGAGGCCACCCTGGCAAAGAAAAAACTAGTGAAACGGTTATTCAATTTGTGGTCGAACTATATCAACACGCTAGATCCCCCCCTTAAATTACAAATACACACTTGCTTTAAAGATACGCCCCTGATATAAAACCAGATTTCTCTTCGGTGATCCCCCGATTTCTTTGGATATTTTGGAGACTGAAATGACCTAGGTTATATGTATTGTTGGTGTCATACATGCCCAGGGGTTACCAATAACAGACAATGGAAAATAAGGGTAAAATCGGATAGTGTTAATTTGGCTGGGAATCGAAGGTGAACCATAACAAACAGTTATTTTATAAATTCCTATGTATCAGAGATACCCAGAGTTTGAATGTATTTGTTTATATTGTATTGACACCCTTTACAGGGGTGAAATTTATCCTTGAATGACTATGTTGTCTATAACATGACGTGTAATGTGGATTGCTCCAATGGTGAGGATAATAAAAATATTTAAAAAATAAAGTAGCGCTTTTCTTGGACTATCTTACATTAAACCAGTGCTCAAAGTGGAAATTTAGAAGTAGGGTATGGACATTTCAGCACCAGATGTGTCTTGAGTTTGGCAAAGTAAACAGTTCAACACTAGGTAATCACATTGGGCCTGATCCAGAGCTACGCTGGACCGCTGGCAGTACTTACGGTGCACTGCCCCTGTCACTCCCCCTTAGTTACAGTTACGCCAGCTGAAGGCTACACTAACTTCTGCCAGTGTAACTGTGTGTAACTATGTTCACACAGGAGCATAATGATTGAAACCCAGCCCTCCCCTCCTAATTACCCTCCCTCTCCCCGCCCCTTTGTCCGTAACCACGCTGTAGTTACAGACGCTATTACGCAAGGCAAAATATGCCCGGCACATGTGCAGAATGGTATTTCTGCTGTTCTTACGCATATGGCTGCCGTAAAAATGACAACTGCCGTAGGGCTGGATCAACCCCATTGTGTACATGTCATGTGGGTCATGATTTCTACACTGAACGATTCATGTTTCATTCAATGATCTGGTTACCGCTAGGGAAAAACAATGATAGCTCCCCCGCAGGGGAGCCTTATTGCCCCTTCTTCTGTGTACAGCCAGCCTTATTGCCCCCCTCTTTACTTGTGTTCAGTCAGCCTATTGTCACTTCCTTCCATTTGTCCAACCAGCATTATTGCTCCTCCTTTTGTGTGCCCAACCAGCCTTATTGCCCCCTCCTTCTGTGTCCAGCCAGCCTTATTGCTCCATCTTTATTTGTGTCCAGTGAACCATGTTGTCCCCACCTTCTGTTTGTCCAAACAGTCTTATTTCCCTCTCCTTGTGTCCATCCAGTCTTATAGCCCCTTTTTTATGTGTGTCCACCCAGCCTTATTGCCCCTACTCCTGTGTCCAGTCAGCCATATTGTCCGCCTCTTTATTTGTGTCTAGTCAGCCTTATTGCCCCCCCTTCTGTTTGTCCAACCAGCCTTATTGCCCCTCCTTTTGTGTGCCCAGCCAGCCTTATTGCCCCCTCTTTATTTGTGTCAAGTCAGCGTTATTGTCCTCTCCTTGTTTGTCCAAACAGTATTATTGCCCCCTGCCTATGTTCAGCTAGTCTTATAGCCCCTCTTTATGAGTGACCACCCAGCCTTATTGTCCCTCCCTGTGTGCAGCCAGCCTTATTGCCCCAACTTTATTTGTGTGCAGTCAGCCTTATTGCCCCTCCTTTACTTTACCCAGCCTTATTGCCCCCTCTTTGTGCCCAGCCAGTCTTATAGCTCCCTCTTTATGAGTGTCCACCCAGCCTTATTGCCCTTCTTCTGTGTCCATTCAGCCTTATTGCCCCTTTCATGTTCAGCTTCCCACTCCCCCATTCCAAATCCCCATTCCCCATCTACTATCTAAAAGAACTGTATATTAAACTTACCTTTCCTGTGGCTCTTTCGTCTCTTTCCTCCGCAGCGCACGCTCTGCTCGCATGACCTTAGGTCGCGTTTACGTCTTCTGATCAGAGCTGCGGCTGTGCATAGCACAGCCAGCTCTGTCAATAGGAGCAAAGCTCCCGGCGACACATTTAAGCACATTGAGCAGATATGCCTTTCGGTGGTATGGCATACCTGCACTTCTGTGAGCCTGCACTGGGTAAAAATACAGAATCTTAAAATTCTATGAGCAGCTGTATTTTAACTCAGAGCCGACTCACAGAAGTGGCGGTATTCCATACCGCCGTATACCGGCCCACTTCGAGCACTGCATTAAACTATATACCCTTTAACTCTCAAGCATTTTGTAAGAATTACATTATGATGATAGCAGCCCGATAAAAAGTCATTTTCAAACCGTATTCTTTTAAAATCTCATTAAAATATTTCAAATGACAACAGCACATACTGCTGTGAAACAGAGTGCTGCCTAATTTCCTTTTTATGTAACATGCAGACACTGTTCGCCTCACTCTAAGAGCATCTGACAGTGGGAGGTGTGGCATAGATGAATCAAACCCCGCATTTCAGCTGAATGAGTTGCATAGTAATATTTGTGAAATACTAACAAATCATAAAAAATGTATATATTGTCTTTCCACATGGAAATATGCAGGTTATGTACTAATGAAAAATTACGTATAAATATGTAGGTAAGTGCCACCAACTGCCAGAAAGAACTCAACAATTCTAGGAGAAACATATGTCTCACTAACCTGGTACCTCCAGTAATTAAGACAAATCGGGAGTGAGTTTGGTGTCATTGACAGTGACAGAGATAAAACCATACACCACACGCTGCATTCTTGGACAGGATCTAGCTCTTCAAGTATTGTGGTTTATTCGTTTAATATCTGTTTACATAGAAACATAGAAAGTGATGACAGATAAGAGCCACATGGCCCATCCAGTCTGCCAAGTTTTTTTTATTTTTCAAAACTATACTAATCCTAGACCCTTTATTACCCTCATTTTAGTTTGAGATTTAGGATATCCTTATATTTATCCCAAGCACATTTATACTGTTCTACTGTGTTAACCTCAACCACCTCAGATGGGAGGCTATTCCACTAATTAACCACCCATTCAGTGAAGAAATTGTTCCACACAGTTCCTCTGAATCAACCACCCTCCAGTATATATACACCTCTGAATCTACCACCATCCAGTATATATACACAAACCCTTGTGTTCTATCTGCTTGACTACCTTTAACTCACATGAAATTGTCATTTGTATTTCTCCTCAGTAGTTTCTAATGTAGTGCCATTAATGTTATATTGAACTTTTGGATTTTCGAGTCCCAAGTGCATGATTTTGCATTGTTTAGCTTTAACTTGTATTTCCCACACTCTTGACCATTCCTCCAGTCTACCTAAATCCTCCCTCATTTTCTGTACCCCACCTGGCATGTCTACCCTGTTACATATCTTTGTGTCATCTGCAAAAGGCATATTTTCCCCTCAATGCCACAGGAAATATCACCTATAAATATATAAAATAGCACTGGTCCAAGTACAGAACCCTGGGGTATTCCACTGGTTACCTTTACCATCCCCAGAAGGGATTTTATTTACTACAACCCTCTGTAACCAGGACTGTAACTAGAAATTTTAGTGCCAGGAGCAAAAAGGAAAAATGGCGCCCCAACCTTATATTAATAACCAGTTTAACCTTAAAAATGTAATTACTGGTGCCCCATTTCAGCTTTGCACCCTGGGCGGTCGCCCCTAGCGCACACCTCTAGTTACGGCCCTAACTGTAACCACAATTGTATCCACATAACTATCTTTGCTTCCAATCCCAATTTCCAGCTTATTTAACAGTCTGCGATGTGGCACAGTGTCAAAAGCCTTAAGCTCCCCCTTAATCTAATACTTTACTGACCCAGTCAAAAGATTCAATAAGATTTGTTTGACATGATCTACCCCAGTGAATTCATGCTGCCAGGGATCTTATATGTTACTGGAATTAAATGAACAATTTTGGCTTTAATAGTGTTTCCATCAATTTGCCTACTGCTGATATTAGGTTCACTGTTTGGTAGCTGGTTTATTGTTCCTTACTTCCACTTTTATGCAGAGGGACTACATTTGATATTTTCCAGTTCTCTGGAACTGGTCCTGTTTCAAATGACTAGTCAAATAATTTGATAAATTGTTTTACCAGCCCCCCACTAAGCTCTTTTAGTGTCCTAGGATGCATCCCATCTGGTCCCATTGATTAGTCCACTTTCAATTAAAAAAGTTCTTATAATACCTGCTCCTCAGTGAAAGTAGTAGTAATTGCATCATTTGTTTTAATAGTCTTCCTATTTAAAAGTAATCCCTTCCAATCTATGGGCTTTATTTACAAAGATCGTTTTCATATGATAAAGCCCATTTTCATGTGAAAACGGGCTTTATCATATAAAAACGAAGAGTTAGCTTTATACAATGTTATTATCGCCATGGAAACCACGGCGACGATCACATTAAACACTCTGGATCGCCGGCCCGCTCTAATGAATGTGAGCCAGTATTTACTGATTTTAACAATACGCACCGACACGTTAAATAACACCATCTGAAGATGGCTTTAGGGTAAATATTCTAGCTATCTCCCAATATATCCCCCCTTTTCCTCCCCCTAATAGCTGTTATTGGGGCGAGGAAGAGGGCGTACATATTGGGAGACCGCTGGGATACAGTTAAGTACAAAAACATTAAAATCTAAGTAAAAAAAAATATAAAAAAAATATACATTAACTATTTCTAACAAATTTTTAACTAATAAACATATTTAATAAAAAAAACCACCGGTCTGTCTCTGATCCCGCCGGGACTCCGATGTCAGCGAAAGGCTCGCTGACCGTCGTAGGACCTCGCCGAAGGGGTAAGTATTAATATATACTCCCTGCGATCCTTCTAGGCTAGGCGAGGCGCAGTGAGAATAGTTGCTATCATTAGCGCTCAAGGCGCTAATAATAGTAAATAGAGCCCTATGTCTTTTGTGAATATTGAACAATAATATTTGTTAAAATGATCTGCCATAGCTCTATCACCCACAACAGGATATGATTCACACTTAGGATAGAAATTGCGTGCTTGCCTAAAAATATGCATCACAAATATATGCAAGTGCAATGCAGGGATAGCAGTGGCTGCAACTGACCACATCCACACAATCGTTCATGTTTTTCCATGTGTAAGTATGCTGCATGTAGAACTAGGAAGTACCTAGGATATGTTCCTTAAATCGTACGTGAATTTGGGTACTTTTTTTAATAGAGATTCAGCCATACCTTTAGGATCGCAGACATTGCTGTTTTTCTTTGCCCTATCCATTAATTCTTTGAAGAAGAGAAAATAGAAGACAATTTTAACTTTGCCAAATACAACCCAGAAAAAAAGGAAAAAATAAAAAGTTAAAATGCTTTAACTTTTTCTTTTTCCTTTTTCTTTTTTTCCTTTTTTTCTTTTTTTTCTTTTTCCTTTTTTTCTTTTTTTTCTTTTTAAAACAAAAAAAATGTATAATAAATTAGCAAACAAAATACATTTGCCATACTGGTTTAAATAAGTGTAACATTTAAAAATAATCACAAAATTTATGTAACATTATTCCTATATTGGAAAAAACATAAATAAGTAAAAAAAAAAGGCTACCTTGACACTGTTGACAGTCTTGTATTTAAAAGTTTGAAACAATGGGCCTGATTCAGAGATACGATTTCCACGGCACTTAGGAGCGTATATTTAAGATCTTAGAAAATTCGCATTACTGCGCATGCGTAGTAATAGTGCAACGCCGTTTACGTAGCGGTTAGGAGCGTAAGTTCGCTAAGAGCGTAGGTTTGAATCGCACGCAACCACTTAAGATCTTAAGTGCTGCGAATCTTTAAGATTTTAAATATTTGCATGGAAATGGGCAGGGGGAGGCAGGGAAATGAGGGAAAGTGGGCGCGGGCTGACACTTAGGATCTTAAATATACGCTACTACATCACTTAAGATCTCAACTGCCAGCGCAGAGTTAGGGTTAGTCAATGGTGGTCTAAGTTTAAGATCCACCGCTGTTTGCAAGGGGAGTGACTGTTTCTGCAGTGGGCTGTAACCTGCTAAGATCTTATCCTTAGAAGCGTATATTTGCGATCTTTTCGCAATCGCATCTCTGAATCAGCCCCAATAGCTTTAAGTAGGTGAGCCTTATGTGTGTTAATTAAATGCACATGTGCATTGATTTAAATTACCAACAGCTGATGACCGTGTGCAGCGTGTATGGACGCAAAAACCTTCACATGTTACAACAGGCTTCTGCAACTTACGAGTGGTTGTCCCCTTTTCGTACTGAGTGGACCATTTTTTTCTGTCTGTGCCTTTTCTGCCCTGATAATCTTTTTAGACAATTTCTGCTTTGACTTTTCCCTGTCATCATTATTCTGAGTTTGCTTATAAGGCCATCTTTTTTGCTTTCACTATACTTGTTATTTCTTTCTAAACCATATTGGCTTTTTCTCTGGTTTTACCTAACTTCTAATACAAAGGTCTGATATTTTAATAATGAACTTTTAAAATTTCCCCACTGCTCCAGAACTCATTTCATGTGCTTCTACATTTCCAAATAATCACTTACATATATCCTAATTTTTACAAATCAGCCTTCCTTAAACCTTGTCTTTGAGTGGAACCTGTCTTTCTATGTCTTTGTACTAAGCCATACTGCTTGATGATCACTGGATGTTAGGTTCTCTCCCATATTTACTGTACTTCTGAGATTCTTTCACCATTTGTATGTACCAAATCTAAGATGACTTCTTGAGTGGGCTCTCTCACTAATTGTTTGTGGGATGCTCCCTGCAATGAGTTTAAAATGTTCCCACTTCTAGAAGAATTTACTGAAGACTCACCCCAGTTTACATCAGGTAGATTAAAATTCCCCATGATTATCACCTCCTCCTTTAGTGCCATTGTAGCAATGTCTTTCAATATGACATTGTCCATTTCCTTTTTTTTCCCTGGGGATCTAGATATCACCCCAGTTTGAAGAATAACCCCCTGGGTTTCTATTATTTCCCAAAGTGCTTTAGTTTTTTCTCTGATACTACTTATTAAAGTGGAATTTATCTCTTACTGCACATACATTAATACTCTTATTCCAATTTTTCCTACTCTCTCCTTGCTAAATAAATTATATCCTGGTATAGCAACGTCTCAGTCATGACTTTATTTGCACTATGATTCAGTGATATCCAATATCTAGATTATCCTTTGACATTATTGCAGTTAGTTCAGGTATTTTATTTCCTAAGCTTCAAGCATTTGCACACATAGCTCTGATAGGTTGCATTATTAATCTCTTATTCTCTTATACTTATTGGGCCTGATCCAGACCTACGCCCGCGAGCATAGCGTATGATCGCCCGGGCGTATAAACTTTCACACCCATGACACTCCCATTGATTGTACCGACTTATGGCGGCTGAACCCTCATTGATTGTACCGACTTACGGCGGCTGAAACCTACCCTAACTTTTTCAAGCATCCGTGCGAATTTTCGTACCGATACGCTGGTCGTACGGGGCTTAGCACGCCCATACTGTACAATTTAAATGGCTTTCGCCGCCTCTGTGTAGTAACTCTAGCGTCCGGACTATCGTCGTACAAAACGCACGCCCCTTCGGCAAAAAATACGCTTAAAATACGCTCGCTGTACGCTCATGTCCTTCGGACGACCGGAAGTTGTCATACTGCACATGCGCAGTGCGTTTTTTCGCCCGGTTTTACGCTCCCGGCGTGCGCTCGGTCGCGGGCGTAGTTCTGGATCAGGCCCATTATTACTAAGTATGATTTTATGCCTTTTTTGTTCTCTCTTTCCTCAGTTACTGTTGATATGCTACCTGTTATTATTGCCTGACCACAAAAGACTTCTTAAGTGGGGGAGCACTTATTTTTATTAAAAGGTTCCTAATAAAGCAGTCAGACTGCTTTCTTAGAATTTCAGTCCCCATAGAAGATGGGTGCAGCCAATCTCTTTTGTATAGGTTTCTAATATCTGATAATGATTTCACATTTTCCTTCCTTTCTCACTGATTTTATAATATTTAAAATATTTTTTTTAATGTTGAGCTGTTGCTCCCAGCAAGCACTTTACTTGATTCCTAACTATAGATCCTATTCCCAGTTGCATATTCCTAACAATAAAATCCACCACAAAAGTGTAGTTCTTTTCTGGAATTCCCTTTTCCTGACACCAGAGTTAAGTATTTTGTATGATGAGGAGCACAGTGCTCTTTAAACACCTGATATCATAATGGGTGACATAGGGCCTGATCCAGACCTACGCCGATGCGCTGTGCTTACTAAAGCACAGCGTATCGGCGTTTACTTACCCTGACACTCCCCCTGTGCGGGCGTATGGCCCCTTCCTTACGCCGGCTGAAGTTAGGGTAGCCTTCAGCCGGCGTAAGGAAGGGGCCATACGCCCGCACAGGGGGAGTGTCAGGGTAAGTAAACGCCGATACGCTGTGCTTTAGTAAGCACAGCGCATCGGCGTAGGTCTGGATCAGGCCCATAGACACACATACACATTTACACACATACACATTTATACACATAGACACACATACATATTTATAGCCACAGGAATAACAGTATTGTGTACACTGGGAACACCACACATGTAAAGATTCACTGGCTCTATAATGCTGAGCAGGCTGGGCGGACATTTCTTGTGTAATTACATTGCTGTCCCCTCCAGCGTCCCTACGGCGCTGCAACATCTGCCCGGCGCATGCGCAGATCGGCTGGATCAGGCCCATGCACCTTAATTACTACTTTTATTTCTAACTGCAGGGGCCAGATTTACTAAAGGCGATTTGATGTAAATCGCACTTGTTGTGCATTGTTTAAGTGCAATTTTGGAATCTCTGGGTTTACTAAGCAAATCGCTCCTCTGAAATCGCATAACTTAATGGACTTTACAAATTGCATTCGTTTGAACAAATCGCTCGATTACATGCTAAACATGCAAATCGTTGAATTTACTGAGGCCTAGGGAGCTGAAAATGGGCCCAAAATTGCACCAGTTAAAAGAGGTGTCTCAGGCTAGCGATTTTGTCCAAATCGCTAGTAAAAGGCCTCTTTTCAATGCTGCAGCCTATGCCATAAGTGGCAGCATGCAAAGCGTTAAGTGCATGCTGCCGCAAACTAACTTATTAAATAACCTGTCCCAATTAAATTAAATACCTAATATGCCCTGCACATCTAAAATAAATAATTAATATGTCCTCTACAGCATAAATAAATAAATAATATGTCCCACACTATAAATCATCCAAGTACAAGTTACCAATCCAAATAAAACATATGCCCCAATCCACATAATTAAAAAACATATGCCCCAATCCACATGAATAAAATACATATGGCTCGAGACAACTAAATTGAAAACACATGACCCCATACAAATGAAAAACTAACACAAGCTCCAATAGAAAAATCAATAAGACACCAGTACGATATTAAAATCAATAAAACACCAGCATCGATAGAAAATTCAATAAGACACCAGCGCCGATAGAAAAATCACTACAATACATGTGCCGATAGTCAAATCAATATAATAACAGCGCCGATACCTTTAATATAGAACACTTGTCACAATAATGAAATACATAAAACACGTCATAATAAATAAATACATAAATCACGTCACATTAAAGAAATACAGAAAACACATCACAATAAATAAATAAATAAATACAGGATACACTTGTCCCGATCCTAATTCATTTATAACACAAGCACCAGCATTCCCATGGATGACAGGGCATGCTGGTGCTTGGAGAAACACAAGCGCCAGCATGCCCTGCTATCCAGGGTCTGCTGTGCCATATACATGTGCCCAGCATAAAAATAAAACAATATTGTGCCCCCATAATACTTTTCATAAAAATCCCCAAATGTGGCAACCCCCAAAAAAAATTCAATCATCCATATGCAGTATATACATGTCCCCGTTTAAAAAAACAAACTCATTCTAGTGGCCACTTATAAAATTTTAAAAAATGCCCAAAAGTTCCATAAAAAATAAAGAAAAACATACCTGCTCTGATGGGGGTCCAGTCTTGTAAGCTTTTAATCCGGGGGTCGGCCTTGGCAAAAAAACCCCTGCTAGGATGACGCTAACTATGTCCTGCACGCAGGATATCCTGGCACTAATGACAGTTGTACTGTCATTGGGGTTTACTTATATCCTCTGCCAGCGTGGGAATTCATGATATACATCTTCCAATGACGCTTAGTAAATTCAACGAAAAAACCTAATGAGTGCGATTTGCAGCGATATGGGGCGATTTACATCGCTCCATTGAAAGCGATTTTAGTAAATCCGACCCCAGATTTTATAAAGTCTCATAAGGTATGGGTTGAGGTATAGTTTCCCCTGCTATTCAATATGGTTTTGGTGAAGTGTATTTGCACCTGTTTTTTTGTTATCCCAAACTCAGCCCATAGGTATAATATTATAATTAAGTATAATAGTTGCAAAATGCTATGATTACGTTTACTTACTTATTTTATTTACTTGTAAATTTAAGCACATTTATTTGCTTGTTGAGTGGAGTTTAATACATACAATTAATATAGCATCTATTGCCTCTGTATTGTAGTGTTTAACTGGCTTTATTGGTATAGATTTTGAACCCTGACAGCATTGTTAGTTCGTGTTATTGTAACTTAGGTATTTATTATTAGTTATGAGAGTAGAGAATGATTAATTCTATTTTGAAAGTATTGGATAATGATCAATGCTTCTTCACATAAAGGATTTGCGTTTCAAACAAAAGATGTTTTCAGGGAACTTAGTTGAAAAAATTATAGCAATTTTAACATATAAAATTAAAAGATAATGACAGACTGTATGAGTACAGAACTAAAATACTGTACAGTGCAGATGATGAAAGATCAAACAGTTCTCATTCAATTTAATTGCTCTAAATAAAGTATGTCTGTCAGTTCAAGCAGTGCCTGCATCAGTGTTGCGTACAATGCTTGCTCTGATGAACTATTCTTTTTATTTGATAAAAACATTTAGACTAAGAGGATAAACACCACATTAGTTTTGTGTACTAAGTGTAGCTGAAATAATTGTATCTAAGTGATTTGTGAAACCAGAGCTATCAAGATTTAAATGTAATTTCATAGAATATCTAGGCTACGGTCTGACAAAAGAGGCCAATATATCTCAGATGAACATTTATAAAGTATGGCAAAGTTTTATTTTTGTATCTTTTTAAGATATTTAAATCACATTCCATTTTGCTTTCATTTGCTATAGCCACTGCCTATTGGTTACTAACAATTGGCCCAGATCCAAAGTTATGCTATAGGTGTGTACCTGTGGATGCTTTACGTGCCTGCGGGGGTCCATAGGTACGCACTCGATGCGGGGAGTCCACACCCGCTGTACTCCCCGCTGTCGTTAGTAAATCTGGACACTTGTCCAGAATACTACCTTAACTTTTACGACTGGTTGTAACGGGGCTTCCCTGGCTCCGACCCCTCATTTACATGGCGGGAATACGTCCATCGTAAATGAAGAGTAAGCCCCTTTAGCATAAGTACTGAAGTATGTAGCTTAGTTACGCACGTTAGTACTTATGCAGTCGGAGCATCTGGCGTGCGCATGCGCAGATGTTCCAACACAGTGGACTTATGCAAATGATTTGCGTAAGTCCCCTTTCGGCCGTAGATCTGGATCTGGGCCTATGTATGTATAGGCAGAGGTCCTGATTTAAGAACATTTGGGGATTTATGCATGCAGCTTGCATAAGTGCCCTAAAATCTGAACATGTGTGGCAGATGTAACGCTACAGATCTCCTAGTGTACGGAACTCATTTCCATAGGCTAGGTGATCATTATGGGGGTCAGCAAGAGAGGCAGGGATCGGCATGTTAATAAAGTGCCGTGGGTGACAAATACAGAACCATGCAGAGAAAACAGCATAAGGTGCTTGACATGTAAGTGCGGACTTCCAGACCTGCGTACGTGTGGAAAGCAAAAAGGTCTGGGTTAGGCCCAATGTAAGCAAGGGAGGTTTTATTAACATAATTGCGTCCGTCACCCCACTTAAACATGCAAAGTGCATAAGTGGGATGTTTTGGAGGGAAGGCGCATGCACTCTCCAGATGTTACGCATGTTTTACCATCTTACGGAACTTAGTTATGTAAGATAGATATTCCGTACATTGGGGCTGTGCCTCCAATCTGCTGCCAAGATGGGCGGGAAAAAGCATGTAAATTGTAAAGTACTGGTGGGTTTTGGTATTTATGAGCGGATCAGTGGTCGGACGGATCACTGATCTGCTCGTGTGACTAAAGGCTGCCCTATGTTAGCGTAAATTCCAACAAAAATGCGCATGAGAGAGGGGAGTGACAGGGGGAGTTCACTGCCCTCTTCCATGCGGACTGACTGGCTTTCTATACATGCAGGGGTCTGCATCCATTATTATTATAATTATTTTGCATTGACGCCATGACTAGACATACAGAAGTCATAGTAGTGCACTATGTGTGCGTGTCACTGTCTAGGTACAGTTATAGGACAAGATATGAGGTATCCAATGTAGATATTAAAGCAAAATAATAAGCCCTGCCCTGGTTTTTCCCAACTCTAATCAGTTGTGGCCACTTTTGCAGCAGTAAGTGGGGAAAGGGAGGCGGTCAATAGACTAAAGCTTTGCCTAGGGTATCCAGAGACTGGTTGAAAAAGACAACAATACTGTTATATGTATAAACATTTCTATATATGAACATACAGAGATCTATTTACTTACAATAACGTTTTTACCTGAACCAGGATGGTTTATCTTCACTGCGAGCATGGCAGGTTTCTTCACATCATTTACTAATACTCACTCCTCCGGTGAGGCCCCGCGATGATCTGCAAGGTCATCGCAGGACCTTTCATTTAAATGAAGAGTGAATGAAGTCCTGGGCATGTGCAATGACTTTCTTTTAAGTCTTAAAAAATTTCCATGGCAATCCATAGTTTGGAAATCTCATACACTTTATTTTAATGTGATAATGCCTGTTTTCATGTGAAAGTGGTGTTATAACTATGTAAATAGAGCCCCTAAATGCCTAGCTAGTATAACTCAAATCTATATCTATTTTAGTCCAATTCACATAGCATATAGGTATTGTTTCATACTAAGTAGTTTAGATATACTTGTCATAAACACGCAAGCCATGTACGTAAATCTTGTATTCTATTTAAATAGGGAATTGAAGTTGTCTACTGGTTACATGTATTGTTCTCGGAGAACATTACAAGATACCAAGCTACCGTTTTGCTGATTTTATAGATAGTATTGGTTTGAACAGTCTAAAATAGTTATAATTAAGTTCTCACAAAATGCTAAAAATATTCAGAGCAGTTGGAATGACTGCATGTCTTTGTGACTAATTTTGTCGAAATTATAGCTTGTTAGTTACACCAAATTGCTGGTTGAATTAAAAGAATTTATGTTAAACAGCAATTCAGAGTCAAATCTGTACACTACATTTACAAAGCCATTGTGAGTTATTTTTGGTCTTTCATTGTCCTGATTTAGGACTGAACAGAAATACAGAGTTATTGTTTTGACTTTCTCTTATAAATATAGACATCCAATCACTTATGACACACTGTCAGCTGTATTTTTTTTTTTTTTTTGCACTCTCGTAGTTTTGAGCATATAGAATGGTAAGAATTCTATTTAATCCATGTTTAATAGGATTTTAGCAACAAAAATATATGGAAGCTTTAGACACATCATACATGCAATGATCTCTTTAGAGGCAGGTCTGGCACAAAGTGGTATACAAGGTAAGCACTACAGGGGGGCACCAGAGCACAGAGGTGCCCGCCCCACTTCTCCACGCAGTCTCTTGTTATCCGACGCTTAAGTATCACTGGGCTGTACTAGCATTTTTTGGAGCAGTATTAATATGATTAACTTCATTTCCCTGCAATCCTGCCCGTTTTCACATTCAGTTAATTAATTAATGAATGACCAAGTTTCCAGGTATTTGGATTTGTGCTTTAGATCTTGATACACAGCTTGTAATATTGTTGTGTTTCAATGCACCAGTTCCTCCCCTTCCTGAACCTTGATTCTGGAGGATTCCAGAGAGGAGGTTCTAGGGTGGGTCTATGCTTGGTCATGTATAATACGTGTTATTAAATAGTACTCTCTACCTTGTATTTGGTTAAGCTATCACTTACTTTGACATTTGTTGGGCTGTTATCAGCCCATTTTTCATGGTTTTTTAGCTTGCCAAGAGAGATTTCTCTCTCACTATTACTATCTCTCACTATTCAGTGATGCCTTTTGAAGATCAAGCTGGACCCAGTTAAGTTCTGGCAGCAATTGTGTGGATTTGAAGGAGCTCTTGCTGCATCAAGGATCGTGGAATTCATTAAGGCCATACACCAGTTTTTTCCAAAATCGCTAAACTATTTAATGTCCTTCCAGCAGTACCTGAAGGTTCAGCATGCTCTGTGGGGTCCTTTAAAAGGGAATTGGATGTACAGAACTTATGAATGCTACCCTCAGCCGATCATAGATGGGGTGTAAGTTGTGATCTTAGCGGGTCCATTGTTTTGTTACTGTTTATCTTTTGCTAGATAATTGTTACTTTGTTCCCTTCCTTCCCCATCATATAACTGGATAAATTACCAGGTAGCCTGGTAGCTGCCCGTTGCACCAGGAGTGGGAGCGTAAAGGGATTTTCTTTTTCCTCCTGACTCAAGGTGGCATCAAGTAATTCTTCCCCTGCGAGAAAAGACCACAGAAGACAGGAGGTTGTGGTACCCCCTTTATTCTTCCCAGTCAGGATGTATATATTTTTGCTTTGTAAAGCTTTTGTCTATGCTCAGTTGGCTTTCGGTTTTGTTTCCAAGGTTGGCTTTTAATGTTCATTCTCTTTGATTCCATTAAAGCCATTGGGCCTGATCCAGACCTACGACCGCAAGCGATCGTACGCCGGTCGGGAGCGTAAAAACGGGAGAAAAAACGCACTGTGCATGTGCAGTATGACAACTTCCAGTCGTCCGAAGGACATCAGCGTACAGCGTGCGTATTTTCAGCGTATTTTTTGCCCAAGGGGCGTGCGTTTTGTACGACGATAGTCTGGATGCTCGAGTTACTACACAGAGGCGGGGATAGCCATTTAAATTGTACAGTATGGGCGTGCTAAGCCCAGTACGACCAGCGTATCAGTACGAAAATTCGCACCGACGCTGGAAAAACTTAGGGTAGGTATGCTGGAAAAAGTTAGGGTAGGGTTCAGCCGCCGTAAGTCGGTACAATCAATGGGAGTGTCATGGGCGTGAAAGTTTATACGCCCGGGCGATCATACGCTACGCTCGCGGGCGTAGGTCTGGATCAGGCCCATTGTCCCTGTTGGTGCAGATCGTATTGATTTTAAGCACTCTTTTTTTAAATTCATGGGCTCAGTGTTTGTCGTTTTAATGGTTTTGCTGTCCCTTATAAAGGTGAGCAGAGAATGCTGTGATCCTCCCTTCAGACCAGTTGGCCTGGGTAATGCTTTTGGGAACCTCAATATTGTTGTGATTCATCTGGGAGGTAATGACATCGCTGGGGTCCAGGTGTTAAAGCCTTCGGGCCTGATCCAGACCTACGCCCGCGAGCGTAGCGTATGTTCGCCCGGGCGTATAAACTTTCACGCCCATGACACTCCCTTTGATTTTACCGACTTACGGCGGCTGAACCCTACCCTAACTTTTTCAAGCGTCCGTGCGAATTTTCACTGGTCGTGCGGGGCTTACTGTACAATTTAAATGGCTATCCCCGCCTCTGTGTAGTAACTCGAGCGTCCGGAATATCGTCGTACAAAACGCACGCCCCTTGGGCGAAAAATACATTGAAAATACACTCGCTGTACGCTGATGTCCTTCGGACGACCGGAAGTTGTTATACTGCACATGCGCAGTGCGTTTTTTCCCCCGTTTTTACTCTCCCGACCGGCGTACGATCGCTTGCGGTCGTAGGTCTGGATCAGACCCTTCATGCCCTCTCATGTTTACGTCCCTTCTGGCTAGTAATGGTGGCCGGGATTAAAGTCTAACATGATCACATGCAGGGTTTGGCAGTATTTGTCTGAGGGAGCTGCCTTGGATAGTGTGCACAGGATGGCCAACTGTACATCCAAGTTTCCTGGACAAGCCCGAGGATATGTTAGTTATGTGCCAGAACATTTGTTTCATCCAGTTGGCATACATTTGTGCAATAAAGGCTAGCTCTTTTTATAAATAAGGTTTCTTGAGGCTCTGAGTAAGTTGTGAAATTTGATGGTGGCGGAACCAGTTATAGGGACCAATCGTGTCAGAAAGCATGTTTTATTATTATGATAATGTGGTCGTTGGTAGTATGGTAATGGCACAGTTAGTGGTGAGTCTGATGAGGCACAATTAATAATGTTACTCGGCTGTTGAATTTTCCAGCCTAAGTTTTGGCCGTTGAATTTGTCCGGCCTGAATTGAGGCATGTCTGCGCGGGCGCTCTCATGTTGGGGTGCAGCACCAATAGGTTGGGAGAGAGTGCCTGGTTCTGTTTATTGTTGATTCATTGTTCTGTGTGTAACCTGCATTTATTTGTTTATCTGCTTTCTTTAGCCCCCATCAATTTTCGATAATCCTTAGCATGATCCACTATGGATCCCAAATTCAATATATAAATATAAAAACAATAAAAATGTTAACAAATTATATTTGACCCGCAGACAAGTCTCAGTGTGTTTTATTCAGTGTAGATGGCTTGTGGTGAGTGACATATTCAGGGGGCATCAATCACACATGGGAAGTTTAATAATAGACCATGTGAACAAACTTATTTTTATACACACTTGGATGTAGGCTAACAGTCTAGGTTTTCAGATCTCATTACCTGGACTCTGGATTGAGTCTCCCACCTATTAATAAACCTATGCATATTCTATGGTTTTTCTCACATAAATACAGGTGATAGTAACTATATTTGCTCCAGTTAGGAGATCCACTATATTTCTCTCTAGAATGTGTACGCTTGAGGATTACAACTTTATGTTAAATCTTCACACATTACAGTTGTTATGTGTTCCTTAATATAAATTGTCTTTCTATAGAGCCAGGTTAACCCCGGGAAAGAAATGGTTGCAGTCCCCGGTTATAAAGTTTAATTACCAAAATAGGGACATTCGAAAGTTCCCCCCAGTTTAGAATTTTTTTCAGAATTTGTGAGTAAGCTGATCGGCCTACTCACCCATTCTGTTTTGGAAACACTGCCGCTACTACAGGACCTGCACCACGGGAAAGGTGAGTAAGGGTTAGGGTCAGGCTGCGGGGAAGGGAGGGTTAGGGTCAGGCTGCAGGGGAGGTAGGGTAAGGATCAGGCTGCGGGAGATGGAGGATTAGGGTCAGACTGCAGGGAAGGGAGAATTAGGGTCAGGCTGCGGGAGGTGGTGGGTTAGGATCAGGCTGCAGGGAAGGGAGAATTAGGGTCAGGCTGCGGGAGATGGTGGGTTAGGGTCAGGTTGTGGGGAAGGGAGGGTTAGGGTCAGGCTGTGGGGAAGGCAGGGATAGGGTAATGAGAGGGGAGGGTTAGAGTTTCAATTAGGGGAAGGGTTGGGGTAGTTTATTGCCTTACCTTTCGGAGCAGGTCAGTCAGCAGATGAGCAAACCTGAGAGACAGAGTCCCTGTGTTTGAACCTTGCCAATGGTTTTACATAGTGTATGTTATATCATAAAACAAAGCATGCACCTAGAAGTCCATTTGATAGACAGATAGGCTCATGCATGTGGAGAAACCTGGATAGGTTGTAGTAGTTTGTGAATTATTCTTACTGAGTGCTGTTAAAGTGTTGAAGAGACTGCCTATACGGATAGCTCTGTACACATTCCAGAGATTTAGCAGGAAAGACTTGTACAGTATGACTAGCTCCATGAACTCATATATCAGAGATTAACCTTTTCCACTTTGGAGGAAACAGTTGTTGTACAGCCAAAATCATCACTGCAGCATATTAGCTACAGCACAAGCCAAATCAGGTCACAGGTTCAAGTAAAACATGTTAGATTTTGATTAATTAAATCCATGCGGAATTAGCAGAGGATGTGTGCTAAGAAAGCCCTGTAGAGTGATAATATTTATATATACATACACTTTAATAAAATCTATGAAAACCTCATGAAATTGATTAATGGACAATTAGTTAATTTACTTTCTGAGCATACAAAACCACTGCATTGCTCACATTTTATTAAAAGTATGCTAATAAGAGCAAAATTTAATTAACTATGCGGTCCCAGTTATATATACTATAAAATGATGGGTTCTATTCTATGTTCTATTCTATGTGTGTTTTTCTGACACTTAATATAAGGCAAGATTCACTCAACTGCTGCCATATTGTCAGTTTTATGCATTATTAGAATAGCCTCCCAGCTGTAGCGTCTGAATATTTTTCAAATGCTGACTTGCAGTAAATTGCAAAAATATGCTCATGTTGTGCTGAAACATCACACCACCCATTAGTGTCCCCATCAGTCCCAGGGTGCTGTACATCTATGAGTACTGACCAATAGCACAAAATATGACAAACAGGGACTGACCCAGGGGTACAACACCCTGTGCAAGAAATGTATTAGCACCCCCTCTAAGTTATTACAATATAATTTAATAGAATATATGCT
>WWET01000852.1:109904-120084 GCA_011038615.1 Limnodynastes dumerilii | reverse complement strand
AACTACAAAGCAGAGAAAACAAATTTGTGTAAAACCAAGAATTATAGTGGTGGGAGTTACTTTTTTAGAAGTAGAGACAGACGTAAGTTAAATTTTCTCTATTTCAAAAATGTTGCCATTTTCTAAAAAAAAAATTCTGACTTGTAAGTATGTCGTGTTACACCCTGGACTGCTATATCTGGTTTTGCCTCTAGGGGCAGTTCTGGATTGTTTCCTGTTGTAGACAATTCTACTGCCTGCCCCTAGAGACTGCTTTTGAACACTTTTTCTGGGACTAATCATGTAATGTGCTCATTATCCTACACCTGTGCTCGGGTTTTAGCTATCCCATCGTTCCAGAGCAAGGTGTAGGTCATTGTTTCCTATTATCTGCGTCCTGTGCTGCACGTTTGTTTGATGTTTCCATGTGGAACTTTTTATATAAAAGAATTATACCCCCAACGGATTGCGCTCCCCAGGGTAAACTGCTGCACAGGGAAAAATATAATGAGGCCAACCACTGCCTCCAAATCACAGCTCACTGCAAATTGCAGTGGGCTATTAACATAAAAAACAATAAATAATTTCCCCTGTTGCGCTGGATGCCCTGTTGGAAATATGTCTCTTCAAAAGTTCTCAGTTCAATATTCAAACATATTTCCCAATAAGTATCCACTCAGAAGGAAAAAATCTTGCCTGTGTCCTCTTTCTACTTCAGACCGTACTCCACAGTGTTCACTTCACAATCTCTGTGTTCCTCTCAGTTCATAGTCACGTAGAGTAGTATACTGTCACTCTAAGAAGAGTAAGCACACTGTCACTTTAAGAATCTTTTGCAAAAGTTAAGGACGAAGCACGTTTCAATTATGGTTATTAGGAAGAACAACATGAAAGAATCTGTTTGGTCACTTTATTGTTTACTGTCACTTTAAGAAGAATGAGCACACTATCACTTTAAGGAAAAAGTTTTTTATGAATTTTTCAAAGAGAAAAAGAAAAAGATGTATCACAAAGTATACTTTGAGTTTTAAATGAATGTTACAAGACCGCTATTTGATAATGATGGTATAGGAAATTTTAATAGGAATTGTGATTTTTATGATATAGGACTGTAATATGATTGTAACATATGACATATATGATTATAATATAAGGACCCAGAAAGGAATATAGAGAAGAGGATCTCCTATATGTTTGATATGTTTTGGTTTAAGAAACTTATCCATCCGTTACGAAGCAATTAAATGACGTCACATACCCTATAAAAGAGCGACCCAATTTCACATGTTTACACCTTGATAAAGACATTGACTTGTTGAAACGCGTTGGTGGTTCAGTGGGACGGAGTGCCTGGAGCTAATCTGTGGTAATAGGAGGTAGAGAGGCAGAGTCCTATAGCGGGACTTACACGTGGACACGCGGGTAAGACCGCGACTGGGACGGAGCTTCCCTCCATACATAGAAACAGGGCACATTCCCCACTTTTTTGTTTTTACGTATGTTTTTAAATAAATATATGATTAAGAAATTGGGTCTGGATCGTTGATAAGAGAAAGGGGGTGGAACCCTCCTCCAGGACCAGGGAATCGATCATCTCTTCAAGAGCCATCTACTCAGAGACGGAGCAGAGCGGGGATAGTTTTCGGTGCAAAAGAAACCTTTATTTGCAGTAACCAAAGCATATTAAATGTGAGTACCCTGAAGAAATGTGATTATAGTGATTGGAACATAACAAAAACTCGCTGCACAAAAAGTCTATCTATATATGTTTTTTCATATGCACGAGGGGAATTGGAGACAGATTGAGAGGAGTTCCATAAAGGATCAAGATATTCTTATATAACGCATATATACAAGAGGAATGGGTGAGTGAGATTGACCACCCAATACGCTATATAGGATTGTAGCAAAGACATATCACACGATTGGTTTTTTCTCTTTTCCCTTTTTATGTATGAATTGAGAGGAATACAGAGATTGTGAAGTGAACACTGTGGAGTACGGTCCGAAGTAGAAAGAGGACACAGGCAATATTTTTTCCTTCTGAGTGGATACTTATTGGGAAAGACTGAAAAGGTCCCTTTTTGTACTGTGTATATTTGAATATTTAACTGAGAACTTTTGAAGAGACATATTTCCAACAGGGCATCCAGCGCAACAGGGGAAATTATTTATTGTTTTCCATGTGGAACTTGTTTGGACTTTTTGCACATTTCTACTGTGGACTTTTTCAGACTCTGTTGGTATTAACACCCACCTTGGACACTCCATGCTTCTGCCATTTGCCTGCTTTCACAGTTATCTGCATTCCCAATATCTTGGTGTTTTTTATTTGTTTCTGCCTTATTTACATATGCTGTGATACATATCCTGTATCATGTGTGTCATTCTGCAATAAATCTCACCAGTTCCTGAGCTACCATGTTCCGTTG
Organism: Limnodynastes dumerilii; assembly: GCA_011038615.1. NCBI lineage: Eukaryota > Metazoa > Chordata > Amphibia > Anura > Limnodynastidae > Limnodynastes > Limnodynastes dumerilii. The sequence goes on along the minus strand of WWET01000852.1, from coordinate 117,673 downwards.
TCATACCAATCGTAACAGATCGGCTTAATTATTCATTCATTGGAAACGCCGTCGCAGACCCATCGGACCCACCACAGACCCGCTGCACAGACCAGAAAGTTACACTCTCTGGGGAGATTTAAGGTTAGGATGTGGAAAAGCGAGGATTAGGGTAGGGTAATGAAAGGGGAGGATTAGGCTTAGGGTAATGGAAAAAGAGTCTTAGGGCCAGGCTGCAGGTAGGGAAGTCTTATGGTCTGTCTTCCATTCTGTAGTTTGACTCATGGAACCAAATCAATGGAAACTCATAACTGCGGTGTGGTGGAAGAAATTATCTAAAAATTCACAATTGGCAGAATTGTCTAGAAATTCCCCATAGTGACTGGGAAGACTTGAGGGCATAGTCAGAGCAAAAGAAAGTGGCAAAGACAGATAGCACATTGCGTGTGGAATCAAGCATATTCTGCTACTGGCCCTGGGCCCTGCACCACAGTGGGGGCCCTTCAGCTTCATTCATAGAGCATTGGCAACCTGCTACTGTATATTATTAGCACGCCTGCAGTTCTATATATGGAGCTGCCAGGGAGTAGTAGTGGCAGGGGTTGGCCAGAACAGATACCCATACTCACAGGCTCACGTCCCCGCAGCTTCATATACAAAGTCGTGGCACACTACTAATATCATGCAGCAGGTAACCGTGGCTCTGTTATGAGCTATTTATAAAACACAAACCCAAAGTTGATTAAGTTAATCAGCTACAGGCAATTGGTGCATTTGCAGTTCAGGTGCTGTTCTGCGTGTGTGTGATCATAGCAATGGCTGAACTTTGGATCACGTAGTAAGTGTGAGATAAGAGTTTTTGGAAATGTTTTTTACACTTATCAGATGCTTGCTTGTCAGCTGTTGGTCAAAGCACCTTTACAATTAATGAAGTTGTTAACTATAGCACAGGTAGGTGTGTCCCCTTCTGAAGAATGTCATCCTTGCAGACTTGCTGTCTCGACTGGATCTCACCTGAGAGTGCATAACTTATGAGTGACTAATTCCCTCCTGTTTACCTCACACACTATTCATTCACTTACACTAAGGCCCTGATTTACGTAAGTCCCCTTAACACGTAACATTGGTGCATGCACTCCAGATGTTACGTGTCTTAAGTTCTTCCATACTGAACTCCTTCAATGGAGGGAAGTGCCAGGGCGTGCACTCTTCTTGTGCCTAGTTACAAATCTTTATGCATACGTTAGTTGCACGGAGATCTGAATCTGGCCCTAAGTGATTAGTGCCATCACTAAGTTTTATTTGGACAGCATGGAAACTATCTCCAGATGTTTTCGTTTCCACCTTTGAACTAATATAACACTTTTATCAGTTATCATCAATTCAAAATCTCTTCTGTTACAACCATGTAGCGTTTAAGACCCAAGTCAGTCTGACACCTGATATTGTAAGAACACAGAGACAAATGAACTTATGAATTGGAGTGTGGGTCCCCATAGCGAACAGCCCTATTTCGAATGGGCCGTACCCTCTCAGCCAGTTCCGAACTGGCTGGGATATCGATTGCTTATGCCTCGATGAGAAAGGTGAGTTTCCCCCTAACCCTAAGTTCCCCCCATGCTGCCTAACCCTAAGTCCCTTCCGCATGCCTAACCCTAAGTCCCCAGCGGCAGCACTTCTGAAAGTGAATGGGTGAGTATGCGAATCGCATACTCACCCATTCATAAAGAAAATTCTGAGAGGCCTCACATTCAAAATAGGGACAGCCGAAAATAACTTTCAGCTGTCCCTAATTCGCAATGCGAGCCTTCGCAGTAGGGACTCGCAACATATGAATTGATATTTAATATCAAAAGAAAGTCACAATGCTTATAGTACAAAAATTATAACAAATTACATAAAAGATCATTTTAACAGTTTGGCGGTAAATAAAAGAGTTAATTTGCGTAAAAAGTTTGCCTTATGCAGAGGACACATGCTGTGCTGAAACTAACTTGGTGCATTCCCCCAAAAAGATTGAGATCCCAAGAAATGAGTAAAACTACAGTCTCATATCAGTCATTTATAAGGCACTTTCACCCCAACAAGCCAGCACCCCTTCCCTTTCTCCAGAAGGTAATTTCAGATTTGTGTATTCTGTGCCTTCCACAGGCTCTACAGTAGAGTCTGATCTTATCATTTTCACACAAGGAATTTAAGAGGTCTGGCGTTTGGAACCAGGCACGCGCCCATAAATGAATATTTTATGATACACATGAGGGGTACACCGCAGAAGATGGCGGCGGGCGGCGGCAGCGGGCATTCCGTTCTTCCATGACGCCTCAGCAGATCTGGAGGGATCGCGCATCAACACATCAAGCCAGCAGTGGAACATCACAGCCGAGCCCAGTACGGCCGCTAACCCCATGAAAAGTTGCGTGCGCGATCTGACGGAGGTCCTCCAGCTTATGAGGAAGGACATGTCACAACTGCGACAGAAAGTGAAGGCCGACAGAAGCAACGAAGAATGGGGATGCAGAAGAGAATGGGACACAGATAGAGACAGAAGAGGGAGAGGATTGGGTACTCGTCAAGGAGAAGGGCCATGCTGTTGAAACTGCCGCCATTTGGGACACATCGCCCGGAATTGTCCTGATGGAGTAACCGCCGAGGGCAAGCCGTTAAACTGAGGCCCCTCGCGGTTACAGGGCCACCCGCTAGGGAGAAGGAAGAGGAGGTGCATACAAGTGGACTGATTGGAGAGTGCCCTGTTACGGAAGCCAGCCTGGCCGGAGTGAAGCAACGATGCCTCTTGGACACGGGGTCTCAGGTCACCACCATGTCGGAGCACTGCTTCCAACGAGACTATCCCCACCTTCGGACCCAGAAGAGCAAGACTTGGGTGAGGCTCACAGCCACAAACAACCTTCCCATTCCTGTGGTCGGTTTAGTGTGGATGGAGATTGAGCTGTATGGTCAGGCCTTGGGCAAAAAGGGCGTCCTTGTGGTTAAAGGAGGCGAAATGCTGCATGGTGACGTAACCGTTGGCATGATCGTGCTACGTAACCTAGATCAGCTGCTGTTTCAACAGCAGGGGCAGAATTACTGGAGGAACCTTGGAGTACAGAGGCCAGTTCAACAAGCTCTGCAACAAGTAACCCGGCTAAGGGAAGAACAGCGGGTCAGAGACACCCCGAGCCCTCTGGGCTTAATCCGATCCAGCTATGGTCAACCATTGGAGCTCTTGGGTCGACAAGAGGTGGTGCTCAACCTGGAGGTACGGACGCACTGGAAACTGGAGGGTCTTGAAGTGCTGGTAGAACCCCTTGAACGGCCAGTCGAAGATGGGGAGTATATGGTGTCGAGAACCTTGGGTGTTGTGAGGAAGGGAAGGATCCCAGTGTGACTTTGCAACCTGGGTGACCAGACCCAACAGGTCCAACCGGGAACAGCGCTTGCTCGAGTGGTGGCTATACAGGAGGATAGTATTCGAGGGCATCAACAGGTGACATTGTCCCCCAATGCGAAGACTCCGTGGGTGATGGCGGTACAGGTGGATTCGGCTGAACAACCCCCCTCTGCGTGGAGTGAAATAACCATTCTAGAGCAAACAGTTGGAGGAATTAGAGCCCGACAGGACAGCAGCTAGAAGACATTCTCTGGAAGAGGCAGCGAGCATTTTCCCGGAGTGAAGAGGATTTTGGCCTGACCACGGAGATAGAGCATGAGATCCCAACTGGGGCCGCTCCTCATGTGTGGGAACGGTATCGACAAATACCCCCAAAACTTTACCAGAAGGTGATGACCATGTTACGACAGATGTTGGAGAACCAGGTGGTCCAAGAAAGTAAGAGTCCATGGGCATCCCCGATCGTGCTTGTTGAGAAGAAAGATGGATCTCTGCGATTTTGTGTGGACTACAGGCATTTAAACAGCTGTATGGTGCGGGACGCGTACCCCCTGCCCCGTATCGAGGAATCCTTGGCGGCGTTAGGGAAAGCCAGATATTTTTCCACTCTTGATCTGGCGAGCGGGTATTGGCAGGTACCGGTGGCGGAAAAGGACAGAGCCAAAACCGCGTTCATTACACCCATGGAACTGTTCGAGTTCTGTCGCATGCCTTTTGGGTTGTGTAATGCCCCCGCGACATTTCAGCGTTTGATGGAGTGGTGTCTGGCGGACCTCAACTTCGATGCCATCTTGATTTATCTGGATGACATAATCGTGTTTGTCCCTACAGTGGAGGAACATATGGCCCACTTGGACTTGGTTCTGCAGCGCCTGGAACAATATGGGTTGAAGCTCAAACCGCGAAAGTGCCATTTGCTGAAGACCAGTTTGGAGTACCTGGGGCATGTCGTGTCTGGTGAAGGAGTGAGGCCCTCTCTGGAGAAGATCGCTGCGGTGGTGGAATAGCCGACACCCCACACCGCCACCGATCTACCGCGGGTTCCTGGGGCTGACGAGTTACTACGGGCGCTTTGTCCGAGGATTTGCGACAGTTGCCGGCCCTTTGACGAGACGCCTGCATGGGCTCTCTACAGAAGGTAAACAACCGGTAGTGTAGTGGGAAGCCGAGCAGGAGGAGGCATTCAAGCAACTGAAGGAAGCGCTCACACAGGCTCCAATACTGGCTTACGCTGATTTCGAACAGCTTTTCATCCTTTATACCGATGGAAGTCAACAAGGGCTGGGAGCCGTACTCGCCCAAGTGCAGGATGGCCGAGAAAGGGTGATTGTGTTCGCCAGTAGGAGTCTCCGTGATTCGAAATGAAACTTTGGGAACTACAGTTCGTTCAAGTTGGAACTGTTGGCGATGGTGTGGTCGGTGACGGAGAAATTTGCAGAATACCTTACCGGGGCCGAGTTCGAGGTGGTGACCGATAACAACCCCCTGGCTCATTTGGACACCGCTAAGCTGGGAGCATTGGAGCAACGGTGGGTGGCCCGATTGGCCAAGTTCTCTTATCGAATTTGGTATCGGCCCGGGAAAGAGAACCAGAACGCGGATGCTCTCTCCCGATTTCCTGTTCGGCAGGCCAAAGGACCCGGTGATGAAGAGCGAAAAGTATTGAAAATCCCGGACCTAACGCAGGTGCCCAGGCCAGGTAGGAGGAACAATGAGCCGGCAACAGCTCAGCTTTGTGCGATGCTTCTGGACCTATCACACTTGGAGTGGGTTGGAAAACAAGAGGAGGATATCAGCCTTAGGATCATCCGACAAATGAAACAACATCGGGGTTGGCCAGCCAAGTCAGAGCGGGTTAAGCTTTCTCCCTTTGGAAGGAAAGTGTTGCGTAGCTGGGATCGCTTGAAAGTGATAGATGGGCTGCTGCTGCGGGAGGCTTATTTTCCCCAGGAGTTATGAATGATCCAACAGGTGGTGGTCCCGGAGCGGTTGAGTCAGTCTCTGGTGAAGGAAGCCCATGAGGAAGGGGCCCATCTGGGGGTAGTGAAGACGTACCATTAGCTACAACGGCAGTACTTTGCACCTGGCCTTCAGCAAACTGTGGAAGAAGTCTGTCAGGCGTGTCCCCAATGCGGGGTGACCAAACCTATTGAACAACACATGCCCCCTCTGGTGATCCAGACGACCCGGCCCCTGGAACTCTTGATGGTGGATTATGTCCTGATTGGGGAATCTGTCATTGGACATCGCTACGCACTGGTCATGACGATCATTTTACCAAATTTACTGTGGTGGTCCCAACACGTGATCAGACAGCAGAAAGCGCAGCAGAAGCCATCACCATGCAGTTCATCAAGCGCTATGGGTGTCCGGAACGAATCCATTCTGACCAGGGAGCTTGTTTTCAAGGGCAAGTGCTGACTGAGCTCTGCCGGGTGTATGGGCTGACGAAATCCAGGACTACCCCACATCATCCACAAGGGAACGGGACCTGTGAACGGTTTAATCGCACCCTGCTGCAAATGCTGAGGACCCTTGTGGAGGAAAAGAAAACCCGGTGGCCAGAATTTCTGCCGGATCTGGTGTGGGCCTACAACAATCGAATACACCATACGATCGGATTCACCCCGTTCTTCCTGTTATTTGGACGCCCGGGAAGTGAAGCCAGGGATCTGACGCTAGGGCCGCTGGAGCAAAGGGGGGATGGGATCCTCTCACCATGGGTCGAAGAACATCAGCGGCGGTTGAAAACAGCATGGGACCTTGCTGGCCGTCGCATTGAGGAGCGACCGAATCCCCGTCCCCAGAGAATCACACCTGAGGCCTTCGAAGAGGGTCAACGAGTGCTTGTCCGGTTGAAGGTCCGATGGAATAAATTGAGTGAGCGATGGGAAGTAACTCCTTATGTGGTGGTTCGACAGTTGTCTCCAGAAATACCTGTGTATGAAGTAGTACCGGAAGATGGAGAAGGCAGGGCGTGAATATTACACCGGGATATGTTACGTCCTTGTCCGTTTCCAACCACCCCCTCATCTCCGGTGTAGAATACACCCAGTGAGCCTCCCCGTGTTCCTGAAGATGAAGAGTGGACATTGCCACCTTGCCCTCCTTTTCCTTCTCCTCCTGTACCAATCCCCGAAGTGGTCACGGAAGAAGAGCCTGGAGTGAATGAGGGGTTACAAAGGTCACGAAGGGTCAACCTTGGTCAACCAGCTCCCCGGTATAGTGATCCGGCGTTTGAGTGGGGACAATTCCTGGTTGTGGGGACCACAACGGAAAAAGAGGGGGGAAATGTGGGGTACACCGCAGAAGATGGCGGCAGCAGCGGGCAGCGGGCGTTCCGTTCTTCCATGGCGCCTCAGCGGATGTATGCGCAGTAGTTCATATTGCTAAGCTGAATACGGCCCCTGGTGTTCCTAGTTGAACATTAACAAGCAAAATATTACCAGCTGAATGAAGTATTATTCATGTATTCTTTTTCATACAATTAATAAATGTAGACTTATGTGATGCGGGTTTGCAAAAGTGGAGATGTTGCCCACAGCAACCAATCAGATTCTAGCTGACATTATCTAGTATGTAATAGGAAAGTGAGAGCTAGAATCTGATTGGTTGCTATTGGCAGCATCTCCACTTTTTCAAACCATCAGCTTAGTAAATCTGGCCCCATATATCCAAGTTCTGAAAGTTCTAGCAGGAACAGTTGCCTTGCTTCAAGTATACATGGGCTGCTGAATTACTATACTGCCATATTTACATTGCCAGAAAAAGCCAGACACTGTTGCTGCTGTTTAGCACAACTACTTACCTTTCATTGCTAAAGATTTACTTGCAGTAATACTACAATAAATACAGTATATGTTTGGTTTCAGAATCTCATATACATGAATCTGAATCCTAGTCTGGTGTTCTGTTTTCAACCATTTTACATACTCATAGAAAATATGTCCAAATATGTTTTGACAAGAGAATTATATGAGCTAGGTATGTAAAAGATACCAATTCCTTTATAATCATGGTTGCAGACTCTCCTGAAATGTCCGGGAGACTCCCGGAATCCTGGGAGATCTCCCGGACTTCCGGGAGAGCACCCTTTTCTCCCGGAGACGATACAATGTCCGGGAATAGTATTATTCCTGGACATTGTATTGTCACATACACAGTGCCCGAACTGCTGCGTCCAGGCACTCTGTATGTGTTGCTATGGCAACACAGCGCCGTTATCAGTGTGACGCTGACGTAGTTATGTCAGCGTCATTCAGAAGCAGAGGTGCCACAGAGGACGGAGGGTGAGGAAGAGGAAAGGCGAAGACAGCAAAAAGATAAGAGACTTATAGTATGTGAGGGGAGGGGGTAATGTGTGGTTATAGTACATGAGGGGGGATAGTGTGTGGTTATATTA
>WWET01000852.1:73695-95764 GCA_011038615.1 Limnodynastes dumerilii | reverse complement strand
GACAATGAGTCACCACTATACCCTCTGTTAAACATCACATGGCATTTACCTAAAATAATTTATTTAAAGAATTTGTCATGGTTTTGACATGATTGCCCTAAAAAATCCATGTAAAATACAGTACAGTTGGGTCTTTTTGTGAATAATTCAGTTAAACTCCTTGCATAGCATTCAGTAATACTTGCAACATAAAGGAGCATATATAGTGTTGGGTCTTTAGAACTGTATAGTGAGATGACCACAAGGGTGAAGTGGATGTATACACCTTGAATATTGCTATGGATCATATAAAGACACTTTAATGTAAAACCAGAAAAAATGGAAATGTAATTTTTTTTAAATTTTTTTTTGTTATTTGCTTAAACTACCAGAAAATTAAAATACATTATTTTCTTGTTTTACTATTTGTAGTTATGTCCTTATATGTATGTATATAGCGCTAAAATTCATCCCAGTCTTCCCAGGAGGAACCACCTGTTTACTTCTTGTCTGTATGCACATCATGTTTGGGAATGTAATCTCTGCATTTTGGGTCAGTGGGTGTTACCCAAATCTACTCCTCTGTATGCCAGTCCTGGGGTGCAGCTCAGCCTAGATAACTAGTGGGAATTTTCACTTAGTATAGATTGATACAGTAATGAATTTCTAATGTTTTTACAACAATTATTTATAGCACATCCTAAATAATCAACAATAAATATTTTATAAAAATACCAATTATTAAAAAATGATAGATGGCAATTTACATAAATATAACAAAACTGAAATGAATGGAAATGTTATGTACAATAAACAAAGAAAAATAAAGAAGTGGGTGGAAATGTGAGCAGCAATCTCAAAATCTCTGACTAACATTAATCTGTTTTTCCTGATCCATAAATAGACGATTCTTTTAAAATTAAACACTTCATTGTTTTCTACTTTCAAGCATGTTAAAATTAGTTCTATTACATAGTGTACAGACACAGGGTTATACTGTACTCAACACAACTGAAACTTGTTCTACTTAATAATCTCTTTTTACCCCTCTAGGAGCGAGAAGTCTCCCCTCTCTCTGCTTCCTCCCCGAGCTGGTGGGAAAAACCCTTCTTCCTCAGTATAGGAGAGTGCCACATGACGTTATTGACAATTGCTAAACTCCAAGCAAACCAGAGACATGTAAGAAACTGATTATCCTTCATATAAAGGTCTAGTGTAACCAAGCATACGGAGACAGGGCATTTACACACTGGACCACATCAGAGTTTACAAATACCAGGAAAACAGTTGGAAATTTACACCTGTGCAATTGCAGGGAAGGCAAATTTCATCTGTTTCAAACAGTGTTACAGATGAGATATGATGTTTCCTAGCCCAAGTCTAAATAACAGTGTAAACAACATGCCCATGCTAGTATGTTAATTGGTTGCTAACAAAATTAACCCTAATCTATGTGTATAGTAGGGAGTGTGGCTCCATTGGTGTGAGTGAGTGATAGGTGTTAGCTGGAGGGCGCTGGGCTCAGTGGAAGTTGGAGGAAGGGTTGTTTCACAGAAAGAGTGGTGGAGAGAGTGGTTGGAAACGTTAGACTATATGGGACAAATGTTTCTTATATGCCGTCACCTTCTATGATTCTATGATTTTAAAATAATCAAAAACAAAGTATTCTCCCTGTATGCAAAGAATACAATTTATTTGACTTGGTTTATTCCTGGTGTAATTTTTTTTTACCTGATTTTCAACCTCTGAATCTGGTCCACAGGGTGGAGTTTGGTCATCTTGGCTCAACCTACACAGTCCCCTTACTCACCAATAGTCCTTACACTTAAGGATCCAGATTCACAGTTACGTAGTTTTCGTCTTATGTATGTTATTTTAAGAACTGAGTTGCTACGTATGCGTAGTAGCTTATTTACGCTATCTACATACCATTTCTGTACGTAGATTGCATAGTGCGTAGTAGCTCAATTCTTAAAACAACGTACGTAAGATGAAAACTATGTAACTGTGAATCCTGACCAAGGTCTTGAAGACTTCACATTTATACACTGTAGTTATTTCCCTCACTTTTCTATCTCCCTATCCCTGCACCATAGGGGTGAAATCTAGTCTATCTAGCATTTATTACATGTATGGATGCATCGTGCTTCATTAGAAAAGTCTTCATTTGTAATTATGCAAGGGGTCGGAAAGTGGGAAACATTATACTTTTAAAGCATTCTGGGATTTTTTTTTAAAGCTATGAATCAAGTGTAATTTGCGTGCAGCCCATACTGTACTTAGCCCCGTGGGTTGAAATATTCTGCACCTCACCAACCCTTCAGACGCAAGGTGTTGTATGCCTGGATTGCAAATGCTTATGAGTCACATATTTGTGCTCTTGTTTTTTGGGCATGCACAGTTCAAAAAAAAAATCAAAACATGCACTTTATCATGCATATGCTTAACTCTGAATTCAAAAATAAATAAAAACTTTATGTCCTTGTAAGACATACATTCATTCAAACAACAAAATAGTTACTGTATCTAAAAAATGTTACAATCTGTATTCATTTTAGAGAATTATCTTTACAAAGTTATGACTATAAAGCCATGAACAAATTCCTCTGTTGCTTTTATTTGTAAGTATTTTTATAAAGCAGTTCTGCTGTGCATAATCTGTGTAGCTCAATACTGCCATTTCTTTGCAGTCTTAACGAATGATTCTCTCATCAAACAACACAGCTCCAGGACCAAAACTGCATACAAATGATGTTTCTACTAGAATAGCCAATGACTAAATCAATAAAGGCAAAGACATTGATAATTCACTAAGCATTTTAGGACAGACTGTGCCGGTACATGAATTTGTTTAATATGAGTAATTAGGAGAGTCTCATAACAAGTTCTTTAAGTAATAAATAAGATATTCTGAATACCTTTCTTTTGCAAGCAGGGACATTGAAATGTGTCAAACTCACAGTCACAAAGAGTAATAGGTCTGTGGGGATTTATTTAATAGGTCTATGACTAGAATAAAAAGGGGCTGTGAATGTTATTTTCATTACTAGGTGACAGCAAGAGGCCAAATCTACAAACAGGAAAAATTCTGATTATTTTGTGCAATGCCTCATGCATACATAAAGTAAAAATGTTATTTCAAAATCCAAACTGTTCTATGGATTGTGGTTTTTGAACGACAGCATCTTACATCCATGTCTACTGACTGACACTGTCTGTCTGTTAATGCCAAATCTTGCTTAATTAATGCGCTTGTTCTGTAATGCACTGCAAAATATTCTGGTGATATAGTAAATAAATAATAAAAAACTGAGTGCCGCACAGACAGGAAGGAGGATAAGCGACAGATTGGGCCTTGCCCTCACCAATCAACAGATGGGTTAAAATATGGTAATTAGTAAGGATAGATGTGAGCCAGGGGTGGAGTTAGGAAGGTCATAAAAAGGACAATGGGCCAGATCCAGAGCTACGTTTCCATTACGTTTCAAGACGTAGCGTATTTACTATGCACAGTATGATTTAAATGCCTCACCCCGCCTCCAAAGTGTAATTATGGGTGTTGTATGGCTGGCACGCCCCTTCATCCGTAGTTAAGCTCTTGATACTAGAATGGTACGTACGTTCAGAGTTACGTGCCGTAACATCTGCCGCGCGCATGCCCAGTACCTACAAAATAGCGTTTTTACGTCTCCGACTAGCGTAAATGTGCTAGCGGAGGTAGATCTGGATCTGGCCCAATGTGTTCTGGTTTTCTCCTCTTTGAATTGTTTTTGGAAGGCTAAGTAGTGGTGTCTGATTTACTGGTTATATATTACTATCTCCTCCTTAACATTATATTCAGTCCTTTTCTCCTGTCTTTCTGTCTTTTTGTTCATCCCTAATTTCTATATTTCTTTCTGCCTACTTTCCTTTTCTTTAAATAAACTTGTGTTTTTATTAGTTCCTTGTTACTTGCATTGGTGTCAGTGGTTCAAGAGGGCTCCCCTTTTCTCCGCGCTGTGTCTCCTTTTCACTATTTACCATTGCCATGGCACAACTAGTCCATCATCGCTCAGCACCGCTCCGGTTTCTGGAACTGGAGACTGGAAGTGCACCTGTGGTTGCATTGGTGCATGCTCCCATTCCTTCTGTATCCTTCCAGTGGCTGTCAGCTTCTGACGGAAGTGATGAGAGCGGCCGCCATCAGATCTGTGCAGCGGCATCCACAGCGTTGCTCTGTGGCTTCTGGAACCTGCCATAACAAGTCTTAGGGCAGTGGGCAGCCTGAGGACCACAGCGGTGGCTCCATGGGGAAGGGAGCTAACGTTGCAGCAAATGTGTATGTACATCACTGGCCACCAATGAGGTGTCAGGAGAGGGGGCTGGATGCAGAAGGAGGTGGAGAGATAGGGGGGTCCACAAGGTCTGCGACCCCCATTAGCTCCAAGGCTGGGACAGTAGGCCCGTCTGTCCCTCCTGATGGCGGACCTGGGTGTTGGGATAAAGTTGGGGATAGGATGAAGGGCTTACCTGTTACCATAGAAATCTTTGCAGCTCCAGGAGTCTCAGCACTACTGCTGTCAAGTCGCCATTCAACTGTTATCCATACCCATACTTTAATATGAGTAGTAAGAAAAAAACTGTCCAAGATTTGAGTTTGAAAAAGGTAGAAAATTCTTCATGAGATCAACAGGATCTTCTTAAAGTCACCTTTTACACACAGGCAGAATATAAAAACTACAAAATAAAACTTCAGGTTCTATCTATAAATGAAAAGAAAGTAATAAACTAAAAAACAACATTTCTATTCTTTTCTTTTTTGCAAAGTCACAGCATTGTAAAAATCACTGATTTCACCATTGATGGACTCATTGGGCCAGATCCTAAGCTACGTTTCCATTATGTTTCAACGCATTGCATAATTACTATGCACTCCCCCAGGCACTCCTCTCAGCCGTACGTACTTTGGCCGTTTTACGCTGCCCAAACCCTACCTTAACTTTTGAAAGCATAAGTACTGACGTACGTAAAGGCTTCACGTACTTATGTGCCTAAGCACGCCCATACTGTATAATTTAATGTCCTCCCCCCGCCTCCAAAGTGTAATTATGGGTGTTGTATGGCTGCCACGCCCCTTCGTCCGTAGTTACGCTCTTGATACTAGGATGGTACGTACGTTCAGTAACATCTGCCGCGCGCATGCACAGTACCTACAAAATAGCATTTTTACGTCTCCGACTAGCGTAAATGTGCTAGCGGAGGTAGCTCTGGATCTGGCCCAATGTGTTCTGGTTTTCTCCTCTTTGAATTGTTTTTGGAAGGTTAAGTAGTGGTGTCTCATTTGCTGGTTATATATTACTATCTCCTCCTTAACATTATATTCAGTCCTTTTCTCCAGTCTTTCTGTCTTTTTGTTCATCCCTAATTTCTTTATTTCTTTCTGCCTACTTTCCTTTTCTTTAAATAAACTTGTGTTTTTATTAGTTCCTTGTTACTTGCATTGGTGTCAGTGGTTCAAGAGGACTCCCCTTTTCTCTGCGCTGTATCTGCTTTTCACTATTTACCATTTCCATGGCACAACTAGTCCATCGTCGCTCAGCACCGCTCCAGTTTCTGGAACTGGAGACTGGAAGTGCACCCGTGGTTGCATTGGTGCATGCTCCCATTCCTTCTGTATCCTCCAGTGGGGCTGATGGAAGTGATGAGAGCGGCCGCCATCAGATCTGTGCAGCGGCAGCCACAGCATTGCTCTGTGGCTTCTGGTACCTGCCATAACAAGTCTTAGGGCAGCGGGCAGCCTGAGGACCACAGCGGTGGCTCCATGGGGAAGGGAGCTAACGTTGCAGCAAATGTGTGTGTACATCACTGGCCACCAATGAGGTGTCAGGAGAGGGGGCTGGATGCAGAAGGAGGAGAAGATATAGGGGGGTCCACAAGACAGTGCCCCTAGATATGGTGTAACCCCTACCCATACTGCTGGGGGCAGGTAGGATGTGCAACAGGAATCTAGGGTGCCACATAGTTGCTGGGACTCAAGGCAAAAGGGAGAGTTCTTGTGCTTCTGCACTCAGCTCTTCTGGGGCCTATCATGCTACTGGGGCAATCTCTTTAATAATTCATCTATATCATGTGACGTCCACAATTCCACTAAGGAGAGAATCAGGCGCAGATGTTTTGTGGATATGTTTGCTGTTACTCACACGGAATTTGGCTTTGGCAGCATCAAAGGCAAGAGGGGGAATGGGAGAGATCATTACAAATCTTTCTCCAACTGGTTGGGTGGTTTCTGTCAGATTGCTGCATGTTATTTGGAGACACGCCCAGGGAAATACATGAGTATTGTGTGGTATTTGCATTTAATTCATGAAATATATGTGAACATGTGATCTGGAATGTGGAGGGTGTATGACGAGTGATTTCAGAAATATCAGGAGGGTTGGCGGAACATCCAACTTCCGACCAGTGATATGGGGTTTTGGATGCGTATATCTAATGCCAGCGTAGAAAATTATAACTACCCCTTTTAAAAACCTGCCCCTCAGTCATATTTGGCCACCCTCCCCACCACTAGAGGTAAGTGTTTCTCTCTTAACAATGCAAGATGCACTAGATGGGCAGCATGTGGATACCGCCACACATCTAGGCATTGCAGCGGCTCTCATCCAGAAAAAGTGTGCAGATCTCTGCCCGGTAATGAACCAGGACCAGGAGCTAGAGCTTCTCCCGATGGCAGTCTCCCTCATTAAAATGTCAGCAATGTCAATATGCATGGAGGTTTATCAATATGCATGCATCAAGGTTTTTCAGTTGGTGTTCATTTACCTTAAATCCGCTAGGCAGTTGCTGGAAGTTGTGTTAAGTAAGTGATGGAAGAGGTTAAATTAGGTAGAATGTTGGGGCCTTTTTGTGTGTGGTTCCAAAAAGGTCTTCAGGCAAGATTCCAACATTTGTGCTTCCTGGAGGGATCCTCCATAAATGATGTGCTTAAGTCGGCTTATTGTTCAGTTACGCACCAGAGGGCAGTGGGGACGGTTCTATCTTGTGGAATCGGGGCCCTTATGGCTAAACTCAACATAGAGTCAGCGTTTTTCGCTTGCTAACATTGCACCAGGACCCCTTTGTTCTTATGGCATTCCAGCTACCTCAAGGGTTCTTTTTAGATTGTTGCCTGGCAACGGTTTGTTCCATGTCCTGTAACCCATTAACCCATTTTAACCCATTATCTGTATGATTTTCTTTCCATCAGGCCGGTGAATTCCAGCGCTTGCGGGGATGTTCTCTTTTCTGCTTGGTCACTTTTTTTTGCCATTTTTGGGTCTACTGTATGTGGCGAACAAGACGTAACGATCCCACCACTTGTCTTTCTTATGTGGGCATTGAAATTGATACTGTAGATGGGTCCTGCTGTCTTCCGGTTGATAAAGTATCTAAATTGTATGCGGCTGTGATTGACATAGCAGGTTGTCACCTGGCAATTTTGAAGAAAGTCCAGTCAGTGATGAGCCTTTAGAATTTTGCCTGTAGGGTAATTCCAATGAACAAGATATTCTGCAAGCGATTGGAGAAGACCATGACAGGGGTAAAGTCATCTCACTATTTTGTGCATTTGCCAACAGCAATTCGGGAGGACATGGGAGTTTGGGTCGAATTCCTGTCAGAATTTAATGGAGTTAGGATTTGGAGCTCAGCGGCATCATTCAATCAGGAGTTGGAGTTGTTTACGGATTCGGCAGGCTCCTAGGGTTTCGGTGCATTTTTTCAAGGGGCATGCACTGCAAAGTTGTTAGTCTCGAAACAGTTTTTTTTTGTTGTTGTGATTAAGTTGTGGGCGGATTGCCTGCAGAACCAGGATATTTTGTTCTGGTGCGACAACTTAGGGGTAGTTCAAGCTATCAACAGTCAAAGGACTTCTTCATCCCCGGCGATTTGTTTGATTTATTATTTAGTTTCGCATTTAAGGGGGAACGATTTGGGGCATCGTACTTCTTGTTCTTTGGAGTGAGCCATAAAGGGGGATATTTCTTGCATTCACAGCAAGTTTCCTTCTCTAATTATTTGCTGGTCCAATATTATCCCCAGAAGTGTCTGGTAGGGTATGAGATCCATAAAGGGGTTTGATAATGCAAGAAAAAAAGGTGAGCTGGCATGTAGGAAAGATTTTGCTAGAACTTGGGTGATGGATTATTGAGAACCTTCAATTGTGCTATGGTCAGCTGCTCCTTTATAGGCTGGATGAGGTTTACTAATTGGATAGATGGATGTTTTAGTTTGTTCAAAATATATTAAGAGTTATGTTAAGGGTATAGGGTGGCAGGCAGAGGTACTTTATGGTCCTTCGCTTTGGCGGTAGAGGCAAGGGTGTTAACTTATATTTGGCACAAGGAAAACTTTGGAGGAATTTATGCTGGGGGTAAGCACACACCTTACAAGTCAGGTCGTTTGTTTTTTTGGCTGGGGCCTGATCTGCTTCCTCCAGTTGAGGTGTGCACACTGAAGGTTGAATGCCCTGGAGTATTGGGTTTGGAGAGTTGTGGGGGTGCCTTTTCACAATGGAAATTTGTCATTTGGAGATCCTGACTTGTCACCCCCATCTGCTAATAGTACCACCTGTCTCTAGCTAAAATTATAGCTCAATCAATTCCACCTCCTTACAATTTGTTTTAATAAATCTATGCCCCCTTTTAAAATCCATGTCAGTTGTCTGGGTCTTTATTTTGGTGGAGATGTTGGGGTTGTGTGGGTCAGGTGCTCAGTCTTTGCTTGTTTATGCTAATAACCTTCGTTTAAACTGTTCTTTTTCCTTTTAACTATTTTAGTTATAGTACCTCTGGGTTGTTACTATAACACTTTTAAAATGAATGCCCCTGAGACAACAACTCAACTGTTCTGCCTGTTCTAGGAATGCCTCTAAAAATCTGCTATTGACAGACCTTAACAATGTTCCCCAGAAAGTCAAATTTAAAGCAAAGATTACATTCACAGACAGCAAGACAAAAGATGACTCTGGATACAAAAACCCTCTGCAAATGCAGAAGAACACAATTGAACAGCAATACTCAGAATACGCGATCAAACAGAAGAGGTAGCTATATTACTGTAATAATCTGAAGATAAGTTACCTGAAAAAATGTTTGGATGGAAGACAAAAGGGTGTGGACCAGTGGTCAATTGTCCATAGAAAGTGGAAAGATGAAGAAAGGATGGGAACAAGGAAAAAATACAATTGGAAGAAAAAATAAGGTGAGGGGATAGAACAGAGGTAAGAAAGAATGTTATGCAAGTCATTTAGTAAAAAGAAGGGAGAGTAGCTTCAAAATATGAGGCTCGGGGTTCCCGAAGCTTGTAAAATGATTTTGTAGGGTGTTAAGGATGCAAATCATGATTAACATCTTATATTAAGTACTAATTGAGGGAGTTTAGACAGTCACCAAATTGTTGCAATTAGGCACATGACAGTTGATGATGAATTAGCGAACACTAACAGTGAAAGGGAAAAGGGACAACAAGCTGGCTCTTAAAAAAAATATATTAAAATGTCTTGTTCTGTAAATTAAAGTCTAATTTGTGAGTACACTACTAGGAGTAAAGGCTACTGTAGTATGCAATCCAATCGTCACTCACACTCAACAAACATAATTATAAATATGGTCCCATGTTACTAATGTAAAAAATAAGAAAGAAAGAAAGAAATAGTAAATAATTGGTAGAGGTCGTGTGCTTAGGTGATGACTTTGGTTGTAAAACCATAATATTATATTATATATTATTATTATTGTTTTATCAGTTTTATTTAGATTTCACTACAATAGTAAAAAAAACAGCAGTAAAAAAAACCCCCAGCAATCGTGTCATTTGGAAGTCTTTGTTCCACATTACTATTTCTACTATTAACGTTCATTTACAGTAAATGAGGCTGATCCAAAGCATTTGTGTAAATGACAGAATATTATAAACGCCTTATGGTTGAGTCATTGTCTAGGGCCTAAAATTAACACCATCAAACAGCCCTCCCCACAACCAAGTCCCAATAAACACACAAAGTTGCTTAAAAAGGACTCATCTGAGTCCTTGTAGTTTATTGTTACAATAAAGAGTAAAACAGTAAACAGTAACAATAACAATAAACATTGATAAAAAACAATAAGTGCAATAACACTGGGATGGTGACGGAAGAAGGTAGTACTGGACCCAGATTAAGCTATGCATTGACCAATAGCTATTAAGGTGGGGCGAATTATCGTCCCCACCATCCGCTGGCACCCGGTAAACCAAAGTGGGGGCATCTACCACCCCACTTGCAGAGGACCCCGCGACCACATCAATGAAAATTGGCGGATGATCCCAATTACCCTGCTGGACCCGGACCAACCCATCAAACGAGACCTGCAACTAAAACAGCTACCCAGGCTATAGGGAGAAGAATGCCGTCGGGCTGTGTAAGCCTGGGCCCCAGAACTAAATAAATTAGCAAGGCACTGCCTTCCCACCAACCCATCTTTACCGTGAAAAAACAATGACGAATATCACTACTGATTGATAAGATAGTTAGAAAATTAAGGAGGGAGGGTGGGTGAAAAGTTCCGACAATCAAGGAGGAAGGGACCCAGTGAATGGGGCTTATAAAACCTCTGTGCTAAGCCCTCCCACCTTACTGCCATTGGACCCCCTAATCAAAATAAGTAAACAATTAAACAACTAGCTCAGGCCATGCCATTTTCTCAACCCAGGGTTTAACTGCTCTCAGGCTAAATGCATTAACCCTCAGTTGTCCTTTGCTGCTCAGTGAATATGCTTTGTCACCAGTTACAAGTCACAGTTTAATATGACTGTTCATCATGTATGTGCTTACATATATTTTATAATGTTCTGCTTGTGCTTTACACACTCTGCCCATTAAAAGCTAATTAAAACCTACTGAGCTTTTGCAAACACTTGTTGAAAATGTTTAGTTTGTTTATTGTCTTTGCTTCTTCCGCTTCTATCAACCTCTAACCCCTTCTTTCTTTCAGTGAGTAAAGATACACTTTCAGTTGAAGCTTATGTGGTAAACTTTATATGTGCCACTGAAACATCACTTAAATTACTACTTATCAATATATTATTATAATTCACACAAAATGGAAGTTGTTCAAATCAGTTTATAGGTAAATGCATACAGGTGCATGAAAGGCAGGAGTAATCAGGTAGCAACAGAAACATAGGAAAGAAAGGGTTGGTGACTCTCCCGGAATATCCGGGTAGTTCTCCGGTATCCCGGGACAGCCGGCAAAGCTCCCGCAAGCCCTGACCAGCTCAATTACAACTGTAAAATCCCTAGAGTTACTAGGGTTAGGCGTGGCTTGATTATGTCATCAAGCCCTGTCCATTCCATGTAACACTAGAGATTAGATGAATGATTGTCAGGGGTGGGGCTTAATTACGTGATTTGCATAAATCGCGTCATTAAGTCCTGCCCCCTTGCAGCAATCTATGGCTTCCCTTCGGGTTCTCCCGGAGGAAAGCTTTAAAAAGTCGGCATCCCTGCTGTAACCTTTTGCAGATTTCTCTGTGGAAGGAAGCTGGGCTAAGTCTATGAGACCTCTTGTGCTGGAATCACTGCAGGGATTCTCTCTCTCCACCTGCTGGATGTTTTGCAAATCACATGTTGATCCACTGTTAGGCCCCATACACTATGCTTTCCCAGCTGCAACCATAGTCAACCATACTGTCAGATGCAGTACCCAGGCTGTCAGAGGCCTCCGCAACTACTCCACTGTTTGTATACTGCTTTTTCAATAACTTAATTTGTTGTAAAAGCAAATTGGACTTGATTCAAAATTACGTTTGAAATGTGTGCGCAACTTAAGAACGTAACATAAGCACGTCTATAAAGAACGTAAACGAGCACGAAAGAAAGATAATAGGAACACCCACTATTAAGTTGCGTCCATGCCTAGTTTAGCGCATGCGCCGGGCAGATGTTGCCCGGTGTCACTATGGAAACGCCCGATCGTTGATCGGGCGTCCATAGTAGCGCCGTAGAGACGCTGGAGGGGACGTCCTCCAGCGTCCCTATGCTCACGTTACTCGTGGTGGGCGGGGGGAGGTAAGTAAATGAGGGTGGGGGGGCGTTCTAAGAGGCCATACGCTCCTGTGTTCCTTACGCCGGCCGAAGTTAGGGTAGCCTTCAGCCGGCGTAAGGAAGGGGCCATACGCCCGCACAGGGGGAGTGCCAGGGCGGAGTCAGCGATGTAACGCTGAGCGTTAGCACGCTCAGCGCTACATCGTAGCTCTGGATCAGGCCCAAGAAGGGGAAGGCTTTTAACAGTAAATAATTTGGTCATGATGGGTCTTCGACGGTCAGGGGGAACGGGGTGAACATGGGAATATCTAAATAGTACCCAACACTACTGGGTCCGTTAAAATCTTTTGCACAGGGATCCATGGACACGGAAATAGTTTAGGTTCACTGTTTTGTACAGTACTTTACATTCACCTTTTATACCAACATTTTCCCTCAGTTTACCATATTTTTAATAACATCTCTATTCAAACATTATCTGTTATAAACACTATAAATTAGCCTAACTTGATAATTACTTCTCAGTACAATGTGCGTGCTCAGTTTTCCAAAGTATTATCAATGAAGTATATGTATAAGTATTATCAAAGTATACAAAGGTAGTAAGTTCCTAAACTGTATAGTTTTCTCATTTACTAGAGAGCAATGAGAGGAAACAATGAAAAATTAAACAGATAAAGAAAAACATTTAAATACCAGCAGTTAAGTTGGAAACAAGTGGACTCATTATCTTCAACTACTTACAAAAAACTGTATACAGTAGATGTTCTCAATAATTATACAAAAGGGAGTGAAGCATAAACAGATGTCAGTATAATGAATGGTGAAGTTATTGCTGAGGATACTGTACAGCTGTGTCAAGTGCATAAATACTGCCACTATTATTAACACTACAGTAACACAGAATTTAGTGCTATATACTTATTCTATACATTGTCAGGTGCATGGCAACAAGATTCACAGAATTAGCTACAAATAATGATAAATGTGTCTTATACTAGATTTTATATGTTAAGATTACATCTGGGGCCAGATTCACTAAGATGCGGGATTGGAAAAGTGGAGATGTTGCCTATAGCAACCAATCAGATTCTAGCTCTCACTTTCCTATTACATACTAGAGAACGTCAGCTAGAATCTGATTGGTTGCTATGGGCAACATCTCCGCTTTTCCATACCTGCAGCTTAGTAAATCTGGCCCCTGGTGTTTTACTTTACTGTCATATGTTGTAATCTCTATGTTCCATACAAATGTTTCCATAGTTTTTTCCTAATATCAGGACATTAAACGAAGAGGGAAAGAATACTTGGTGTAATAAAGGGTAGTACAAGAGCCTGGAAACGATATATATGAGTGGGATATTCACAACAGCACTTCCTGTCTGAATCCACTAAGCAAGAGAGCAGATTTTGGACTATTAAAATATTTAAAGACCAGGTAGATAAGGTTAAATGTGCATCGAAGAAAAATATACACCAGCTATAATGTTAACATCACATTAACATAAATTCCACTTAATAAATATTTTGGTGGATTTAGCAACATCTAAATAAGGGTACTTCTAAAAAAAAATATTTTGCGCTGAAGTAAAGTAATGTTATCTTGCTTATCAAGATCAATTGTTTACATTTGTTTCCAGCTGCATGCATGGTGTGAGATTCTAAACATTTTCAAAATATTTATTGAACTAGTTAATTACCTCCATACAAATGCAAAATATGGCAAACATGAATTTTAATGTACTAATATGTAAAATTTAACTATGGTTCAAGAGAATATGCATGTTTCATATGTATAAGATTTGTTGCTTATTGAATGCATAGATATAACTAATGATGAGTTACCCTCTATGATAATAATGTAAGGGACCTCCCAAGTGTATAAGTGTTGTTTGTTTTTTTGTTATTGTTATAGTTTTATATCTTCATCCCCGTCATTTGCCAATTGACAGGATATATTTAGGTATATAGGTGTTATGGTATATAGGTATATGATGTTTTCCAGCCCAAGTCTAAATAACAGTGTATTAGTAAAGCTGGTCAATATCTGTGTGCAGTAAGCAATTCAAAGATATATCCCTGCATGCAAATACAATTAACTTGACTCCCCCTCAATCAACATGTTTTAGCCCAGGAGTAACTAATTTCAAGCACTTACTTAAGTCTGGATCCAGCCCATCATTCTTATGAAAAGCTAAATCCTCTACAGCATCATTATGCCAGTACATACAATCTGAACAAACAGTAGTACATGTAGGAAATGAAAGAGTGAAGATGTTACACATGGCACACGACACAAACTAGATTCTGGATAGAGTGTACTTGCTGCAACATTATTTTTAGGAAGGTTTCATCCATTCACCCATAGTCACCCTCTGTCACCACATTTGCCTGCCAATGGTACATATTATGCTGTCCCTTCTAGGAATGTATGGATAATTAGTATAATGATATATAACTGTAGCAAACATTAGAACAATAGCTATTTGATTTAGATATGACATTGTAAAATACAATAATATTTTTATGTTTCATGTTAATGCCTCATTCGACATTACATGTAACAAAATATTTTCATATAATCATCAAATATTGATTTATAAAAAAAATAAACTATGTTACTGAGTAAGAACCAGAATATATACATTTTCATTGTTGTGAGGGAACCCTTGTTTTAAAAGAAAGTGAATCGTTATTGCCTGTCTCCTGTTACATTGTTTTGATTTGTTAGTTATTTCATTAGTTTGCTCTAAGCTGCTTCAACAGTCTCCGATTGCACAACAGAACTGTATGCAGGATGTTTGCTCTTTGATTCTTGGCACAGGTCATGAAAAAGGAAACATGAGCGACTTTCATTAAATTCCTTGCTAACCTTCCAAATTACCATGCACCTGTGTGATAAGCATCACAGCCATCTATTACAATTTGGAAACATTTGAGGATTTTTGTTTTTTCTCAAAATCATGATATGTTGCTATGGAAAAATATATTCTCTATCTGTGAAACATGTTCTAAAAATATATATAATGACAGTCATTCAATTGATTGGGATATATTAAGTTTCAATTCAAGAAAGGATTATCATCATATCGACCAAGAGTTAAAGACAGAAAAGTGCTCTGTAAGAATCTGCAAAATGTCTGTAATCAGTTTTCACAAAAAATAATGTACTTTACATGACATTACGCAGGAAATACGAGCTCCTCATTCTGCTGCTATGTCATATGTATAAAATACTTAATTCAGAGATAAATTCACAATGAGCTAAATGTATTCACGTGTTGACTGATTTAAAAACTGCCATACATTGCTGCCACATTTTTCAGTGGTTTAAAATCAGCTCATCCAGAACAGACACATTTTCTGCTTCTTATTTAAACCATTTTGAAGGACATGCATAGCAACACAAATCATCTTGATTTGCACTAAGCTGCCCCAAACTGCTGTGGAGTGAATCTGTCAGGATTTTAACTCAAGGGATCTGCAGGTTGTTCCTCCGCTGACTTCTATTCTGGCAGCTTGACAGCTCTGTGTATTCTCTCTGTGTTCAGGCTTTGTCTTGTCACTTCCTTAAGTTATAGCTAGTTATGCCCTAGGCCAGTGGCTGAAGTGGAAATGTAAAAGTGGCAGTATGAAAATTTTGACATAATAGGGGATTTATTGCTTTTCAATTAAATCAGTGGGTTAAGTGACAGTATGATATACCCCCATATACCCCCTCACTTTGAGCCTTGTCCTAGTCTATATAAAGCCAGATTATTGTGCTTCCTGTCAATAATCTAGTTCCACTGTTTGGTTGCAGTCTAGCTGCATTCCTTTTAGATTACTTGTGTATTGTAACAGGGTTGTTACCAACCTCCACTGGATTCTGATCCTGACTGTTACAATATCCTAATGAAATAGCTACTAAAGCACAGCGTATCGGCGTCCACTCTCCCCGACACTCCCCCTGTGCGGGCGTATTTCCCATTGCTTACGATGGCTGAAGGCTACCCTAACTTCAGCCAGCGTAAGCAATGGGTAATACGCTTGCACACGAGTGTACTACCGCTAAGCCCTCCCTCATTATATTACCTCCCCCCGCCCACCTTCACTAACCTTAACGTAGGGACGTTAGGGGGACGCCCCCTCCAGCGTCCCTACGCTGTTCCTACGGACGCCCAATCGTTGATTGGGCGTTGGCGCAGCTTTTCAGCCGATCTTACGTTTATGCCTGCTGTCCTAGCGACGGCGGGCGTAGGTCTGGATCAGGCCCTATGTCTCTGTCAGTGTAGAATGTAGAGTGTTTTCTTTTACTGTGATACTGTTATTGTCTGTAACCTGATGGGTGAGGGGTAAAATTCAGAATAGTGTCCAGATTGCAGGAAGTAGATAAGGGGGCTACAGTCACATCCATCTCCCCTCCTCTCTCTCTGCAGGAAGTGTGGATCAACTGAGGTTAGTTCTGTCTGATAATGCTTGTAGGGGGTTAATACTGGGAATTACTGGTCCTTATCTGAAATGTATAAAGGGGCAGAGGTGAACAACATCAAACATTTTACTCTAAGTCCAAGTCAGACGTTTGGAGCCAAAAGCAGCTAAAATTGCCCGGAGGCAAGATAAATGTGACTACTCCTCCCCTCACTCCACGCCGCCAGGATAACGGCCCACTCTTGACCACCAGTAAAACTTACCTTGAATCTTGCAGGCTACTCTTCGTGGCCGTCATGCGTAACCTGACAGGGAAATCTATGTCAGATCTCCCAGTTACCACTGCGCCCATCCGTCGGATGTCATCAAATGGGTGCAGGGAGCTTATGGATTGATCAGGGCAATGATTGGGGGGGTGCCAATATGTAGGGAGTCTGAATTCACTCAGATATTTAAGGAGCAACCAATTACCTTCTTCCCCCACTCTTGAACAACCCTGGAAGGGCAGCCTGCCCTGGGAATTTTGGTGAGAGAGACTGCATTGGGGGTAGCTGGGGATTCTAATCCAGGCTGGCATTGAAGTAAAACCTCTGCCAAAGGCCTAGAAGAGACGTGGATGATTGGTGAAACTGCTGAGCGGAGTTGCTACAGACTTCACTACTACTTTGCAGTAGCTGTTGGGCCTGCCAGATGCAGGGTGACTGAACTCAAAGCCCCACACTGGCAGAGAGCATTGGCCGACTGGACAGGATCCCCAAGACGTTTATCCGAATAAAAGTCTATATCTTAATTGTGACCATCTGGGTAGTTGCATAAAAGAGAACAGTAGATAAATTCTCCTACATCAGGAGTATCTACAAACTCTTAGGGAACTAGACTAAAAAGGGAAACAATGATGAAGAATAGTGCTGTGCAAATAGTAATAACTACAGTAGATGTATAACTGGGTGTATCATATAAACAAAACCTCCTCTAATCATACAAATAAATAAAATATATAAAAATAAGATGCAAAAATTGTAATTTAATTTATAAATGTCCCAGTTTATATCAAAACTGACATAAATATATAACTATCTATTAAAAAGGTCCAAGCATCATACATGAGTAAATAAATAAATAAATAAGGCCCTTTCCATATAGTTATTAATAAATTGTCTGTAAATTCATAGATAAAGTCTTTTCCTTTCTCCTTCCAATTAGAATATTCCCCCATAATAAAGAAGAACGGAGAAATAAAAGCGTATGTGAAATATAATTTTTTAAATATTTATACACATAAGGGCAGGTCCAGACCCACGCACGCAAGGGTCTGTAAGTACGATTGCGTAGCGGGGAGTGTACGCCCCCTGCACTCCCCACTCTCGGTAGTAATTCTGGACACTTACGTGTCCAGATTCCTACCTTAAATATTATGGCCGCAGACATATTCCTAGCGGGGATTCCCCCGCCCCCGACTCCTAAGTTACCTGGCTATCTCTACCTCTAAGGGGGAGATACGACCATTGTAAAATAGGTGTCTGCCCCTTTTAAGTACCAGCTGGCGTACGTAACAAAGTTACGTACACCTGCTGGTACGCACGTGTAATAATGTGTGTATGTAATAAATATAATATAGTTTATATAATAAAGTATGTGTGAATTCACACAAGTTAGATGACGGGAATTACACATGCGTAATTCCCCTGTCATACCTACTTGTGGATCTACCCCATAGGCATTAATATAAAAACATGACAGCATTAAAATACATAAAACTGAACAACATAAAAAATACAATTAAAACAAATGAGAAGTTGAAGGCTTCCGTGCCCAAAGATCCTATACAGCACAAACAGTCAGCAGTGCTTGGGTGGATGAATGTAGAAACGGCAGTGAAGCTTGTGGCAGATCTCCAGAAGATTCGGTTCACTACAGCTAGTGAGGGGGAGCCTGCCGGAGACTGTCTGGCACAAGCTCCACTGACGATTTTACATCCATGCATATGCTGGATGTTCCGCAATGGATCCGCAATGGATCTCCAGTGGAACGCAATGGAACTAAGTTCTGTACGCCTGGAGATCCATCCGCAAGGTTGGCGCATTCCCTCCATCCACATAAACTCTGCTAGGTGGCAACAGGTAGTACTGAAACTCTAGAGTAGGGGCAGGTTTATCTTCTCCCACGTGGATAAGTAGTCATAAGGATCGCTGATCCATATGGTTGTCTTGAGGCAGGGCTATGTCAGTGTAACGACGGCTATAACAGCACAAGAGAGCACAATGTGTTCTCAGTTGTTGAGAATGGCCCCATTGGGTCATAAAGTTTGTCTATAGTCTTAGTTCAAGAGCAAAAAAGTAATAAAAGTAGTATTTATTATAAATATAAATCAAGTTTATAAAAAGGTAAACAAATATAAAAGAACTTAATTAAAAACTTTATGTGTGCATACTGTAGTTTGGTAGTTTTGAGCAATTTTTTTTGAATCAGATAGTTGTGATTAAGTTTCTTGACATGGACATTCCACAAACATGGCAACAGATTATATAGCACATATATGCAGTCCAGTTATATGTCGATTAAGTAAACAATATAAAACAAACAGTAATAAAACAAACTAAACAAAAAACAAGTGCACAGGAGATTGAAGTACGGTACATTATCACAAATAGGATTAGGTGCTATCGTCTCCAATGTCATTAAACATAACAGAAGTAAAACAGTACAATAGGTATCACAAGAAAAAATTTGTTTTTTACAAAGCCGCATGCCACTCCGAGCCACTATACAAACAGAGTCACCCCGTTATAATATATTGACGCCAACCAGGGGTCCCATATTTTCTGGAATCTATGGGGGTTTTTTCTAGATGTAAAAACGTGTTTTTCATGGGCAATTGAGTCGTTTAGCAGGGATATCCATTCTCGTGGGCTAGGAGGGGACTGGGCCATCCACTTCCGAGAGACCATTACTTGGGCCAGGGAGAACAAAGAATACAGGTACTTAGAGGAGTGCCCCCCCAAACGTGTCATTTAGTGAAATCCAAAAAATGCACATCTTGGGGTCAATAGGAAGAACTACATCCAAAGTATCTAAAGCGGTGGCCCAGACTCCCCTCCAAAACTGGAAGACCTGCGGGCAAACCCACAATAAATGCCAAAAGGTACCAACTCAGGTATACCCTGTGTAAAATGTAGAAGTGGATTTGTTGGATTTGTTGGAAGCGCGTAGACGACGTCGCTTTTCTACTAGATTGAAGGGCAACGTCCCAGTCTTCGGGATCAAGATTACCCAGATTCTCCTCCCACTTACTCTTAAGGATATATTAAATCTGAGGACGCCACGGACCTCAGGGCGGAGTAGGCAAGTTGTGAGCAATTTTTAAAGGTTGTATACAGGTAGTTACAGTAAATGATAAAGAGTGTCCCATTGTTAGTGTTGATACCCCCTGTCATCTGTATCTAGTGGCCATTTTAATCAGGTGCAATGTTATATAAAAAAATAGCTCCATCTATGTATTTGTAAAATACTGTTGTTAATTTCTAGAAGTTTGAACACAATAATAAATGTTTTATTTATTTCTAATTTTTTTATGGCAACAATACATATGTTTTTATGTGGAAAGTAAGATTTTAAATTTTGGTAAAGTTCTCTATTGTCTTTTGCTTAATTAGTTTACTTCCTTATCTCAATCTGACTTTGAAAGCTGGTTCCTTACAGATTGATAAGAGTCTGTAAGTAGCTGTGACATTGGCATCTGTTTAGAACCCCTTAAATCTGAGGGGCTGGAGTATTCAGGTATTTTTAATGCAGATATTCTATTGAGATTTGAATTATTTTAGGTTAAATTATATTTTAATGCTTATTGTTTTGCTCACATAGAACAGAGCAATACAACAAATATGAGGAAAAATTCCAGACATATTACTACTACATATATTATAACTCACTTTAAATCATTACAACCCACTGGGGAACAATATCAGGGTAACTATGTTACAGCATCACAACAGGTAACAATTCTTTAGCATAAAAGCAAACAAGTAAACACAAGGTGTATGCAGTATAATAAAAGACCTACACGGTACAGTTGCAATGTCTTATGCACACACACACCCTTTCATTAGTAAGAATTATACCACTACAATATGTACTTAGAATAATGGGTTGTGCTCACAGAAATAAGCACTATCTTTAAGTTCTACACATTACTGAAAGAGATTAAAATTGCAAGGGACAAGTATCTGCATGGTGCACTATGCTGAAGTCATAATTTCAATTCCCAAGAAAGCCTTATTTATGTGAAGTTTGTATGTTCCTGTGGCTGTGTGGGTTTCCTCCTACACTCCAAAAATAAGCTTGAAGTTTGACTAAAAGTTTAAAAGTTGGTACACATTAAGAGGGAATACCTATACTGTAAATTGACTAAGTTAATGCCCAATTAACCCAACCCATTGGTTTGAAGTGTCTACTCTGGATGGGTCAAAATGCATTCCTGTTGATCAGCACAGATTCATATGCACACAGTATTTAAAGCAGATGCAATACACTGAACATTTAAAAAGAATTTATAAGTAAATGTAGGGACACAGCAATGCTATGTTATGTGTTTTTATTAAATGTGAGGGAATTAACCTTGGCTTGTGTTTCTTGTGGGTGATCATAATGTGCCATTGGTGTTGTATTAATATACTTCACTGTAGCACCTAAAACTGCAATATAGGATATTTATACAATTGTGAGTTTGTGGCACTAATGGAGAGTGTACACAACATTAAAGTGTAAGGGTATTTTAAATATTGTACTATATAAAAATAAACAAATGTGGCTGGGTATTTTTAGAACACAATGTAATAACAGAGTTTAATGAACAGTTCCAAACATTGTCCAAAATTTTTGTGTTGTTCTAGATTTAAACTGTGAATTCTGGTCACAAGAAAGTATCTGATGCAAGGTTACGGCAGTAATCTTATTGTGGGATTTCCTGTTTACAATAGCAGAAACAAGTGAAAAATTCTTGGAGGGGAAAATTATTTCAAAGGATTAAATAAGATTAATATTATTTCCAGTCTCTCTCACTGTAATCAGCACAACAATGTTTAATGTTTATTATAATAACAAATAAAATTTGATTATGCTTTACTTTATTTGCTATTATAAGGGCAGACCCGTGCCCTTTATTAAGGTTGACGCTAATAAACACCATTCAGTCATTGACTGTTTCATGGTCTTGAAGGAGGTATATATTAGAAACTATTTACATATTCAGATAAAATTTTCACCTTTTCATAGAGAATCGGCTGTTGGTGCCGTAGGCCAAATTCTATAGAAAAATACATATGATATATTTAGAATAGTTCAATGTGGAAAATGTTGCCAATTTCTGTTTAAAAATCTACATATTGGCCCTGATCCTGAGCTACGGCCGCCGTCGCTAGTACGGCGGCCGTAGTGCTAATGCGCATGCGCCGGGCAGATGTTGGGCGGCGTTACTATGGAAACGCCCGATCTACGATCGGGCGTCCATAGTAGCGGCGTTGGGACGCTGGAGGGGACGTCCTCCAGCGTCCCAACGCTCACGTTACTCCTGGAGGGCGGGGGGAGGTAAGTAAATTAGTCTAGGGGGGCGGGCTAGGCGGCCATACGCTCCTGTGTGAGCGT
>WWET01000852.1:44318-70838 GCA_011038615.1 Limnodynastes dumerilii | reverse complement strand
ATGGGGAATACTGGGAGCTGGAGACACATGATGGGGAATACTGGGAGCTGGAGACACATGATGGGGAATATTAGGCGTTGGAGAGACATGATGGGGAATGCAGGGCTGAAGAGAAATGATGGGGAATACTGGGGACGCTGGAGAGAAATGATGGGGAATACTGGGGAGCTGGAGACACACGATGGGGAATACTGGAGGCTGGAGAGACATGATGGGGAATACTGGAGGCTGGAGACACATGATGGTGTTACGGTACACCGGAATTACCTGACTCAATGACCGGTGTGACCGTGAGGTAAGAGAGGTAAGACAAGGATTTCGGCACACCGGAATTACCTGGGTCGAGGACCAGTGTGGCTGAAAGACAGCAGAGAGACAATTACGAAGTTGACTTCCAGGGCACAGAGACTTTGCTACCAGGTGGTTTTCACCAGAGCCCCTGATGGTGGGGATGGGATTGGCTGCGCCCCAGTAGCAGGACATGCCCTGTTGAATCAGACTTCTGGAAGAACGAAAGGAAACCTGATGTAAACACCTGTAAGAGATAGAGGGGAAGATGGAGCAAGCGGGAAGCAGACCAGGCCGGAAGAGACCGACCTCAAACGGACTACACAGAACACTGAACCTGGCACGGCGGACGAAAGGTAAGTCACAGGACCAGACAAGACGGACTAGGGCTTGCATGCGAACACTCATACAGAACGGCCCCCGAAGGTGTAACAAGTACAAACACTCCAGGAAAGGTTAGGTATGTAAGATAGGTAGGCACAATAAGGAGGGAGAACCCGGGGTAAATAGACAATAGGAAATCAAGGCAAGGACTGAGCAAGGTAAGTGGTCAAACAACGGTCAGATCACTAGGCAAGCACAAGGCAAGGCACTAGGCACACAAGAAATAAAGCAGATCACAGAACTGACTGGCAGAACTATAACCGGCGCCTAGGAAGTGACAGAGTGGGGTTTAAATAAGGGTAGTGGGAGAGTGATTGGTTACTGGGTCAGATTCCCTAGGAGAGAAGGAGGTGCTTCCAAAACTGACAACCCTGCTGTCCAATGTCATAGTACAACGTGGAGCGCGTGCCTGAGAGAGACGCGATGTCCACGTGAAGCTGGTTGCTATGATGCCGTCGCTAGGGGAGCCGTCGGCCGGGGAAGCAAGCGCTGAATGAGCCAGAGCAGGGAACGAAGGTAAGTAATCAGCTGCCCGTCTGCACATAGCAGCGGCAGCTGAATGATCCACAGCGGGGACCCACACTGACTCAGCTGGCCATCTGCACATAGCAGCGGCAGCTGTGACAGCGGGGATCCACGCTGAATAAGCTGGCCGTCTGTTTATAGCAGCGGCAGCTGTGACAGCGGGGACCCACGCTGAATCAGCCGGCCGTCTGCTTATAGCAGCGGCGGCTGTAACACTAACTTCACAAACGTCTCTTTTCTTAAGTGGCTTTGCCCACCTTCTTGTTTCCCTTCAAAGAATCGGACTTGTGCTTATTGATCCAAAACTCCACTGC
Source organism: Limnodynastes dumerilii (assembly GCA_011038615.1). Taxonomy (NCBI): domain Eukaryota; kingdom Metazoa; phylum Chordata; class Amphibia; order Anura; family Limnodynastidae; genus Limnodynastes; species Limnodynastes dumerilii. The sequence goes on along the minus strand of WWET01000852.1, from coordinate 69,327 downwards.
TCTATGGGCTTGCATGCCCTCCGGCAAACAGCTGACGGCACAACATAAACAAAAGGGCCACGTGGTCTCAGCGCGGACGCCGGAGCACAGAAAACAACCTGCTGGCGGTGGAGACGCATGTTCTAATCAAACGGGACAGAATACTCATTGGAGCCACACTATTCCTCCTATGCCTAAACGTTTAAACAGGAGAAGATTTGTGAGTAAAGCATATATTTATCCAAAGTCTTTCACTTTCTTTTATGCTGAACTACTCAAGCAGGGAGAAGATTTGTGAGCATAACGTATACCTCATATCTGCTTAACAAGCTCCATCTGCTGTGTTTTTTAAGAGGTATAGTGGGCATAATACTGGACATAGTTCAACCCATAGGCTCACAATAGCCCACCTCAAGAGAACTAACCTATGACTTTTAGTTAAGTGTCCATTTATCCCTCAAACGCTTAGAGGATTTATGCTGGTTTGATATTTCTGAATCTTATCTGAATTATTGCAAATAGGTGATTCAAATTGGTATCACATGATTACTGTGTAGCATTGAGTGTATAGAATTTATACTCTTTATCATAGAAGTTGCATATACCTTATGATCTTTTAACATATTTTATTGGTGTTGTTTGTATAATAAAATTCTTTTAGAATTTATCGAGACTCCTTTGAGGTTTTTCTAGCGCTGCCTCTCTTTTTGATCTTAAAAAATTACATGGTGGACAGGTTTTCTGTTGACACCAGATGGTCGAATGTGATGAGGTTACAGGGTTAAGAGATAAACACTGTCATTTCACTAAGCTGACATTTTTATGGCCAACCAGGTTTGCAATGCTAACACCAACATACTTTTTTTTGGATTCACAGTATCGACCCTTCTGGCTCCCGGTATGGTACCTTGTCACCATCATTTACTTACACCACTATCAATGCCACTTCCAAAGGTTGAGCAGTTACCTCACTATCTATGACCTGCAGAAGAGTTAGGATTAAAACAGTTACCCCTGAATCCATGCCAGCCCCAAAGGGCAAGGGTTAGACACTAACCCCTCGATCCACAACACTTTCATAGTGTTATAGGAGGGTTTGAGGTTAAGGTTAGTATTATTATATACATTTGCAATACTTGTACGTTTTTTGTCAATGATATGAATGTTCATCATAAAAACTGCCATTTAAATAACTGTCACCAGTTGAATGCAATGCTGGGTAGCAAACTCAATAGGAGGCCATTCATAAAATGTTAATTGTGGGAGGTGATTTAAATGTATTGGCTAATCCCAGTATAGATAAATCCCCAGCAATACCTAACCCTCCACATTTCTTGAGTCGCAGCATCTCTTTACTACAATCCATCCTCCAGCTCAGCGACCCTTGGCGTCTTCTTCATCCAACTAATAGAGAGTTTACCTTCCACTCGCGTGTCCACCATTCGTTCTCCCACATTGATTGTTTCTTGGTGGCGGATCAACTCATACAAAATCTAGTAAAGGCTCAGAAAGAAGATTTAGTGGTTTCTGACCATGCCCGGTGATGATTTCTATGCATTCGGCTGCGTTTCCGATCCATGAACGTATGTGGCATTTCCCATCACATCTCTATGGTTCTGCAGAGTTCAAAGCGCAGCTTGCGGCACACTGGGGAAACTATATAGATGACAATATTGTACAATGTAATGATCCAGTGCTACTATGGGAGGCCTCCAAGGCGATCATGAGGGGGCATATCATTCAATATATGGCTAAACAGAAGCGACAAAATACTCAGCAGTACAATGCTTTTCATGATACTATGACAGAAGCCTTTCGCATTTATTCGTCTGATTCCCCCAGATGCCTCCTTTCAAACATACTTGCAGGCCAGACTTCTATTGGAGGCCTTCCTAACTACTCAGGAACGCTCTAGAATTGAGCACACTCGTCACAAATATTTTAGATGGGGCAATAAAACTGGGAGGCTTTTAGAAACTTTATCTAAGCCATTGGTTAAAAAATCGTATATTACAGAGATAAGACATAGAGACACCAATCGTTTATTAACTAGCCCAAAAGACATACAAAGGCATTTCACTGCTTATTATAAGGAACTATATAAATCATCCACCCCTGACCAATCTCTACAAACTCAGCTTCTTCATTCAGCCAATTTATCACAGATATCCCCTGAGCAAAATGAGATGCTGATTTCGGCCATCACCACGGATGAAATTAATAATGTTATTACTTCCCTCCGGTTACACAAAGCCCCAGATTCGGATGGACTTTCAGGCAAATATTATAAATTGCTACAACCAGAACTAATACCGTGCTTGCTCGAACTATATAATTATATCTTGAGGGACCAACCAAATTACCCTTCCTTTAGCTTAGCCTTCACCTCTCTCATCCCAAAGCCTAATAGAAATCCCCAGAATCCTGAATCATATAGGCCCATTTCTCTCACCAATGTTGATTACAAGATTTTGGGAAAAATAATAGCTAACAGATTGCAAACCCTAATGCCTGATATACTCACAGAACACCAATTGGGTTTTATTAGAGGCAGACAATTAATTGAAGCCATTAGGTCCGCAATAGCTGCCTCATTAGCATCATTCCCTCATCAGCGGACTAATAATATGTTACTCATTTTAAACACAACATGTGCATTCGACACAGTACATATGGTCACATATGTTTGAGGTTCTTGAATATAGGCAATTTGATCCCATTTTTATAACTTATATACACTTTTTATATACAAACCCTATCACGCATCTACTTATTAATGGTTCTAAGAGTCTTCCAATCGTCATGGAAAAGGGTACCAGACAGGGTTGTCCCATGTCTCCCCTGCTATTTAATATAGCAATAGACCCTCTCCTTCTTCTTCTGCAGAACTACCAGATTTTTGAGGGATTAAAAATCGGTTTGACTAGTGTCAAAATATCTGCATTTGTGGATGATGTGCTGTTATATATAGGGAATCCGAGGTCTTCACTTGGTCCTATTCTTGAACTTCTGGATGACTTTGGAAGTATCTCGGGTTTCCGAGTTAATATGTCAAAATCTATGGCACTCTCATTTCGCCTGCTCTTTGAGTGGGCTAAGGATTTTATTACCTATCTAGGGGTGAAAGTTCCTAAAAATCTGGCATATTTATACGAGATGACTATTTCAGCCGCCATTAGGAATTTGTCGCATGAGCTGGATGGATGGAAATCCTTTCCCATTTCCTTTCTTAGATGGGCCAATCTTATTAAAATGATTTCATTCCCAAAGTTCATATACTTGTTTCACACACTCCCATTGCTAGTTAAGAAGAAAGATATACAGACCATGAATACCCCTTTTTGGAAATTTATTTGGGCAGGGAAAAAACCTTGTTTAGGTTTGTTAAAGCTTCAGTAATCCAAAATAAATGGAGGGATCAATTTACCAAACCTTATTAATTATAATCAAGCAGCTCTTCTTAGACTTGTTATAGATTGGCTTCTGGGGGAAATACATACTCCAATATATCATTAGAGTCAGGGTTTTTGTCTGGGATTGGTATTGCCAGTTTTCTCCACCAACACGACCAGGAACTTCCTATTGATATTAAAGAAAACCCCTTGCTATGGTCCACCCGAAAGGTGTGGCACATGGTTGCAATCTTAATGTACACCATTCTATATTTCACCCTTTTCTTGGAAATCCTGAATTTCAGGATGGTGCGGCATCCTATCCCTTAACGCTTTGGAGTAGGGAGGGTCTAACTTTACTGGGAGGCCATACACATTCTCCAAAGCAATGGAAACATTTCCATTCCTATGAGGTCACCAACTAGCATATTTGCAAGCACAACATTATGCCAGTTCAGTTTTTAGGGTTCTTGCACCAAATGATTAAAAAAAATCCTCTTGAATCGTTGCTCCAAAAACCACCACTATTAATAGAGCAATCTCTATTAACTACAGATTTCTACAGGTATCTATAGAGCATGAATCATCCAGTTCGGGACTATCCAAATGGGTACAGTCGTTTCCTAATCTCTCCTGTAAAAAACTACTGGATGCACTTAATTATCCTAGGAAGGTTATACCTTCATCACAATATACTGATATGTTCCTTAAACTTTTCCACCATATCTACCATTCACCATTACGCCTATATCATAGGCATTAGAAATTTGCATTATTGTTCTAGGTGCTCTACTCCAGAAGCGGACATGGTGCATTGTTTTTGGAGTTGTCCCCTAATCCGCCAGTTTTGGCTGCAAATCAAAAGATATGCTGAGACTTACCTTTTAAATTATGTTCCGATGAATGCTGAGTGGGCTTTATTTGGTATACTCCCTACTGATCAGAGAATTGAGAGAAGCTCCAGAATGTTCTTCCTAATTCTAAGTGCTGCAGCAAAGAAAACAATACTGAAGACCTGGATAGGTCCTTCAGTCCCTCTTTTTGCATTATTCAAAGAAAAGTTATATTTTTTATTTCGTATGGACTGGATAGAAACACTATTGGATAAAGAGATAAAGACTGAGGGTTTCTTCAGGGTGTGGGAAATGTTTATTGATACTTTATCAAACTCTTTAAAACTCAAAATATATCACTCATTTCAGCACACGACATGGTATCTTTTGAGACAAGTTGCAAGTTATCCCCCAGTGGTGGTCGACTTATCAACTATTGATTTGATGTGGCGCATGGCTCCTCATGAAAGAAGTATACAGATTAAGATATTCCTGTTGTTATTTTTCTCTTTTGTATCCGTTATTAATATTTTTGTCTGAACTGTAAAGGTATATCTTTTTGGCATGCGCCCTCCAGATGTTACGCTAGGATTACTATAGTAATCCTAGCGTTTAAACAATCGGACGGAACTTTGCTTCCCTTCCGCTTCCCTTCCGCGTAAGCTGCCATAAAGCCCGCACGACAGAGGGGAGTGACAGGGGGTGTGCACTCCCCTCTGTCTCGCGTAATTTCAGACCCCCGCGCGCACGGAAAGCGCGCGGGAGTCTGGATCCGGTCCAATATTCCTGTTGTACTGTATTTAACTATCAGCATTGGTGATTATCAAAGAAAAGATGACTGATACTCTGTATTGACATTGTATACCAATACAAACTATTTTTTTTAAAAATCTTATATTATATTAAGGATTTATATCTAAGCATTGTACCTTTTTGTAAATAAATTGTTTCATTAGTCTGTTCATATATGCTTTAAAACTCTAAAAAGGGGTTGATCCGGATGTGCATGCAGTGAGCATCCCGTGCATCCAAATAAAACATGGGTGGACTGCATAACAACATAAAAGAAAGCAATAATAACATTACAATTCATACTTACAGTTAATTCAAGATTTTACCAGAAATATATTCAATCAAGTATTTTATATATTTACTATAATACTGTAACTATATATTTTTAGCCAAGGGCAGAAGGTGATTTGGTCTCCCTAGGCCAGAAGGTGGGGCCTCAGTTTTGGATTGGTAGGACTAGGCGCAGCCAGGCAGAACTGGGGGCAGAGCTGGGCAGGACTGGGAAGGATCACTGCCTGATAGAAGGTGTCAGAAGCTGCTTGCGCACATACATGTTGAGCACTGTTTTATGCTGTCAGCCTCTGACAGCTTGCTTACCAAAATAAATAAATGGAAATTGTGTTTTACAGATTAATCTATTTAGTGAATTTTTTGAAAAATGCATAGCACAGAGACTCGGCAAACAAAGGATACTTGCATTATTATTCATGTAATTTGCCTTCTGGATCCATTTACATGTAAAAAAGCGTTTTCATCAATGTATTTAATGTCTACAATAAATACACAGAAGCTGGAAACTATCCCGCTGTCAAACAACACAAAGACTCCTGTCATAAAGGAAGAAGCTGATCATAAATCAAAACCTCTTATTCGCCAAATTACTTAATTATGATGTGACCGACTTGTTCCCTCTTCTATATATGTGTCATTCTCTGACAGATATCCTCTGTACTGGAGCCCCCTCAAATAATGAATATAATAAATAAAAGATATAATATGTTATATTATTTGTTTCTGAAGAAGCGTAAACATTGTTATAAGTAGTTGTGGAATGTTCCATATGCTGGTAATTAACCTATGGGTCATATTTTCATGCTGGATACAAATGATTCTTTTTTATTTATTTTTACATTTTAACAATTTTTTATTGTGGTTATATACATATAATTTTGGTTTTAAAAAACAAAAACAGCAAACAATACACAAAAAATATATATTATATATTAACAATGGCCCGGATCCAGACTTAAGTTTCCTTTAAGTACAATCATGTAGCGTAGTTACACTATCGTAACTATAATGCATTTCCCTGGGCACTCCCCTCGGACGCACGTAATTTAACTGATTTACAAGTCCCAAACCCTACCTTAACTTTTCCTTGCGTAACTTCATTCGTACGTAGCGGCTTGTCGTAAGTAACTGCCTAACCTAAGACCTTATCATACATACAAAGAAAATTTATATATATATTTGCAGGTCACGACCCAGATTCTCTGGCAATCCCATTCTGACTATGCACAAGCCTTGTTTCTAAAAGTCAGAAAATCACTCCAGTATGTTCAAAGAAAGCTTTATCCTTCTGCCCAACCCAAAATCCTTTCCAACTCCCTCCCTGTACAATTAAACCAAACCAATGCATATATCTGTACCTTAACCCTATTAACTACACTGGTCATTATACCAGTACCAGAACAGGCAGACCACTTGTTTAAAAGCTAACCCTATGAAATATCATTACCCTTTAACCAATGGAGTCATGCTACAAAATATTTAACCCAACAACTTATTATACCTACACTGAAAAAAGACATATCCAACAAGTTACCAAGTGTACCTCCCTCAACTGGGGACATGAGTTAACGTCTTAAGGTGTATACTAAATAAGTTCCCCCCGATACACTGAAATGAAAAGTGGTTGAAAGTCATATTTTATCTTACTATACATTCAGTCCTCAGATCTTTCTAATTGATGAAGGCCTGGTGCTTTTTAATCCACCCAGCATCTCTGTAGGACTCAAATAAGTTTACCCATCTGCCACAACACTGAGCCTTGATGGGAATAGCATGGAAAATGGCAATTGGAAATTCCTCAGGTGACACTTGCCAGGGAGATATTGAGCTCAAAATGTTTGCACATCCATGAAAACTCTAGAAATACTGATTGTTATTGATTGTTATAAGTGAGGGTTCACTCGAACCAAATGAAGAATGGTACTATATATCTTTGAAGTGGAGAAACAGCGCGCTGGTGTAACCCAGGGCTAAAGCCTAGCCCAGTAGCTGGGTAGTCCTTTCAATGTTGAAATGCGCTGTAAATTTTTCTTTTCCAAATAGAGTAAGCACCAGGGGCCAGATACTTATTTGAATTGTAATGTGAGAGGTGGCATCTTTCAAATTAGAAATGCAGGTTCCAACCCGCTCAGCCTGTTCTCTAGCCTTTTTCATAATATGGTGCAGAAAGGGATGTCCATTTTCATTTCTCCAATTTGATCCAACAGACGATTTTCCAAATTGGAGATGGCAACCATAATTTGATCCATTATCTCCACTGATGACTTATGAGGCGGAAACAGTGAAGGGCCAATATATTTAGTATTTAGTTCTCATGGATTAAGCAGAAGAGTGGGAATACTGCTTTAGGTGGGTGGCCGCTGATGCTTGAGAGCTTTTTCCCATATTGAATAGAGAAATTATTAGAGTGGCAACACTCAGATTCAGATTCAGATTTTTCTCCCAACTATGCCACTATAGGAACAGGAGTCATAAAATAAAAGGATACTAAAGAAAGATTGTAAAAATGTCTACGGGGCATATTTATTGTGGAGAATGGACCAATCATCAATGGTACCTCCTCTTAAACATCAAATGGTAACCCTATGCCTTGCAAAAATAATACTAAACAATCATTGCAGCAATTGATGATCCAGCATAAAGCTTGTTCTGTCATCCACAACCCATACTTCTTTCAAGTCAAAGAGGTGTGAATGAATCCAATCATAATTTGAATAAAATTTCTTCCATGTGGTCTAATGTGAGGAGTAATATGGATATCAGACACTTAATCCATATATCAGTCAAGAACATTATCCAGAACTAGGCAGTGTCCATGAGATGTAGGAATTACTTTAAAAAAGTGATGAAGAGAGTTAGCGGCATACTTAAAAATAATATAACTTTCATTAATCACCATATATTCATTAAAATAGTTACAACTGGGTCCAAATTGGTTGGGAAGTAAAAAGTCAATAGAGTTATAATCCCGGATTTAGTTTAAAGTACTGGTGTCTGCCTGGGTTTCCACGTTTACCCACTACATGGTGGGCTGATATTTGCACAGAATCCCTGCTTCCGGATAAAGGTTATTTAGTATTGCACAAATGTAAAGATCAATATATATATATATATTTTAGCAATGTATCCTTTGTATACTATCGTGGTTGGGAGAATATATTTTTTCTTTTTTATAGGGTACGGCACAAACCCTACCATACGGCAGCTATATATCAGATACCACTTTTACGCCCGTAGATTTTAATTTTGTAGGAATAACTTACTACATATTATGAGATGTTATTAATGCCAGCATTTCCTTCCATTATCATCTGAGAGAGAGATAGACACACAAATAGTTTTTACTAGAAAGTTTAATGTAAGTGTAATGTTTTTTTCATTATCTTTACATTATAATTATAGAGAATGTGACCACAACATACTGTTACTGCATTGTTTTTATAAATCAGATGCCCTGGAAGTAGGTTTAGAATATGTTTTTTTATGCCGTGCCAGATAAAACTGTTTATTGTCACAGATACAAGTTTATCCCTATACATCAAAGTTTCAGTGCTAATGGACAATATATATATTTTTTATACCATATTACGATAATATATCATATTATAAAAAACAGATTTATAATGATAGAATACTAAATGTACCATTAATGCTGTTTTAGTATTTAAGGCCTCAGTATTGGCCTCTTCACATGGCAGCCATTACATGAACTGGATGTGTGTTAAGGAATAACAGTGTTAAATCCTACTGAGCGGCAAAGGTCGTTTGTAACTATTAAGAAAAAAGATGAAAAAAGCTGCTAGTTGATGATTATATTAAATAAAACATGTATATTTAATATGTTAAACCTTGACAAGAAAAAAAAACCCACAACGTTATTTACTGTTGATTTATTGTGTCATATTTACCTATATCAGTGAATAGGTTAAATAAAAGCCTTCTTACAAATCCCGCAATGAAATCAAATAAAGTACTAATTTGCTGCTGGCACATGCTTTGTAGCTAAACAAGTCACCAGACAAATTACACTATCCCCTTCAAAATTTTCAGTATCAGCCTGGGATTCTGGTAATTGGCTCTCACGAGCGCAACACTGTTAATATTTCATGAACAGCTAAAAGCGTCTGATTTTTTTTCTTGCAGGTTAGACTTTTCATTGCCAGAAATGGCAGAAATAATCTCTGATGGGTATTTTTTTCTGGCAGACCTGTCATACTGTGATGTTTATTATAAGTATCTTTTTTTTTTAATTTGTAAAATATAAAACATAACAAGCCATTTTAATTGTAAATATACCTACCTTACCAATGTAAGAATCTTATATCAATGAGTAAATTGACAAATACTGAATTTCATTATTTTTAAATGGTAACATAGTAAATGAAAAAGTAAAACAGTCATTTAAAAATATGGTAACTATGGACCTAGTCTTAGTTGTTAACGTCTGTCAATGGAACCAGTCTGTCAACAATAATCAATGGGGTCAGTTAAGTACTATGTTTATCAACATGTGCTGTGTCCACATTTGGCCGCTGAGAAATTGTATTACCACTATACTTGACAATTCTTAGGCTGAAATCAGGCCTAAAGATGGTTACACACAATACAATGTCCTGGTTCTTAACATAGTACTCAAAAATCATTAACGTCACAATAATTGGGTCAATCTCCATCTCATCACCCATCTTAACAGGGGGGGGCACAGCGTTTTTGACGTTTGTGGTCTTTGCCACATTTTGCACAAAAATCTTACTAATTAGATGATATTTGGCTAATCACCCCAATTATAGCTTTTTTATGTAGCCAGCTTTATAGATGTGAAATAGGCCCATATGAGGCTTGTTAAACAGTTAACCAATCATTATAAAGCATAACTGTAAAAATGTCACAAATACAGATGATAGGCTTCAGAATAATCCTGCCTCACAAGCTGTTTGTTGAAAAGAATTCGCAATGCAGATTAAATTCAGTCAAATAAATCTACCTGCTGAGCATCATATGGCTGATTGGTTCTTGGGGTCCCCACATTGGAGGTTTTAATGCTGGCTTTATTTGGGGGGGGGGGTTTATCTCATCAGCAACCATTTTTTTCTGTTATTCTATTTTGAATCAAGTAAAAAATGTTGAAATGTTTATTATCAGGCATCCTGTATTTGCTTGCTATGTTGTTATCTTGAAATTTTGCTTTAAGAATCTCACTTTCAAAAGGACACGCACATATACTGCAATACACTCCCTGCTCTTCATGCTCTATAAATATCCACCAGTGCTTCCAATTACAGCTCCCAGCCTGTAATTCAGTTGAAGGCTGTAGCTGCAGACGATAAAGCTGCACGGTACCTGCAGGATTTATGATATCTGCAGGCTTTGATTAAATCAACGCGTAATATTGAATTGTGCCTCATGTAACTGGAAAAAAACGAAAATGATGTGTACCCTACAGACAAAGGGATTGATTAAACAATCGCAATGCTATGTTTGTATATAAAGAATTGAGAATAAATGGTGAATTGGCACTGCAAGGGTTTGCTAGTAATGTGCATAGAGCTGACATGGGAGTCATTCCCTGTGGGGATACTTTAACAATTATACTACAATTCAGTATTGCTATGCTGCATGGTTATACTTCTTTACGTTTAGCAGGTAACAAAAGTCATTCTAGCACGTCCATTTTTAAAGATGTAATCAGTGAAGTAAAATTTCACCTGCTTCTTCAATACCCAATGTTTTGTATTATCGTAGTCCACCCTCACAAACAAGAAGCCCACATACTTCCCTTCTCCATTCCTCCCACTGCATAGCATTTATTGGTCACTGGATAATCTGCAATGCAGTGTGCTTAGGAGGCGGTCAGTCACTGATATTGATCCTCACAGGGCCACATGTGCCAAGCAGAGAGCCTGCAGACATGCAAGTTCATTGGTATTATAGGTATTGTCACCTCTCAGTAATACAGACACATCGCTGTTGATGGTTGGTCAGCTGTCAGTGAGAGGAGCAGAGGCAATAAAAGAAGGAACCGGCAATACTGACATGTGTGTGTTTGTTTGTGTTTGTGTATGTGTGTGTGTATGAGCAGTTGACTGAAGACTAAAGAAGAGGCAGACAAGATATAGTAAAGAAAGGGAAAAAAGGATTTGATGAGTTACTACAGATGAAAGGAGAATAAAGAGAAGGAAGAAGCTCAGAAATAAATTAAATAAGGGAGGGGGTCAGGGGAATGGAAGAAACATTTGGGAGAGAGGTATTGTGGGGACAGTGGAGAAAGGCTTATAGTGGTAACAGTGACAAAGAGGGGTATAGAGACAACAGAGATGGATCGCAATATAGAATGCACACTGTTGAAGAGCAGTATAGTATTCTCAGGCAAACTTACATTAAGATTTAACTGCTTTACCTGCTAAATTATTATTAACGTTTATTTATAAGGTGCCACACGGTATTCGCAGAGCCGTACAAAGGCAATAGTTACATATACAACACAATTAGCAAACGGTACAAGTTCTAATAAATAGGGAATACAATACAAGTACAATGCAAAAATAAAGTACAGTACAAAAATAACAGAACAATATATATGGAGAATAAAGATGCTGGATATGTGTGTAGGAGCAGATGAATAAGGAGAGAGATAGACAGTAGAGAGAATGTGAGAATTAATGAGGACAAGGTAGAGGGATGACGACAGGAGGGAGGAGGACCCTGCTCATAAGAGCTAACATGCTAAGTGGTAGAGGGTGAACAAACAGGAGACACAGGGATGTAGATGGGGATGGCAGGAATACTTAGGTGGAGCTAAGGTAGGCTAGCCTGAAAAAGTGGGTTTTGAGGGAGCGTTTGAAGGATTAGAGGGTGTTGGATTGCCTGATAGGTTAAAGTAGGTTGTTTCAGTGCAGAGGGGCCACTAGGGAGAAGTCTTGGATGCGGGAGTGAGAGGTAGTAATCAGGTTTGAGTTGAGGCGAGTGAAGGGGTCGGAAGGGAGTTAAAGGTTAGGCTGCGGGGAAGGGAGGGTAAGGGTTTGGAAAATAGAAGGGGAAGGTAGAGGAAGAAGATGGTAACTTTGGAGAGAAGGGTATAAAGTGAAAAACGTGTGTAGAGGGGTATATCTGAAATTGTGGCAGAACATGTATAAAGAGATCAATGAGAAAGAGGTATAATACAGGGGACAATGGCAGACAGAGAGGGGTTTAACAGGACAGAAGTACAATACATAACATTGGCATTATACTATCAAAATATCTAAAGGTAGTTGCTCAGGGGGGGGCGTGGCCAGGCGTCAATGGAGTAAGTCGCATGTCAGCGCTGCTCCCCGTTATATCCTGCAGACATCCTGCTAATAGTGACTTGCCCCTGCTATAAAGCTCTGGAACGGGTGTGCTGAGGTCTGGAGGTTACAGGGTGTCCATCAGAGAGGTTTGCAGCGGGCCAACAGTGGTGGAATATTGGGCAGTGTCGGAGGTACGGGGCTGCGGTGCGCATGGTGCCTTAGGGTGAAGCTGCTGACACGCTGCGGGAACGCGGTGGAGGAACGGAGTTCTGAGGAGGTCTGGACATCCCTGCGGTGGTAAAGGCTGACCAGTGTCTGGGTGCTCAGAGCGCCTATTTCCTGCAACACTTGTTTGGCGCCAAACTGCGGGAGGACGGGCGCCATCTTGAGAAGGGGTGTGAGGAGGAGTGAAGGAGGAAGTGGATGGAGCGCTGTGGAGAGGGGAACCTGAATTGCCTGGCCTGTAGCTGAGTACTGGGAGTGTGAAAGCAGTGACATTGAAGATTTATGGCAGCAGGCTGGAGTTGGACCCAAGGACTTCAGGTGCAGTGTGTTAATAGTTAATTATACAGCTCCTGGCACCTCTTAGTCCTGACCTGGTTTTGGACATATAGCCTAAGCATGCTGCAAATTTGCTGAGGAAGCTTCTAAAGGCAAGAAGAGCTGCTACTTTAGTTGTGTATCTCTCCATCTTTGTCATAATATAGTCTGTAGGTGAAAGATATCATTTTGCAGAATAATTGCGGTGTATTACTCTCTCCTTTATTGCAAGTTGGTGTGGTGCAAGCTCCTTTTAAAAAGCAAGAAGAATGGGCAAACACGGTACTTCAGCCCCGGCAACGCGGCTGGAACGTTTTGCAAGACAGGCACCGGCTGAATCCTCGCCTCCTCCCCCTCCGGCAGAGTCGGCGCAAGTACAACAGGTTGAATCAGCAGTGTCCATGCAACAACTGCTAGTTGCTATAACCTCTTCAGAGAAAAAGGTTACTGATAAAATTAGCGAGGTGCAGGTGGATCTGTCACTCATGCGCCAGGATATGCAGCGGATAAGAGAGAGAGTAGGTGAAACTGAACATCGAATCTCTGCACTGGAAGATAGCGCAGCTCCGTTGCCAACTCAAATCAATGATCTGGTGTCCCAGGTGTCGTTTTGCAAGCAGAGATTGACAGACTTAGAAGGAAGACTGAGGCGAAATAATCTCAGGTTCATTGGGCTGCCAGAGAAGGTGGAGGGAAACTCGCCTGAAACTTTTTTGGAAAAATGGCTTATTGCCACATTTGGGAAAGAAGAATTAACGTCTTTATTTGCGGTTGAAAGGGCGCATCGCGTGCCTATGAGGAATCCGCCGCCGGGGGCTTCGCCTCGAACATTTATAGCTAAGTTGCTGCATTATAGGGATAGAGATACTATATTACGGTTGGTGCGTACAAAAGGCTCCTTGGAATACAATGGACAAAAGATATCCGTGTTTCCGGACTTTTCTATGGAGGTTCAGAAGAGTCGGGCGCAATTCATCCAAGTAAAGAGACGGCTGAGAGAACTGCAATTTCCTTACGCGATGCTTTTCCCAGCTCGGCTCCGGGTGGTGGCGGAAGGTAATACGCACTTTTTTGAGTCCTCCAGAGAAGCGGCTTCATGGCTGGATCGGGTGGCGCCGGCGAGAGCTCCATTGGATCACTAATATGGGACAATCCTGTACTCTTTGCCTCTGCAATTGCAATATCCTTTTTTTTATTTTGATTTCATGTTTCCAGTTTAGATATTGTTTTAAGTATATACAGGGTTTTTTTTTGGGGGGGGCATTGTCACTTATTACAGGGGAGCAGCAGTATTGGTGTGTTGGAGTGACCCCTAGTTATAGTAGTGGTAGTGAAGGGTGGGTGGTAGGGTTAGCTACTGAGTGAGCAAATTGGATTGTGTGGCTCGGTAGGTGGCGGCAGTGTTTGGGGTGGTATTAAGGTATACCTTAGTTGGGGAAAAGGTTATACAGGGTGGGTAAGGGGAGTTGTAGTTGTTCTCTGCCTATGTTGGTTCAGTATTATATATATATATATATATATATATATATATATCCCTTAGAGCTTTCTCAACCTTGTCATTGTACCATGGGGCCCTTATCACACACACCTAGTTATGGCCCTCGCTCCCTTACAATTATACCCTTCACCTGCAAACAGTGAAGGCAGCTACTTCATATACACAAGGACTAAATTAGACCGCACACTATACTGTGATTGCGCAGTGTAGGGCAAGGATCAATTGGTCAGAACCTTACCAAAACTGTCCATACTAAAACTACCCCAATAATCAGTTAATTTTGTCTGCCTGAATCCTACCACTACTGTGCTAATCCTATCATATAGGAAGACAAGTCACTAAATAATATCCATAGCTATTTGAAGCATTATTTTGGGAGCTGACTCAGTGATGTAATTAGTTCTTAGATATAATTAGAACAGCCATCTTTCCTGTGAGCAGTAAATCATTATACAGCGACCTGACACCCACCATTGTCGACCAGTAAAATAATTGACTTAAGGAAAGATCTCGGCTCCCATACAAACTGACCTCTATCACTAAAATTAGCTGTACTGCATCTCCTTTATGACTAACATGAAACAAATTGGTAAACTAATGATAGAAAAATCTGTCAACTGAACTTTATTATATGAACTTGCCATGGAATATATTGTATTTTTGGGGATATCTCTATCTGTTAAGTTCAACCTACAAATGTTTTTATTCCATATTTTCTTTCCTTAAAGTTTGTACCTGCAGCTATGGAGGAGGAAATGTTTGGGTATGTTTGTGAGTGAAGGCCCTTGCAACCAATCCTGGCAAGAGGCTGAGTGAATGCAATCTTTATACACATTAACTAACCATGAAAAATACATTAAATAAATAATACAAAAAAATGTATTGTTTGATATATGTAAATGTAATATAATGTAGTTTTATACAATGTCATTGAATAGTGTATATAATGTAAATATTAGGGTTCTCAGTGTCCAAGCAACGTCAGTAAAAATGTATAGCATGAGATTATTTGATGTAGGTTTGCCGATGCCGGTTTCTTTGATTATTATATTCAGATGCCTGAATGTGTCAAGGTAAAGCAAAAACAGAATGCTGAAAGGTGGGAAATTATGTTTGTAGTAACATTTACAAAATAGTGCAGGAAAAAGTCTGACAAAGTCTTAGAACTTACTGTATTAAATCACTTGTGTGACAAATAGAGAAGAAGTTTTGATGCTGTTTATTTTCTTTGTTATATAGCATTGGTCATATTACAGTGCTCTTCAGAGAATACCAATCCCTACCCTATTATAATCTATAAAATCTATCCTAAAACCTATTCACTTCAAAAGGACTGAGCAACGGGAGTAATACATAACAAATTCAAGACCCATGCTAAAGATAATGGACCAGATCTATACATGGAAGGAGAGGGTTAGGGTAAGGAATAAGGTATGGGTTACGGTTAGATTAATACTTAAGATGCATACACACTATACAATTATCTGGCAGATTATTTGAAAGATCTGGCAGTTGCAATGAAAATCTGGTAATGGATGTGAGCAAATGGTATTGTCAGTTGCTCACCCACTAGTGCTGGGCACACACTGTCTCAAAGACCGCATATACGTAATCTATGTAACAAAACGATACATAGATTACGTAAAAGAGTTACTACGCATTCCTAGTAGCTATTATCGGTAAATTAAAGACGTATGTGTAATACGTCCGCAGTTGTGAATCTGGGCCATTATCCCTCCCAGCGTGTGCTTGCCAATAAATGGGACGATTTCCCCCTGGGGAAAGGTCCCGATATCGGCAACACACACACAGCAGAGAATGGGGGCGATAGTCTCTGCAGGAGAGCCTGCAACCAGCCTATTAGTCTCTCTCTGATTTGCTGGGTCTCCTGTCAATCTTGACAGGAGACTCATGCAGCCATCTTATTGTCTGTCTGCAAAAAAAAATTATGAATAGGAAAAATTCACACTGACACGTTGCTTTGCGGTGTCCTCTCTCCCTCTGTCTGGGTAAAAGCAATGATTTCCCAGCCAAGAGAATGATCGTTTTCGAAATAGGGCTGTACTCAGTGGAGACCCACACCCCACATATGCACATATAAATATGCACAGACACACACATATGCACACACAGGAAAGTTAAAAGAAAAAAGTAATGAGCTTACCAAGAGCATACCTCACATGGAGATTCCCAGGTCTCCCAAACTGCCACTCTGAGACCGCAGCTGAGAGGGGGTGTACTATTGACAATAACTTATGGGATGTTTTACTTATTGATTCTGGGTATCACCAGCAGTATCTAGCAACGTAATATACCCAGCGCATCTCTCACTTTGCCTAGATCTGTAGTTTCATAGCTACAGTGTGGCATTTAAGGAATGTTCTATTTTATTCATTTATTCAACAAGTCAACAAGAAAAATATCACCATCAGCACTGAGTAGTATAATACAACAAGTGCATCTCTAAATTTGCCTAGATCTGTAGCTTAACGCTACAGTGTGGCATTTAAGACTGTTACATATTTATTTATTGTTTCAATCAGTCAGCAGGAGTGAATAGTAACTAATATCTATTGTGCAGTTGTTCTTTGTTTTTTGTTTTAAGGGTTTTAAATATGTATGCTACCCACTAATAAAATTAGGTTCCCAGAAGCGCTTCTCTTTTTCTTTTGTTTTTGCTTTTTTAGGGGTTCATCAACTCCTGAAGAAGCTGAGTGAACCTTTTTTTGTGGTTGATTACTTTTATATTCGTCCTTGTTTTTCTTCTCTGATTAGGGTATATGCTTGCACTCACATATATATATATTTTCTTGTTATATATTCAGATAACAGTCGGCTTATTTGTGCCAGAGCTCTAACTGACCTTTAGAGCTCACAGCTGATTACTGGGTGCAAACTCACACGTGGCAGAAGGAGCAAAATCACATGCAGCAAAAAGATGTAAAGAATTCCACCACATCCACATAAACTAACATGTAAATGTCCAGATTTCCTACCAACAGCGGGGAGTGTAGGGGGCATGCACTCCCCACTACAGCTGCCTAAGTGTACAGGGGTCTGGATCTACACCACTATGTTTATCTGATTTGTTAAGGATATTTCTGCAGTGCTCCAAAAACCTGGTTTTGGAGCCCGTGTGGTCTTACCCACATATATAAAATCACACAGACATCTCAACACCTATAAAGTGTTACAGTTTATAAAACTTTTAATTTTACACTCTATTTCTTTATATGAAAAGGAAAAATGGGCAGTGTAATCACATGTAATGCACTATACACTCCCACACTTATAATAGCCCTGAAATTTCATAAAAGTCAATTCAGACCTATGTTGTTTATTTTCAGACTCCTTCTTCAAGACACTGGGTGCTAATATATTTTTTAAATTATAATTTTGTTAACCACCACTTTGGGCTTATTCAGTCTATAATAGTTGTTGTAGTGTCCAATCTTATTTTAAAATTGCATAATTATTATTAATAATTCTTTTAATTTGATCTGCACATTTATTGTATTTTGTAACAAATTTTATACTGAAATCTCCCTTAACATCACCCTTCATTTTTTCATGCTTCTTGATTTTCTCTAGCATATCCTTCCTATTCATTACAGATACCCGCTGCCAAGGCTCCTTTAATAATTTTTCAGGATAGTCTCATATTCTTAGTGGGCCTGACCCAGACCTATGCCGTTGTGCTGTGCGTATCAGCATGCACTTCCCCCTACACTCCCCCTGTGCCCGGCGTAATTACACACTGTTACTCCGGCTGAAGACTACCCTAACTTTAGCCGGTGTAACAGAGTGTAAATATGCCGCAGCGTAAAAACCTAACCTAAAAGTTCCTCTCCTTGTTTTTCAAACATAATATTTGATGAACAATTCAGTCTAAGACATATAAGTTGTCCCTTGGGTATACTTTTTTTCCAATTATAATGGTGTGAACAATTAGTGTTGCCTTCAATTGTTAAAAAAATAAATCAAGAAACTCAATAGAAACTGAGCTGATTTTATGTGTACGCTTTAAATTATACATGTTATTATTTAACTGAAAGATGAATTCCTGTGCTCGATTCTCTGTACCACCCCAAATAATAAATAAATTGTCAATGTACCTTCCATAGATGACCAGCCCTGCCCCGAATTCACTCCCCCACACATGTTGGTTATTAAACTCACCCATGTAAAGGTTAGCATAGTTTGGGGTGAACCGGGTTCCCATGGCAGTACCTTTCTGCTGTAGATAAAAAGTACTTTCAAACATAAAATAATTATGAGAGAACTTTTTAAAATAAATTCAATAGCCCTCAAAATAAATTGTTGTTTATCCAAACTTCAACTAGAATGACTCTGGAGAGTTCTATCCATTAGTTCTAAGCCCATAGCATGCGATATGTTACTATACAGGGACTCTAGAGCTATAAATAAATAATGTGGTTTGCACTCAATTAAATGTAAAAGATATAACAGGTAAGTTGAATCACATATATATGATCTAAGGCTCTGTACAATTGGTTGGACATGTAGATTTGTAAAGTGTGAGAAAGGTGAGGTAAGAGAGCCAATTCCTGAAATAATTGGGCACCCTGGAGGACATTCCCTATTTTTATGACGTTTTGATAGATTGTAATATGATGCAGTGACAGGGTGGGGTACAAAGAGAAATTGAAATTCAGTTTTGCTAATAATTTGTTTTACAAGGGCCTCATCTAACATATTTTTATGGTCCTCAAGATATACAACCGAGGAATCCTTAGATAGTGTAACATAAAAATCACAACTGTCATGAGGCCTCTTTCAAGTAATCCACCACCAGTATCCTGCAACACTACTTCACCTCCCTTATCTGCATTTTTTATTTCGATGTAATAATCATTCTTCAAATCCTTTACTGCTACTCTTACAAATGTATTTAAATTAGAAGACTGACAGGGATATTTCCACTTGTCTTTTATTTTTTCAGAATCACACATCTCTTTAAAATTATTTAACATCAAATGATAGAAGCATTGCGTGTGTGAGCTTCTCATGGACAATGGAAAGAATTCACTGGAGATATCCTCCTCAGGCCTGCCCTCACACAAGTGTCTGGATGCTGGAGCTGGCTCTGCCATGTTCAACCTTCTATTTGATTTTTTTATTTCTGGTCTTGGGGGGTTTCTGTGCTACTAGAAACCCCTCCCTGTGTGCGCCACTGAATATTGTCTGATCATTACAAAAGAGGTGTGGTTTGTCAATGAGACATCCCATTTGTAAAGACGGAGCTCCTAAGAAACTTCCTGTCAGGTCCGGCAGCCATTTAAAAAATACACACAGCTGACAATTAGCTGTCGGCTGTGTGTATGTCAAAAATGGCAGTTCATAGCATCGCACGCAACACTTACAAAAGACAGGGTGTACCAAACTTAAGAGTAACATATTGTCAGACAGCCAAAAGTGATCTCCAGACACTGGGAATAAGGTCAGAGCTGTGTGTGTCTGTGTGTGTTTGAGGGGGGCTGTAAAGGCTAGAAATATTTCTATTTTACAAACATAGTGTGCAACATGATGCTTCTGTGAGTGAGTTCTGAGGCTCCATTTCAGTGAGGAGAGGAGACAGTCACTGCATTAGAAAAGGGTATTTCTTTACTTTAAACACAAGTTACTGTGGCAGCCTTAGTTAATAATAGCAACAGGGGGAAAAAATCATCAACACTACAAACACCTTGCCAAGCCTTAGACATATCCAAAACCTATCCATTTGACCTTTAGCTCCACCATGTCCTATGTAAGGTCCCCCATCTTTCTTTGAATTTCCACAATAGTCTCCCATAAATGACATTGTTAGTTAACAAATGTCTCACTTCCTACAATGTTTAAATTGTATGGATTTGGTGCAAGCTTTACAATCTGCCTCCTTCATTATATTTCAACATTATCTAACTCCACCAAGGCCATACCCTTACACACCCGCCTATTAATCACTATTCACTCACCTCTTCAAGCACCTCCTCTATTCTGCTCCTCGCTGTCCCATTACTCATTTATACCTTTGTTTTAATGCACCATCCCTAAAATGCATAAGAACCTCACAACTCCTGTCCTGTGTCTGATCATCACCAGCATAAATAAAGAAAGATGTGCTTATCCATTGTGCTCATTATACCTCAACCCTATTCATCATTCAGTATTCTCATGTTGTTTCCGTCTATAAATCTACACCAATTTTTGCTAACAATATTTTACAGTTATTTTCCTAGAGAAACTAATGTATGTAATTGATTTGTTTTTAAGAGCTACATTCAAGTTTGCATTACATGTCTTTTTATACTGTCAATAAAGCAACCAGATTAACTGCGTCCTCCAATAATCTAATTACCATTTTTTTAAAACTCTGTACTAAGGGGCACCAATGTATTGGCAAAATTACAAACTAGTAGTCAACATAGATTTCTGTAAGTCAGTTAAACAATTATAATAAGAGTATGCAATCAGGAAAAGCTCATTGTTAAGCCTCAATAGAATTTCATATATTTCCCAGCACTTTACAAAGTAACTTTAGAGTTTATAGTACAGGAAAAGTTACATTGTTATATCGTACAAACAGATAAAGTCAATTAATGGTGTGCCAGGCATTATTATAATACTGGCTACAAAACTATGCCTGCTAGTTTTGTGCATGGCTCAATTCAAAGTGGACATGGATGTATGTTATGTATTTATTGCAGACATTGGTGCTTTTATGACTGAATAGCCAAGTACAGCCAGCACACAGCTTGAGACAATAACCTGACATCCCAGCATTGGCAGCAAGTGCTCCGGTTCTTGTTCCAGTTTATAGTTTTCCAGTTACTGTTGATCATGTGTTTGCTCATTGT
Source organism: Limnodynastes dumerilii (assembly GCA_011038615.1). Lineage (NCBI taxonomy): Eukaryota > Metazoa > Chordata > Amphibia > Anura > Limnodynastidae > Limnodynastes > Limnodynastes dumerilii. Next base: position 47,877 of record WWET01000852.1, on the reverse strand, counting down.
TTCCACATTACTACTTGCTTCTAATCGCAGCTCTTTCCACACACTCTTCCTGTTGTCTGTCCCTCCAGCTAGCCCTCTGACCTTTATTATTCACTAGTTATATATAAGATATATACACAATTATGTTGCTACAATTTACTGTAGACAGCAAAGTAACACATGTGGCTGCAGAGGGTGCTGTTACTGCTAACGTGTCCAGAGATGTGGGGTCCTAAGACACAAACACCCACACACAATGTAAACTCTGTTGTTACTCTTTGTCTGAGGTCACTGTTTTTTCACACATAAATTCCTAAATTGAAGATAATTCCAGCTCTTCTTATTTCTTATGCTTATAAATATTTATTTATTATTTATTTATTAAGTTACATACTTTATAATTCTTTAGGTAAATAGAGACAGGGTGACAAGCAGTCATTTCTGCTGTAATTTTACATGGTGCTGGGTTCCCCCCACCCACTCTGTGGGCCAGATTTACTAAGCTGCGGGTTTACTAAGCAACAAATCAGATTCTAGCTGAAATTCCCTAGTATGTAATAGGCAAGTGAGAGCTAGAATCTGATTGGTTGCTATGGAAAACATCTCCACTTTTCCAAACCCACAGCTTAGTAAATGACTTAGCTGACCCTGTGACTTATTTCTGCCCATTTATTACATGGCACAATAGAGACACATGTGTGTATATCATGGTTGCCTACTTTTGCAAATGAATATCAGGTAGATTTTGATAGCACTATCAAGGCTACACCTAAGGGGTGTGTCCTGTAAAGTCAAAGGGGTGGGTCATATGAATAGCTCCTCCCATGGGTGTGTCTAACACTGCCAAGTAAACTATTTCCCAATAACAATAGCAGCATCAGTATTTATTGATTGTTAAAATGTGACTGAATAATTATTTTCAGTATTTATTGTGCATACTGTATCTAGGAGATCAATGACTTCTTCATCTGCCACCTCCATAGACCTTAATGCAAGAAAAATAGGACAAAATTTCTAAATTCTGTCATCATACTGCAATGAGTTCTGTAACTGAATCAGCATCAGGGAGATTGCCCAACACTTTTCAGGGAGTCAGGGAGATTACCCGCTCTTCAGGGAGACTCCCTGATATTCAGGGAGAGTTGGCAACCATGTCAAATCTCCCACCCCTCTGCTCAGTGCAATGAATAAATGATATATCACAATACTTGAGCCTTCTACAGCCATTCAGATTACAAACCTTTATTATTAGAGTGATAACAAACCTAATATTTACACTGTGTGTCCCTCTCAACCACAAAATAACCCCAGCCCACCAGAAGGAGATAATATAGCCGATTTGCCTTCCAGAACAAAGAAGAAAATCTGTGGGAGAGAAGTCAGCCATCTTGCTCCTCTCTTGTGAAGCCTGAGTACACCTAGGGCTGTCAGTTGACATGTGCAACACTATGAAATTTCCTGTCTTCATAATGGGGCATATTTTCTCAAATTGTAAAAAAATTATAATTTTCTCATAAATCTCATCCCCCCAAAGTCACTCTCCCTTGGAACATTAAAATTCTAACATAAAAAACAGCTAGTGTGAAGATGCCCTCTACACTGAGAAAAATATAGCCATTATATTATTTATCCACGCACTTAAGGGTAATATATAATGCATTTGGTCAACTACTTGCCTTGATTTAAAAAATTTGAATGTGTTTGTTATGCATGTTATGCATGCAATTTTTGTATTCTTGTTGTATCAAATAAATGTGTCCTTTTAACTAACTTATTTAAAAGGTATTATGAACAGACACAACAAATAAGTGGCAAATCTGCACAGTGTATTAAACGCGGCTGTTGATCAGGCAGCCAGGTTTTATTAGCGGAACAATAATGGGCATATGTCTCTCTATTGCCCTGGTCCGTAGGAAAAGAATTGTATACTCGCTATTGCTGTGCTCAAAATCACTCTGAAGTCAAACACATAATAGTCATCTGTGGCAACAGAAGTATTCACGTATTGAAGGTAGTCACCGGGGCACTTAACAGGTATGGTACATTCATCCGTATAGGATATATTTATAATGCCTCTTTGCAAATTTGCTAATGATGATGGCAGCGTCTGTTGATGTCAACAGGCTCTGGTGAGCATGCTAGGGCCAGATGATTAGCTAATAGATGCTGGTAAGAGATGGCCTATGATAGCGAGGCAACCCGCCTGATGTGTGGTTGGGAGACGAGTGCTCAGTGCAATATAGAAGTCTCGTCCTAATAGTCAGAATACGGCTCCGGCAGCAACAGTTGTGGTTTTGTGGTTGAGAGGGACACAGTGTAATGGGGTTATTTTGTGGTTGAGAGGGACACAGTGTAAATATTAGGTTTGTTATCACTCTAATAATAAAGGTTTGTAATCTGAATGGCTGTAGAAGGCTCAAGTATTGTGATATATATTATTTATTCATATTTGATAGATTAAAGGCACCAAGCTAGCTGTGATTAGGGGTTAGAAGTTCATCCAGCAGGAAATATGGTCTACAATCAGCCAGGTTACTGATAATAGTTCTTTTGATTACTTTAATACTGCAGAGGATTTAGAAATGTGTAAACTGCAGCCACACAAGAGTTACAGATAACGGGCCCGGTCTAGAATTAGTAACGAAAGGGGACATACGCAGATGTAGTCTACTGTAATCAGTCTTATAGCCAACTGTACAATATGGGCCTGATTCAGATTTAAGAAGGAGCTTGAAAATAAGAGAGGAAAATTACTCCTGGGCTAATCCATGTTGATTGCAAAGGAGTCATATTTCATTCGTTGCAAATAGTATTAGTATGAGTTGAGTATGAGTATGAGTTGAGAGTTGGCGTTTCCTAGCCCAAGTCTAAACAACAGTGTAATAGTGAAAGCTGGTCAGTATCTGTGTGCAGTAAGCAATTCAAAGATATATCTCTGCATGCAAAGAATACAATTAACTTGACTCCCCCTGAAATCAGCATGGTTTGGCCCAGGAGTAACTTTCCTCTCTTATTTTAAGCTCCTTCTTAAGTCTGAATCAGGCCCTATATAGTCAACATGTGGAAAGAAAACATTGCTAGTTAAACTTGTAAAACTTTTTGGGAATATTATTGATTCTATATATAAAAGCTTAATTGGGTATTATTTCATCACCATAGTGAATGGTAAAGGGTAGATAGGTAGTGTGCAAAGATTAGAATATGCAGCAGTTAAATATTAATGAGGCAAAAAAATAAATAGCAGTTCTGTACTTCACAATCGGTTGTAATCTCCGCTAAGAAAATGTGATTACCGAAAAAGGGACACCCAAAAGTTCCTTTTTGGATGTCTGTTTTTTGAATACTTACCTTTTTCTACTTTTTTTTTTATTAATGGGTGAGTATTCACCCATTCACTTTCGCAATCCGCGATATCCTTCCACCACACCGCGATATCCCTCCGCCGCTGCTCGTCGGTCCAGGGACAGGTGAGTAAATTATCTGTGCGGGGTATGGAGGGTTACGGTCAGGCTGTAATGGAGGGAGAGTTAGGGTCAGGCTACAGGGGTGGGAGGGTTGGGGTCAGGCTGTGAGAGATGGT
>WWET01000852.1:24649-42843 GCA_011038615.1 Limnodynastes dumerilii | reverse complement strand
GTAATTATTATGGGGAGGGGGCTGCTATATCTAATTAAAACTGGGGAGGGGGCCTGCAATACTTAATTAGAGGCCTGAAGGGGAATATGAAGGGGGCATAGAGGCCTGAATGGGCATATGATGGGGTGCATATAAAGGGGGGAGACAGACCAAACTTCGCCTAGGGTGCCCAGGGACCTAGCACCGGCCCTGGATTAGGGTCAGGCTGCAATTCAGGGAGGGTTAGGGTCAGGTTGCCAGGAAGGGAGGGTTAGGGTAGTGAGAGGGGAGGGTTAGGGTAAGATTTAGGTAATGGACTGGGGGACTTTTTTTAAAATAGCTTTAAAGCTCGGTGCTCTGTGGATCGATTGCAATGCCTCCTCGAGGCGTATACAATTGAACTCCCAGCCCTATAGACACAATTGTGAAGTATAGAAGTGTTATTTATTTATACTCTGCCTCATTAAAATTTAACTGATGCATATCCTAATCTTTGCACACTACCCTATCTACCCTTTACCATTCACTATAGAACATGGTGATGAAATAATACCCAATTAAAAGTATTTATATATAGAATATATAGAATCATTAAAATTCCAACAAAGTTTTACAAGTTTAGCTAGTAATGTTTTCTTTCCACATATTGACTAGAGGAGTGCGGGACAGATAAATTCTATAATAGGCACACAGATCCCACCTTCTTACCAGGAGTCAGGAGGGCAATTAGGAAAACTCCACCAAAATGCGAGTAACATCCAGTATACTTCATCCCTCTTAGGGGAAATCAAGGACTTTATAAAAATGAAAAACCCAAAATAAGTAAATATTTATCTTTTCTGAACACACATAATATTTCAGAATAATTTTCATATACCATGACATCCATTAATAATACATTTAGATATAATTTAAATTCAAAATGATATCTACATGTTGTGTATTTTTTATTTAAAACAATTTAATTAAATGATAAATATTTTGTGATATGTGGGGCATATAAGTGACACACTATGCTTATTGGAAAAAAGGGATAATTGAAAATAGCTGCACTAGACCTTAGATAACGCTCTATCAAAATTACCATGCATAAGTGCTCTATAGAGAATGCAATGTAACAAAGCAGTTGGTGGCTTTATATTTTCAGCATCATTTTAATTACATTGCGATCACATGCATAGCCAGTGTCCTATAATAAACACTCAGTGGTGGTAGCGCATCTCTCAGTTATGGATAATTAAAGCTTGGAATTAGATAGAGTACAGGCAGCTGCAGATGTAAGCATTTCTATGGTAATTGGAATATAACAAACATTTCTGAGTGAATAATAAGTGCCACTGTTACAATGGCTGTAATGTACTGGGTACAATGATTTATAGATTGCACATTTATTTGGTAAACTGTCAGATGTAATTTAGCTACTCACGTCATCAAGACACCTTTGTTATCAATATGTGCACATAGTTAATGATACAAAGTTATCCAGATCATGGAAAAGCTTTGCTATACAATTTGCACAAGTATTAGTCTGGTAACTGAATAACGTCTCAGCATTATAACAATAAAGAAGCATTATTACATTTTTATTTCATAGTTATCCCCTATCATGTGTCTCTAGCTCCCAGTATTCCTATCCTGTGTCTCCACCTCCCAGTATTCCCCATCCTGTCTCTCAAGCCCCCAGTATCCCCTATCATATGTCTTCAACTCCCAATATCCCCATCATGTCTCTCCAGCCCCCCAGTATTCCCATCATGTCTCTGCAGCCTCCCATTATCCCCATCATGTCTCTGCAACCCCCCAGTATTCCCCATTATTGTTCCAGCCCCCCAGTATCACCATCATGTGACTCCAGCCCCCCAAAATTGCCATCATGTGGCTCCAGCCCCCCCAGTTACCCCCCTCATGTCCATGCAGCCTTTTCCCTTTTACTTTACTTACCTTTGTTGTGTCCCTTCCTCTGTGGCGCCCTCTCTCTATTCCTCCATTCTTATGTATATAGAAAGCTCCTGTATGAGCTTCTGCGGCTGCTACATAGAGCAGCTGAAAGATATAGATGAGCTGTCTGTCACCATAACTGGGGGATGATCAGCTCCTCCCCCCCACCACCCCTGCTTACTATATCGTGCCAGCCCTGGAGAGGTGTCTTGCAAAGCTATATTGTGAACTGCACAGACAATGTATGCAGCAACCAGCTATAGGTTCTATATCTATGCCCAGAAAAAACAGCATGGGCCTCAGGTCTTCTGTCTGTCTTGTCATCAGCAATTGCTACCCCCAATTAAAAATTAAAATAACAATTTCTGCACTCTTTCACAAATTCCCAGTATCCTCAGATGTATGTATGTGTTTTTGCATTGATGCAGGATGTGATGTCATGCATGGGGCAAGTCACTTCCTTCAAGCTTGTTGCTGAGTCAGTCATGTGTCAAGTGCTGATCAGTAAAGACCTGTTTGAATCAACTCCTGAAGTGTTGTGCTTGTTGCACACACACTTCTACATGGTGCCAGAAGTGGGATCAACATGGGTCAAGGTCACACATGAATAGATCCGCTCAGTGCTTTTTTTGTCATCGGATGCACCGTAACGGCATTCTGGCACCTTTTTCATTACAGCAGGACATTCCCACTTTCGGGGGACAGTCCAGCTGTCCCACCCACCTCGCAACTTGTTCCGAGAGATCGGGACAAAGTTGTATTTTTGTTAAAAGCCTGTGCCGCTGTATATGTGGCAGCGCTTTTCACAGCGCAGTACAGGTAATATAGGGCACCTACGGGAGCCCTGTAGGACCTAACCTGTTACTGTGAATGGCAGTGACTGAACCTATGTGGCCCCTGCCATTTTAGAAACAGATATGGTTTTACCACTACCGCACAATATGACCGCAGACCAGACCAGGGAGTGTCAGAGAGAGGTTGTGCTGCGAAGGCATACATGGAGCTGGACATTACAAGGGGCAGACATTCAGGCTGGACATTACAAGGGGCAGACATGGAGGCTGGACATTAAAAGGGGCAGACAATGGAGGAGAACACAAGAAGGCTGGACATTACAAGCGGCAGACATAGAGGCTGCACATTACTGGGCAGACATGGAGGCTGGACATTAAAAGGGGCAGACAATGGAGGCTGGATATTAAAAGGGACAGACAATGGAGGCTGGACATTACAAGGGGCAGACAATGGAGGCTAGACATTACAAGGGGCAGACCATGGAGGCTGGACATTACAAGGGGCACACATGGAGGCTGAACATTACAAGGGGCCCAATGTGAAAAAAATATAATAAAAATGCGCGCCATTATAGGTGGATGTTTGTATTAAAATATATTAAAAATACACTTTCGTTCAATAGACAAAAAAAGAATAAAATGAATAACACAATTCTTAGTTGTTTTGTTCAGTCATTGTTTATATATTAAACTGGCAGGAAGGGTTCTGCGAATGCAACTTACTTTGGCAGAAAGACAGTAATTAATAATAAACAGTTGACTTACCTGAACTCAGCGGCCTGATCCTAAGTTAATACAGCGGAAGTAAGATACGCACAGACTTTCATTCCCCTCTCGCATGGAGACTTACTGACCTCCGTGAATCCGGAAAATGTACAGAGGTCAGGATCAGGTCTTACATTGCAGTCAGGCTCTTCTGATAAGTTCTGTTGCTCCAGCTATCCGGTGCACTGCTTAGTTGAATCTTGTGAAGTGTGGCAGTACAAGCAATAGCATGATATCATGACATCACATGTGGTGCTCTACTAGGAAATATTTCAAAGAGGCTCCATGACAGAGCCCAAAAGCCAATAGTAGTCAAAACCCTGGTTCGGACTCCCTTGCAGAGTTCTGTTTGACACAGTGACAAGGATAGCAATAGTGAATTTGACAGGGCTGAATGCCAGACAGCCACAGGCACCATGGGTTCTGCCATGTTTTAAGTGGGTTCCACAGTTGTCTAGTGGGTAATCTGGCCTTTTACAGAATTTGTTCAATTGAATTTACAGTTAGAATGAGAAGAAGAATTTGTATTTGTAATTGTGCAATTGGATTGCATAATGCTGTAGTCAGTTATGTCTCTTTTGGTCATAAGTGATGCTTTCAATGCCTGTAAGGTCTTCCAGGAGAGGCTTACACAGGTCTTTGAGGAATGTAAGACCTGCTTAGCTATATGTGATCTTAGAATTCCTGGAATGTGGAGAGTGTTGGTCATGAGTTGCTTTCTTTTGCCTGTTTACCCTTTATAGACCCTAAATTCGAATACATTGTGTTCATTTCCCTTTCCAGCTCTGCACGTGATTAGCAACGTTTGTCAGTTTTTCCTCCAGAGAACTTGTTCTTTAGCCAAGTGAGGGGAGTTCAGCTTTGAAGTCATTCATAACATTGGGCTCTTCATGACTCAGTCTGACAAGGAGTCTATTATAGGAACTTTTTCTCTAAAACCATAAAAACACCATCAAGTGAACCCCAAATTGACATATATTAAATTTGTGTAATAACAGTTCTTTTTATTGGACTGATGATGAGAGATTAAACAGCATGCAAAGAGTGACTTATAAAACACATGTTTTAATTAGCACATTTTGTAGCAATATTCAAAGTCACAGTAACAAATCATTACAGTGGTTGCTGCAATTATTTTCCTCTCTTGATAAAAATGTGAGAACAGCTTGTAGACTATTTTATTTCCTAGACAGCTGTTAAAACTTTCCTTCTACATAACATGGATGTATTGCCACCTAAGGGTTCACTCACAGCTGGATTAAGCATAATACAGAACAGACATCTTCCTACAACTCTAATGTAGAAGAAATGTTAAGCAGAACATAAAGAAGATTTGGAAAGCGAATATAGGAATCTTAGACAAATTGGCATTTCTGTAGACCCATAGTAATGGCATTAATATTATTGGGTTATTTAAGCTCTAGTCTTCAGTATTACTAAATATCCAATGCTGAATGCATCTGCAGCATGGCGGCTCAGTCAGTAGCCTTTGTGTCTCACTCCCTGAGGTCATGAGTTTGATTCCTGGACTAGGCCTTATCTGCATAGAGTTTGTATGTTCTCCCTGTGTCTGTGTGGGTTTCCTCCGAGTGCTTTGGTTTCCTCCCATGTGCCAAAAACATGCTGGTAGGTTAATTGGCTGCTGAATAAATGAACCCTAATGTGTGTGTTTATATATATTAGGGACCTTAGAATGTAGCTTCAATGGGACAGGGACTGATGTGAATGCTGAAATATTCTCTGTAAAGCACTATATAAAAACCTGTTAATAAATAAATCTGGGCAGGTGTGGCCAGATCTGGAATACTTTAATATTAATAAGAAAGCAGTACCATAGAGCTGGATCCAGAATTTTTCTAAACTTTGTACATTTCTCTCTAATAATGGATGGTTTTGTCACATACGCTCAAGGTGGCGTATGTGACAAAAGGGCTAACAAAGGATACTGGAGAACAAAACTGTTTTATATAATGATGAAAATGAAAACACAAATGAAACTGAATACATGGAATATAGGGGAAATGAAATGCAAGCACACAGGACTACCAATATCATAGACAAGGTCAGCTGGAAACATGAGCATATGGATGAAGGTGGCAGCAGAAGATAGCAGCAGATCAGGGAGAAGAAGTATGTGAACCAGGAACAAACCTCAAACATAATGACCAGCAACCTTAATAAGCCAGGCCAGTCCTATTTAACCAGATTGATCATGTGCTGGCTATTAACAAAGGAGGTAAGTCCCATGGAACCCCCTAGGGGCAGGTCAGGAAATTGTCCACAACACATGCTTACAGGTACGTAAAAATCTGTGATAAAAAATAAATTCTAGAGCAATTACGTTTCCTGACAGAGTGAATGAGCTGAGTTCCAAGTGAGCCTTCCCTCTTAATGTGTACCTGTGTTTTCCTGTCAAAAAAAGTCAAGGTAGCCACTGGCTATCAGGAATTTTTTCTGCTTCAGTATAAGCGGATACTATTTGAATGCAGGGATATCTGAATAGTACAATATATCAACATCTGAATCTCCTGGATACAATATGTGGATTTACAAAACTAATTCTACTATTTACATAATCTGATTGTGAATTTTTTTATTTTCTTTTGAAATACTTAATAAGTGCAACACAGTGTTATTTATCGATTGAAACATAATCAATTGTTTATTTCTATAGCAAATATTTTTTAGAACCTGCTAGGTTCTATCAACTGTTTATAATCGGAATAGAATTCTGTATGTTAGATTGGTTTGCATGTAAGTGAATAAAAAGTGTAATGATAGCTTACCTGACCGCTGGGAAGTCAGAGAACAGCTCTGCATCACCATTACGAATGTAGTTCATTTAGGTTGGGTGCGTAAAATTAGGAACCTAAAGCCTTCTTTAGTTTGAATCAGGCCCCAAGTGAGGCAAGCTTCTGGTGGAAAAAATTTGTTACAGTAAAGTTGCCCCCTTCAGGGAGATCTAAGAAGAGAGAAATTGATGGCAGCATGAGGGCAGGATTTGAGGACGTGATTTTTGCAAATAACTGCCTGAAATCCCGCCTCCTGCTTATTAAAGCTGAGATTTCTAGTGTTACTAAGGATGGGGCAAAATTTCTTGTCAAAAATACACCATTAAATTCCACCTTAGAACTTGAGCCAGTGATTTGCAATAAATCACTGCCCTATGCCCAAGTGTGAGAGATATGTCTGGTTCTCTTGGATTTAAAGAGCGATGACCTAATTTCAGGAGACTCCTGGACATTTCAGGAGGGTCAGCAACTATGTGTTACAGGTTTTCAGGACTGTATTTTCCTACTATGAATAAACTGGGCTAAAACATCAGCATTCAAATTCTGTAACAAATGAGTAATCACTGCTAAAAGGGGGCATAGTAATAAAATGTTTATGTCAGTGTTAGTACAGCTTTAAACTACTCATTTCGTACAGCTTAAAATAGTTTTCCTTCTCATGATTCTGGTAACTGTGAAGTATAGTGCTGTGCAACATTGTGAATCACAGCTCTCAAAATCAACACACTGTGTTATTCACAGCGGTGGTTCCTTCCTTACAAAATGTCTTTGTGTTAAACTTACTAAAGAATCATATTTTACTTTTTTCTTCTTAAAAATATATAAAGATATTTTATATCTTTGTACCTCTCCATTAAAGGTGGTAAAATAAAACAAAAACGTTCATAGCCCAGACAGATTGCCCTCTTATACAAGCAGCATGCCCCTCCCCCATAAAATTCACAATCATCACCAGGTTATGAAAGAACTACAAGTACCAGCATAAAATGGCTGCCAAATTATACAATAGGACTCCTTGCAATTAACCAGCAACTAGCCATGACATTCTATCTTTAAAATAGAAGTCAGAGAGATTTGTTACGTACATCTGCAGATATATGATAAGCCACCAGCCACTTACAAGACCTTCCTGTTTTGGTGGTCCTAACTCTAAAACTATTAAAGTCCCAACTTTGGGTCATATTTGGTATTTTTAAAGTGAGAGCTCTCAATGTATGTAACAAATCTCTCTGACTTTTATTTTAAAGTTAAAATGTCATGGCTAGTTGCTGGTTAATTGCAAGAGTGCTGGGTGACTTTTTTGTATATGTGAGATTCCCCTATATCTTTCTAGCACCTGCTCTAGACTAACTTATAAATTGATTTGAGCAACCAGCATTTTGTATGTGTTTATTTTAAAACATGTCTGGGATAGCAGCCGAGAGGGGGTGCTGTTCCAGAGTGCCTATTTTAGAGACTTGGGGACCTCTGCAGTGAGTGAGCTCTCAACCCTCTGGTTGACTCGGTTGATTCTCTTGCCTCAGAATCTACATCTGCCATTTGTAACTGCTCTTTCTCCCAATTGCATACTGGGTGATGTATTTCTCTGCCAACAAGGAAGCTATCTAAAGTGCATATGTAGCCCTATACACGTGCTACATATATAAGTGTCCCTGTACACAACATGTATTTCTTAGTATGGGTCACTTGCTCATATTTGTGATTTTTTGAGTATACTCATTTTTGGCCCACAGAGTTGAGGCAAGTTAAATGAATAAGACATTTCCTGTTTCTTTGTATCTGATTATTTTTCAGAAATATTAACTTTTCCTGCTTACGTGAATACTAAGATAATGCATCCTCATTTCCAGAAAGTAATGATGGCTATAGCTTAGGGTATGATTGCTATGCATATAAATTCCCTAGCATATAGGACTACTAGTCATAAAATGTAAATAGAATGGTCTGCATTTAAACATTGTATACACAATAACAAATGTTTGCAAGGTCAGTTACATAAATAATGGCAACGCTGGCATGTCATACAAAGCTACAATAATAGTGTATGATGTCAGTGTTACAAATAAAGCTTGCATAAATTCAATAACAAAATCATTATAGAAATAGCTGTAGCCCTTTTTTTAAAAAAAATAATTCTTAATTCACTTTATGACCTTTTCATACAGTCATCACAATAATTTAGCTATTAGCATTAATATGTTTTACATGAATAACAAAAAGGAAAAAAACAGGAGTTCTAGTTTATGCATACTGCAATAGGGAACTGTATGCCTTCTTTATCTCATCCCTCACAGACTTGTGACAGAGGAAAATCTATAAACAATGGGCCAGATCCTGAGCTAAGTACGCTATGACGTCAAATCGTCTATTTGTATTTACTAGGCATGCGTGCGGCAGATGTTACGCCAAGTAACGCTGAGCGTACGTACCATCAGTGTAACTACAAACGAAGGGGCGGGGCATCAATACAAAGCATAATTATGCTTTATAGGCGGAGGGAGGCATTTAAATTGGACAGTATGGGCCGGGTTAGGCCGTCACGTACATAAATCCCGAAGTCATGATTTTTTAAATGTAGCAAAGCATGTAAGAAAGAAATAAGTAAGAAAGGCAAGTCATATGCTTGCTTGCATAGGGAGATAAATGAGTAGAAATCGCAATGCCACTTTGTAGGTTATTGGTATGGCCTCACCTGGAATACTGTGTGATAGATGTGTAGATAGATAGATAGATAGATAGATAGATAGATAGATAGATAGATAGATAGATAGATAGACAGACTGTGGAAAAAAGGCAACTGTGGAAAAAAGTGCATGGCATGCAGCAAAAAGACTTACAAAGAAAGACTAGAGGAACTAATCATGTATAGCTTGAAGCAAGGAAGGGAGAGCAGTGATCTGATGGTATCTTTTACATTTATCTAGGGGTGAGCTAGGTACAGGAGAGGGTAAAAGATGTGTATGGAACACAAGGACCTGCCTTTTACATGGAAGATGGAGGATTTATCAGAAATATACAGGAAATTTACTTTATTGAAAGGATTGTTGATAAGTGGAATTACCTCCCATTTGAGATAATAGAGGCTAACACGACAATTAAAACATACTTGGGTTCAATATAAAGGTATCCTAAATCTTAAATTAAATGTTGTGTTAAATAGGGTGTTAGGATTAATAAGGTTAAAAAAAATGGGCAGACCAGGGCTCTTATTTGCCATCAAATCTTTGTTTCTATTAATTACTGTACAGGCAACATTGTAAGTGCATTACAGCACGTTAACTACCTTTCTCACTTTGCTTATATACCTTATGTCTGATCCCAAATGAAATACAAGTTGGAATGTATCCTGTTTCCATCAAACACTTAGCACACATCTAGCCCCCATCTTGTCTTTCAGGGGCCAGACTGTTCTCTTGCTTCCTTGTATGCATTCTAGCTTGTTTATTCTCCCTTACTTGTTTCTATTAGTTTGCTAGCAGCAGACTGCCATCTTCTATTTTCCTGTTTTCTCCATGTCTTTTTTTATTTTGTTCCCTCTACTCCTTTATCCTTGTCAACCTACTCCATGTGTGCTTTATTAATTTAGTCTTATCAAGCCTTGTGTCCTCTTTTCTTATAATTACTTTAATTGGAAAATAGTTTCCCCAAGTCACTTAGAAAATGGAATTTGCAGCTTTATACAAGTGAAACACCGCCTCTTGCCCCAGGGCTGAGTGTCAAGATCGTTGCTAGGTGATCTGGACGCCAGCCATCCAGATCCCTGCGCTGCATCTTGCTCCCGGCTTTCTCCGTTCTATATGCACACCTGCCAGTCTCTCCTCTAATGCGCCTTGCCCACTGATTGGCCGCAGCTCCCTTAAATGCCCTGCGTCCCTTCATGTGGATGCCGGTGATAGCATTTCTATGTGAATCATATGCCTGCTGTCTAGTCCTGTTTTCTGACTTCCAGCTTGTGTACTTACCTTATCTCTCTCTCCTGCACACCAGCGTGTCTGGCCAATATAGTGCAGCACCTACACTTACCTAGTCTCACTCTCCAGCACGCCAGCCAGCCTGGCTAATATAGTGCAGTACCTGTACTTATCTTGTCTCTCTCTCCTGCACGCTAGCCTGTCTGGCCTGTATAGTGCAGTACCTGTACCTGCCTTGTCTCACTTTCCTGTACGCCAGTGTGCCTGGTCAATAAAGTGCTGTACCAACTCTTACTATGTCTCACTAACCTGCACGCCAGCCAGTCTGCTCTTCTATTCACCTGTCCTCCAGCCTGTTTTTCTATAACCTCCTCAGGCCTTACCTTCTATCTGGACTATACTGCACATCTGTCTGTCTGCCTATTTTGTACCTTCTCTCACACCTGTACTTACCCTGCTTCCTTCACCAGCTTCCTGTTCAGTATTGCCAGGTGTCTACTTGTGGTCTCCTGGTCTTTCACTCTCTCCTGCGGAACTGTCCACTAAGGGCTGCAACCTGCTATTGGGTTGCAGCCAAGTCCATCCCCACCATCTGGAGCTCTGGCGAATACCACCTAATAATTAGACTCTGTGCCTTGTAGGGTCAGTAACAACAGGAGTGCAGGCAGTGCCTGGAGCCTCCACAGTAGTCACTGGAATTTGGATAGCACAAAGAACAGCAAGCATATGTAATTCTCTACTCCATAGAGGTCAGAAAGAGATTAATTAAAGACTCCCGAGGATACCATCAATTAGAGTATCCCTATAGCCATAATTTGCTGTCTGCTAATATTAAACAACATGCATTATTTATATGTTCTCATAATAGACAATTAAATATAAACAAGAAAAGCTTCACAATATTGGAAGTAGCAATAAGCAGTCTTTTAACAGCTGACCTGTTAAATCTGTAGCGATCTTGTGTTTTGCATTATGTGATCGTTAACATTGACTACACAGGCCCTTTTTAAGTCTGTAAGTGTAATTACTTAACAAACAGCTGTAAGTTCCGGTTAGAAATGAGCCCTTTGTAACGATGCCTCAGAAGATGAAAAGAGGACTCGAGCAGCTACACGTAGGTGGCTGCTCCATATTCCATTCATGGTTATTATTTGCTTATTATGCTTGCCATGCACAATAGAGGACTGCCCTTGATGCCATTTAATGTTCACTGTGGCTATCCCGCAGTCAAAAATATAGGTCAAAGAAACGCATCAAGTGCTTTACCATTCAATACACTAACCTCCCAAGGGCACAAAGCAGATTAAAAAGTTCAGAGAAATATTCCTGTAATAATTGCTTTCCTCTTGTTATGCAACTGCTTTAGTGACGCATAATTTCCTGCAGAGGATGCACTTATAGCTTTTCCTAGCTTCACCTAATTCTCTGCCTTGCAGCCTCTAATAAGCGCTCACAGATCTGACCTACATAGTATAAAAAGAAAATGCTGTAGTAACATACAGGAGAAGGCTGTAGCTTAACTTATTACCAATACGTTACATGTGAGTTTGTTAAGCTATTTGCCTTGATGAAATTGGATTGTAGTTCATTGAGACAGGGACTGATGTGACTTAATAAACAGATGTCTACTTGTTACAGCCTTGCAGACAATGTTAGCACAATGAAAACGAAAAATAATAATGTTATCATGGGCAAAACAAAAATATTAAGAGGTTCTTAAAATGGAGAGGTTGTAACTTGAAAAGCTGCTACTTCATACTGATGGAAAAATGAATGTGTGATAAAACCTGCGTGGGACTAGTCCAATCAGACTTCAACAATACCGGCTGGTGCTGGTGCTGACCATCTAATGCCCCATACACCTGGTCCAATACATCTTGTGAATATACCACATATGACCGTCAGCTACAACGATTGATCTGTGTATACAGGGTATATCACATTACATTTTGCATCTGACCTGTACATTGCATTGGATATGTTGCACACCACATGCAATAAAATGGTACAATGTTCCATCTACTTCTTCTATATCCCTTTCTTCTCCCTGTCTTCTTTTGGAGATATCTCCTTGTATGTATGCAGGCTATCAGGACAATCTGTTTTCATTCATATTCATTCAGAACGTGTTTATGGAGCCTAAGGCTGTGTGGTGAGACTAGCACAAGTAGTACCAAAAGAGGCTGGACTGTGACAAACCCCCATAAACACAAAACAGAGACTAGAGGGGGTTAACGGGACAAACAAGACTGACTGACAGACTGGGACTTGCTCACACACTCATACGAACTACCCAGAGGGCTACAAACACAGGCTCACAGGAATAAATACAAAAAGGAATAATATAATAAGGTGGGAGAGGAGGAATTGGTACACAGGGGGTAACAGGCAAGGACCAGGGCTGGACAATGGAGGGCACTCAGGAATCAGAAATAAGCAAACAAGAGCAAAGTACAAGGCAGGCACAGTTACTGGAAAACAGAGTCTATAGCCGACAGGGGAGTGTTCCCAGATAAGGCTATTTAAAGGACCTCCCACCAATCATCAGCAAGCCCAGGCAAGGGAGGCTAATTATCAGACAGCTGAGGGAAATCAGACACTAGCATCAGAGGGAGAACTTCACATCCTGCTAGGATTCCTCCTGCAGAGTGTAACAGTTATATCTTTTTACCCCATGCTGCTACAAGATCAAGTATTATTAATCCTGATGATAATACTGGATTACGTAACATTGAGCAATGTAAATTTATGAATTCTCAGATATTATGTATTATGTTGCTTGCAGTCTGAGTTGCATTTATTTATCCTTTAGTTTCAGAGTCAATTTATTTCATATAATCATGTATAAAACCACAAAAGGAGTGCAAACAGATGTGTCATAAATGGGAAAGATGTCTTGTTTATACGAGCTTACAATCTAATAAGTGCCTACAAACTACACAGTTTATAACATTATTTCATTAAAGTGACATAAGAAAATGTTCCGACCATTAATATTAACAATTAGCTTAATTATATTTATATTGAGGGCCATTAAGATTTATATAGTAGTTTAATAAAATAGATCTAAGAAAAGTGTTAACAAAATAGATTTTTGGAACTAGATCTAAAGTCACAAATAGCATTCGGTGACGTAAGTGGAAAAAATGACTTTATCATCCTGCTCTCAGCAGAGGGAATTAATGAGATTGCTATCTATAAAATAGAATCCATTGCTTTTGTACTATTGTTTTAATATGTGCTATCTAGCCTTTCTTATCATTATTATTTTCAAGAGTATTATATGAAACAAAACCTCTTTATATAACAGGACAGGATTGAAAATCGAATTGAAATGAAATTCAGCAACCAATCTAATGTTAACTATTACATATGTACCACTCAATTTTGGGGGTGTTCATTTGACAGAACAAGTCCCTTTTAGATCAGTATTTGTGCACTCTATTCTGTCGATTCAGAGTTGCACTTCCACCTTTTTTTTAGGTGCAAGTGTAGACCTGAGCAATACCATGTTGAATTGCAAGGGGAGGCAGCTTTAAATTGTAAAACCAGAAATAAAATTAGGAGATGAAGTTTCTTAGCTCAACTGTATTTTATAGAATAAACATAAAACTGTGCAGTATTTTAGCTCTATGTGTAAAAGTCATGTATTTTCCCTGCATGCCAAATTTTTAAAATTAATTAACACCCCTTACTTTGAAAAATGGTTTAGCCGAGCTGTACACTTCCACCTAAAAAAAGGTGTAAGTGCATCTCTGAATCAGCCCTGATATCTGCCCCAAGGTGCCAGTAGGTCTGGTATTAGTAGGGAACAAGAATTTTTCAAAGAATTACTGCAGGTAATATTTTACCAGTGGCAGGTAACTAGTAGTGCAGCAGCAGCAATAAACAGTGTAGGTAATATGGCAATAATCACTGAAAAGGTCTGGCAGTGTAGTATTGTGCGTACACTGGAAACATGGCAGTAACAGAAGTTTTTATACAAAACAAAGTGATGCAGAAATCCAGAAATATGTATCCAAAATAAAGAGATGTTAGTAGTGCTCAGCGAGCGCTGGGCGATGTCTAAGCTGCCTCCTGCAATATAGCAGCCACAACCCCTGCACCCATGATAGTTATGCCATTGATTATCACCCTCATTATCATTATTTATTAACCCCCTCTTAAACAATTCATATTCATTACCCCTCTTAACCACACCAAAAGAAGTCCTTGTATTTACCTCCATTCATTCCTTAATCCTCATAAATGCACTTATCATAACTACCCTCATTCTCACAAATAACTTCCCCAACTACACTTATGTGTTCCTCAGCTGATGAGAATTCTTCTTCTTCGTGCTGACTTACACGTGATGCAGTGGTTTCAAGGGGCATACATTTCTGATGTCAGGATTGTGTGACTTACTGCTAGCAGACCTATCTGCACCTTCTGTTTAGAAATTAATGTGCATAGAAATTGGAATTCTGGATCTGTCCATAAATATTCAGAATGCCCCAGCAAGCAATGAAATTCCCACTTACAAACTGTTTCATCCTGTGTGGGCCTCATTAGCATACAGTACATAGCTGTTCACAGCATGTACAGCTCTATAGAATCATTTCACTGAAACGATAAGGTACTTCAGGGACATTTGGAAACAACTTAATCCCTAATGAGAGGATGCAAGTAAGCAATTCCATTACAATTAAATGCAAACAGATGGCAAAAAGTATTTAAATAAATACACCAACAACAAAGATTATTGATACACAAATCATAAGATCTGAGTAACAATATAGAGCATAAACATCTTCCTTTTATCTCTTCCACCCACAACTGCAATAATCTCCCTGCATTGATATCCCAGAGTATGAAGTGGCATCACTGTAACAATACCGCCTCTTCCAGCTAGGAAGAAAAAAAATAGATTTGCAGTTCAATTCCATTGTAATCACATTATGTGCCCATGTGAATAATGCACTGTTTTTTAAAACATATATCATATTAGATTTTTTTTTTCGTTTGAGCTGAGAAACTTATTAACAGGAAAAAATATCATTGTTGATTAAATCTGCAACATTTAGTAACTAACAATTTTGCATAGATATACATTTGAATTTTCAATGACAGGTTATGGGCCTCTCCTTGACCTACGCTGGTGTGCGTAGCGTATTATCATCGAATGTGCTACCGATGCACGGCAATAGGCACTCCCCTTGCTCGTACCTAGTTTAGCATCCATACGCTCGGCAAACCCTACCCTAACTTTTGTGTTCGTTCCTGAGGCCGGCCGTACGTTCATTGCGTATAAACGACACTTAGCACGCCCATACTGTACAATTTAAATGGTTCCCCCCACCTACATTCCTTAACTCCAGCGTCCGTACTAACTTCGTACTATAAACACGCCCCGTTGTAGGAAAAAACGCAAACAATACGGACGCCTGAATCGCCGCTACGAAAAGGTCTTTGGTACAATCGGAAGTCGTCACTACGCGCATGCGCTTTTACTGCCGTTTTTATGCTTACGATCAGCGTTAGCTCGCATGCTCGCATAGGTTTGGATCAGGCCCTATGTCACTTTTTTTATCCAAACAGTTTTTATTGAAAATACACAACAGCATACAGTAATGTCATCACATTGTACAGCATATTGGCGGTGACAGCAAGATAAGGATATAAAAACAATCAATGCCTTCAGTTATTACAACAAGCCTTAACATGACTCAAAGAATTGTTACCAGTACAAAGAAAGAGAATCACCTTAATAGGAACACGTTCAAGGGAATATGAGAAACAGGAAAGTGAGGGAAGGAGAAAAGAAGAAAGGTAAAGGAATAGCCAAGAATATTTCATCTAGAGGAGGAGAGGTGCATTTAAGATCTCAATTTCCTCGTGGCACATGTCTGTCTTTGGATGAAACACCTCTCTCAAGGCAGGTATCTTAATCTACAAGGAAACCATACAAGTCGTAAGTTTCAGGAGAAGGGTCTAATAATTAAAATAAGTTCTTGAAGTGGTCAGTGGTTTTGAACTCAATCAAGGGGAACCAGGCATCTCTAAATTTGTTATTGTCTGATTTGCCTATAGAAGCTATGTCTTAAATATACATATAGTAATCTAGACGATCACACCAGCCTTTTAGTGTGGGAGGATGAGAGGAATGCCACTTTGCAGGAATCACTGCTATTGCTGCATTAATAAGATGCCGAATAGTGGATTTCCTTAAACTTGGATCCTGTCCCCGATGTCCACTTAGCCAAATCCAATAGCCAAAAATGGAGAATTGTGGATATTTTATCTGATAACTTGATCCGAGACACTGAAAATACTTTCTCCCAAGAGGGTTTAATGCAAGGGCACACCTTCCATATGTGTAAGAAGTCTCCCTAGCATATCCAGCATGTGTTGGGTACCCTGGGGTAGATTCTATGCAGAACAGTGGAACATCTATACCCACGAGTCAGGAGTTTATAATGGTACTAAAAATAGAACAATGAATAATACCTTTCTAATAATCCCTTTCAGTGCTAAAACCTGCAGCACTCACACACATATAAAGAACCCCTTCTCTGAGACTAATGGAAGAACAAACCAATTATGGTGTAATGGCGCTGGTATAAATACTTAATGGGATATAACAGATAAAATCTAAAAACAACTAATAAATGACAAACTGATAAAAACAGTAATAACATAATATATGATGAGGCTTACATGTAGCGTAATAAATATAGGTATATATATAAACCTGTACAAATAAATACCAAAACCTAAACAAAAAGTATAAATAAATATCAAGAATGGTCAGGAATGTAAGTCCCAAAATGCGGAGACCGCAAGCAGATGATTGTGAAGTTCGAATCTCCCTGTATCAATAGAAATCAAAAAACACTTTTAGGGATAAACCATAACTTTTACTCAATATTATCAAATGAAACACACAGTCCACTTCCCTCTCACTGCTGAACAAAGTCCTGGCGGCTCTGGTCCGGAGGCGGTGAATATACCCGGGAACACCAGCGATGATCACAGTCCAGATCGGCAGAGACAAGGCAGGAGAGAGGTCGGCGGGATACACTGGAGCCAGAAAGTGTTTCGGGGACCACCCCTTTTCAAGTGAGCTCACTAGGTTCCACTTCTGGTGAAGGCTCTCTAATATTTAGTACTCTGCCCACTTCCTCTAGGTGGCCTACTCTGAAGACTCCTGCATCCAACCATGTCTTAAAACCTGTGTGATGTAAGCCAACAGATATATATAATCTGAGAGGGAGTCTGTAATGTGAGTGCAGGTAATACTTTTGTAATATATTCATTATTTTGTAATATATGCAATATGTCTAGAAAATATTTTTTTAGAAAGTGAGGGTATGGAATATGGAATTTATTTTATAATATGTAGGATGGGGTGGAAGTATTACTGTTATGTACGGGGGATGATATGGGGTATTCCTGTTGTATGGGGTGCAGTTATGGCTGGCCTTATTGCAAAAATGATACTGCCGCCAGCTGAATGGCGACTGTATCATTGCCGAAATTACAAAAAGGAACAGGTACCTATAGAGTGAAAAGGTTTCCATAGTCTTTGCAAGGTTCATTCTAATGACATCAGGACAGATCCAGACCTACGTTCCTATTTTATTGCGTAGCGTATTTTCTATGCACTCATGCACTCCCCTCGCTTGTACGCACTTATGCCGTTTTACACTTGCCAAATTCTTCCTTAACTTTTCAAAGCACAACTACTGACGTACATAAAGCCTTCAGGTACGTAGGTATCTAAGCACACCCATACTGTATGATTTAAATGCCTCACCCTGACTCCGAAGCGTAATTACGGGTGTCGTATGGCTGTCATGCCCAAAGTTACGTGGCATAACATCTGCCGAACATAAGCCAAAGCAGAGACAAGATCACAGTGCAATATAACTTATCCATTCAAAGTGATGGAACAGGATGGGATCTTTCCTGTAGGATAGATAGATAGATAGATAGATAGATAGATAGATAGATAGATAGATAGATAGATAGAT
>WWET01000851.1:487260-504444 GCA_011038615.1 Limnodynastes dumerilii | reverse complement strand
GTCCGTGCAAGGGGTGTGCCGAGGGGAGTGTAACGAATTTACGCACACGAAAATACGCTCCGCGAATAAACGTACGACACACGTAGTTCTGGATCTACCCCAATAAAACTTAACTTTTAATGAAGATAAATCTAAGAACATATATAGAGAAGCAAAATATTAAAACCTGAGTGGGCACTTTAAGACACAAATGTATATAAAATTATTCTGAATATCTGAGAAAATGTATGAAAGAAAATAAGGGGGTGGGGATCTGCGGAAGGGGTCACCACTGATCAGTCTCTTGCATAAGTCCCATGACAAGTAACATCAGCACATGCACATGCTAACGTAACTTCTAATGTACAGGATTCAGTTCCATGTGTTAGAAGGTCCAAGAAAGGGGCTTGTCCTTCACTTCTACAAACCTAATCCCCGCCATACAGACAGGTGTAGCCATGCTAATGAAGGGGGTGGTAAATAGCAGTAAATGTACAGTTCTGGACATATAATTGTCCATAAATCCACCTCAGAGAGGGCAGTGACCGGGGCGTTCACTCCTCTTTTCCGTGTGGACATTCAGACCCTGAACGGACGGAAAGCGTGCAGGGGTCTGGATCCAGTCCATGGTTCCTACTATGAAACAGCTTTCATATTAAGGGAGGGGTAAAAAATAAACAAATAACAAAAGTATAATGAATCATAAGACATAAGAATCATTTATATTTTCATTTATGCCTTTTGGAAATATAGATCAGACGAGAAATATCTGCCCGTAAGAACAATTTATTTAAATCACCACCTCCAGGATTAGAGTGTATTCTTTGGATGGTAAAGGCTTTTCATCAATTTAATTTGCATCATATGACCAAAGAAAATGTCTGGCTGCAGGTGACATCCCCTGCTGCAGATCCCCACCCCCTTTTTTTTATGACTTTTCTCCCTATTACCAGAATTTTTTTATATACATTTGTATCTTAAAGTGCCCACTCATATTTTAATATCTCGCTTCTCTATATATGTTTTTAGATTTAGCTTCATTAAAAGTTAAGTTTTATTATTACCAAAGATTACCCCTATATCTGTACTGTATTTTGTTGTATTTTGAACAGCACTGCAGACACCTTGTGGCACCTTATAAACGATAATAATAATAATAATAATAATAATAAAAATAATAATAATAATAATAATTAGACTATATATGATTATTCTTTATCTTTTACTTTTTGGGGGTGTTGTTTATGGATAATCTTTGTCTGTCCTAATGATTAACCCTTTAAAGTACATTCTTTTATATTTTGCAAATATTTTACACATTGCAAATTTCATATGATATTGTTTGCATCAGTGTTGCTTTTTTACAATGAAGACATATTTATTTGTCAATTCTAAACTGTAAATTTGCACTACTCATCAGTCAATCTCTGTGATACATAACTGTATATACTGCTATTTTTTTTCTATTTGAATCATAGGTATCATTTTTATGTGTGTGTGTTCTTTATGCTCACGCTGTCACTTTTGGTAGGAGATGCCCAAACTTTCCACAAATGGTTATTTAGACATAGCTCTTAAACCAGATTCTTAAGAGGGATTTAAATGGCTACAAAACATTGCATATAAATAGTATCTAGTTATACTGTAGTAGTTGTACCCATCAGTAGTAAGATAGCTATATTCTCATGGAACATTGTATAAATAGAATTTGTACAATGAATATGAATTAATTGCACAGTTATATTACAACCATAATATGTAAAATATGTGTTGTTTTTTATTATTAGATCAACCAATGTGTTATAGCATATTATAGCAGTTTCAAAATACTGTTTGCCTTTTGTTAGGCATAAATGGCAGGTTTCAGCAATTCCTACTTTTTAAGGAATCATTCTGTATTGAAAATTGTGTGCCAACTTAGGCCTATTATAATAAACACTGGGTTAGTAGTGCAGAGATGCTATGATTTCTAAACTATTCATTTAAAAAAAAACTCAGGTAAGCTGTCTGTTTCAGACACTTCAAACACAGCTTTGGTAAAAAGCCAGTTAAGAGTTCCTGGAATTATTGATGGAGAGTGAGGGGGCTCTATACATTAGGTCTATTTCGAGTTATTAGGGCCTGAAAAGCAGGTTAATAAGTATAGACACCAGTGACATTAGACCCTGCAGGGACGCCTGTATAAAAATTTGAATCCCGTTTTATTGCATTATTAGATCATTTATGCATATGCATTCAATTTTATTAAAATAACATCATAAAATAAGTCATGTGCAAGGGTGATTTTTTTGCCCCAGTTTTTCTACAATACATTATGTACTAGCATAAATTAGCACAATAAATCAGATTGAATCTCCTTAAGTATACCTATACAGAATGTATTGTAGAAAAAGCAGGGCTTACTGGCAGGGATGGTAAGTGATCCCTTTTCCCCTGCTTTTATACAATATATTCTACCCATGCTTAACTATAATAAAAATAAAATAAAATAAAAATAATTATAAATTAAAAACACTGATAAATAAAAGAATGCATAAAAGTAAATCCCTTCCAGGTAATTCACTAACGTCCTTTAAAATGGAGCTGAATTTACACATATAGGGCCCTAGGAAACATGTTTACTATATACACACACACACACACACACACACACACATAGTTTGCAGGGGGGTGTTGAACACCCCAGCACCGGCCCCGTCTCATTGCCTCCACCAGTAGATCACAACCAACAGAACAAATAGTTACACGAAAGGCAGATTCTGATGCCTCAAAAGCTTAGTTCCCAGTAGTGCAGCAGCCGTGAGGAGCTCCGCAGTGGGATGTTTGTAGCCTTGTCAAGTATTATTTTTGCAAATATCACCCTGCTACCACCCAGCTACTATTTACTACCACCCAGCTGACAACATTTTCTGGGGAGGACACTGTGAGGCTGTGATTTGCATGAAACCACAGGCCACAAGTCCATTGCGGGAGATTTGCCGGCTCTCCCGGGAATACCGGAAGAACTGCCCAAATTTTGGCAGTCTCCCTGATATTCTGGGAGTTGGAAACCCTGAGCTTAAGTTACAGCTAGTAAGGCTTTGTACCATAGTAAGACTTACAGAAGAAAATCCCAAGTGTGTATGCACACACATCACACTTTCATTAAGAATCTGGATCCTCCTGATCAAGCTTTCCTTCTGAAAATCTTTCCGATGGATGGACGGAATACATACAAGGGGAGAGGTATTTAAATACTACTGAAGGGGTGTGTTTCAGCCCATACGAAACTATCCAGATTTCTGCACCTAGCTGACTATAGCAGGGATCTGGCTTTGTACCACTGCTGCCCAGGCGCAGCAGATGCAGAGGTCTGATTCTGGTCCATTGTTGTTGTACTACGAACTGTGTAAAGTGTGCAAAGTGGGCTGATAATATATTACTTTTCATTATTTGATTGAACTGAATTATCTCAGTTACTACTTAACAGATGAGACTCCTGTGATTTATTTTATATAGTTATTAGAATAAATTATTTGGGCTTTTTTATTGGACCACAGTTTTGTTTCTGGTATTTTCATGACTCAGTCTTTATCTTTTTATTGCAGATGGCAAAACTCAGAATCACATCCAACTCTTTGCTCAGAGACCCACTTACACAATGAGCCTTGTTCTATGTTGTTACCATGATTAATGCTATTCAGATTATATATGTTCCTATTGAAAAGAAATCTAAAGGTTTGACATGTACATATAGATCCTAATGCCATTTTCCTATTACCTAGCAGCTTACGGTAGATTATCAAGGCTGGGCTGCTATCATAAACTGTGGGGCCTTGTAATGACAAAATAGACAGGACCCCCTTCACCAACAACACAACCCACCCATTGTTAGAAACAATGATGACAGGTATAAATAATGGTTTATATTTTTGTCAAAATTGCTTCTACTAGATACAAAAATTAAAAAAAATCAAGCCTGCCACCATGTCAAGGTTCACTTATCTCTTCATCTTCCTCTTCTTTCTTTCTTCAGGTATCTGGTGAGAACATAAAATTGTGACTCACATATCTATTACATTTCTTTCTCTCTCCACACACACACACACACACACACACACACATATCTATATGCATATATATATGCATATCTATATACTGTATAACTACATATCTGTGAATAACGTGGGGAATAGTTGACCGACGTAGCTTTTCAGTATTTAAAAAGGCATACAGTAGTTTTCCTATAATTAATAATGTCATTATGGAAGTCCTAACTAGAAATTTCTGCATTTTAAAGCCATTTGGCCCTTTTTGCTATCAAGCTAATAACTTATAAATAAATATATAAATCTAAATTAAAAATAATATTATAAAAAGTATATGTGCCAAATATATTTAACACATAAAAAAGTGCATTATAATAAAGAAAAATGGTGCAAACAATGCTAGTTCTCAATAAAGTTGGATAATAAAAAGTATATAGAATATTGATATGCTGTATTGGGAAAAGCAAAAAAAAAAAAGACCAATGTAAAAAAATACAACAAATCTAAAATAGAAAAAAACATGAGGTAAACACATTCTTGATATCCCTTAACTCTTTTGATTAATTTAAACTGTAAAAATATTTTAGACCAAGCAGTACTTTAAAGATCAAAATGATTGTATATTGAATTTTACAAAACAAATTCTTAGCACTGAAGTAATATGAAAAGTTTTCGGCCAGGGCTGCATTAAGATTTGTGAGGATTCTGATGTGGTTTGCCACTTAGAATGGCTATTTTGCAACAAACCACATCCCTATAGTAAAGTGCCAATGGTAATGTCACAAGATGGATGAGAAATGACAAGTAAGTTAACCTAATCCCACAGCCCCCTAGGAAATTTTCTATATTACAACTATTTCTGGCACTGATGCAGCCGTGATACAGTTTTCAGCTGTATCATTGTCGTAAATAAGCCGTTCTAAGCGGCAACTGCATCCCACTGGATTCTTACTGTTACACAAAGGAGGAGATAGACAGTGGACACTTAGGGGGGTTCAGACAGCAAGCACAAAGGTGATCTAGAGCAGGTGGAGGGAGACATGAGGATCACTGACGGGCACAAAAGAAGAGAAAGACAGGAGAAACATAGGGGGCGGAAGAAATGGGACAGACAATGAATGCAAAGGCAGAGGGAGACAAAGGGCACACTGTGAGAGGCAGACAATGAACACAAAAAGGAGAGGAAAATGGGGTCACAGTGGTCACTAAAGAGCACAGAAAGTCTGTCTCCCCTCCAACATAATTTTGCATGTTCTGGCAACAATATTATTGTTGGAAATGTGTGGTTGCATGTAAATCCAATTTCCAAAGTTGAAAAAATCAGATGTTTGTATATGATAAAATTTGGATTTCTATATTTATATTTAATAACATTGATGTGGAAAAATACACTATATGTACAAAAAGCTCTTAACCTATATAAATGAAACACAATTATATACAAAAAATTATGCATAATCCAACATTTCTTATTGATATTTGTACCAAAACTTTATCTATCTGTAAATTGACCCAGTATCTGTAACGTCCTATTTCACTGAAATGTGGGTACTGCAGCAGCTGATTATATTATTTAGTTTATGAGAGCTTCTAATTTTTTGTGTACTGACACAGGGCCTTGTGGGGCCTTGGACACCAGCTCGTCATTGGTGACGTCAAATGGGCAGGGCCCCGCAGACCTACGTTACCATCTGGCTGGTGCGCAGGGAAATTCTTCCCTGCGCATTGGCCCTGTAATGATGGTGGGCCCCCATCAGTTGCAGGCCCGGTACAGTAGTCCCTGCTGTCCCCACCGATGGCAGCACTGACACATGGGGCTCTAGTATTACTAAACTGCAGAAAAGTGGAGATGTTGCCCATAGCCATCAATGAAATTCTAGCTCTCATTTTCCTATTACATACTAGAAAATGTCAGATAGAATCTGATTGGTTGCTATGGACAACATACTCCATTTTTACTTTTCCACAGTTTAGTAAATCTAGCCCATCGTCTGCCCTTCAGCTATTTCCATTCATATTTCTGAATAGCACCACCTTGTGAACAACCCTTTCACTGCAGCAAAGACTAATACCCCTTTCACATCACCACCAAATACCCAAGATTTTCACAAAAAACCCGGGTCACGGCAAAATCCCGGGTATTTGGTGGTGATGTGAAAAGTGCACTTCCGGTCCACCCAGGTCGAAAGACCCGGGATTTCAACCCTGTCAAAAAGAAGGGTTTTTCCCAGGTCCAACCCGGGAAATGTGGCAATGTGAGAGGTCCAGGGTTGTTTTCAACCCGGGTCTTTCACTTTGCCTACTGAGTGGTGCAGATTTGTCTACTGTTGCTATGGCAACAGTAAACAAATCTGTTTTTTGTCGGATAGTTAAAAAAAAATGTTTTTGCAAGTATAGGGCATACTGATAGTAATGCTACAAGCATCAGCATGCCCAAGGATGGCAGGGCATGCTAGCACTTGGAGAACCACAAGTGCCAGCATGCCCTGTCATCCTGTGCAACATAAATAAAGCAGATAAAATCTTAAAAGGTTTTTCCCTATCAATCAGTACTGCAAATGTCAAAATAAATTTTGCCATTTCTTTATTAATTTCAAGTCCATTAAAACAATGACATTCACTGTAAAAGCACGTGAGGCAGCCAATAACAGCTCATTTCTACAATGATTGACAGTTGCTAGACAGGGCAGACCCGGGAAATTCATTGGTGATGTGAAAGGCTCTGACCAGGGAATTTCCTGGGTTTTTGATTACTTAAAAGGTGTCTTTTTTTAAACACAGTATTTCTTCTCCCGGGAAAAATCCGGGTTTTTAGACCCGGGTTTTTCAAATTTGGTGATGTGAAAGGGGTATTATTTGAACAGTTGGTGAAATGTTTTACAAGAAACTAGAGAGCAGAGTATATGGGGGACATTGTTAAGCAGGTCGAGATTAGAATAATTACTACAGTGCTGACATGTTGTATTGTCAGTAAACATTTTAGTGTGTACCCAGTCTTATGATAAATATGAAGTAAATAAAGTCACTGAAAATAATTTAAATAGTTACACAGTATATGTATGTTTGACTCATTGATGAGAACTGGTAACATCAACTTGTGCAGCCTATGTAGTTGTGTCTGTGATATAATGATTATTTTTTTATTGTATTGAAAATATGTTCAAGATGCGGCATGATGACTGTATTTACTGTTTTATTATGTTATTGTATTTAAATCCAGTATGTAATATGCTATTAACCATGAAATATTTTGTTTCTGTTATGTATTAAATAAACTGTACATATTTTCAATATATTTGTCATGCACCCATATATAGTTTTGAAAAAAATGATCAGACAATATATATTAGAATCATGGGGCTATTTCCTACAGGGTTTAGGCTTATGAGCAGGGTCATGTTAGCCACCAAGGGCCAGATTTACTAAGCTGCGGGTTTGAAAAATTGGAGATGTTGCCCATAGCAACCAATTAGATTTTAGCTGACATTCTCTAGTATGTAAAAAGAAAGTGAGAGCTAGAATCTGATTGGTTGCTATAGGCAACATCTCCACTTTTCCAAACCCACAGCTAAATCTGGCCCCAAGTATTTGTTATTACCCAGGAGAAAGAAAAAGGGTACACCATAGGGGTGCTTGAAACCTTTAAACAGTGCACAACTGATAAATCAGACAAAGTCAGCTGTACAGCAAAAAGTATAACTTTAATGCATACAATTAAAATGAAAATCTTAAAAAAAGGGGCGAATATATAAAAAAAAACATATGTAGCAGCACCAATCTATTCCCTAAAGACACGTATGCAAAACTATTCTTTTTGCAGCACACATTTTGATCTGGAGTATCCCGCTCAGCATTCATTGAAGCCAGACAGGGAGGATGAGATATAGCACGGAAGTTCGAAGTGTCGGCCGTGAGGCCACTAGATCACCATCGGGACTAGTTTGTTCATTTTCTAGTTAGTTAGGCTGATGTGGCTGTTTGCTCCACCAATATTACTTCTATATGTCTATTTACCATTTTGCTTGTGTCTCTTTAGGGAATAGATTGGTGCTGCTACATATGTTTTCTTAATATATTCGCCCCTTTTTTAAGATTTTCATTTTAATTGGATGGATTAAAGTTTAACTTTTTACTGTACTGCTGACTTTGTCTGATTTATCAGGTGTGAACTATTTAAAGGTTTCCGGAGCACCGCTATGGTGTACTCTTTTTCTTTCTCCTTGTGGTTAATTTTTTGGTAACCTAGAGTGGCACCCTTATACTCCTTGGCATTTTTCAGTTATTTATATAAGCTGGTGCGACCCCTTTTTCGATGTTTGTTATTACCCAGTCTTATTTTATACCAAGCGCTTAAATATTAAAGAAATATGTAATATGCCAGTGTTTAAAAAACAAAAACCTCAATAAATAAATAAACAAACAATGGAACTCTTTGCCAATTTTTATATTCTACACAACAAAAAGCACATATTGTGCACATTTACACCCCGCACCATGTTTTAAATAGATCAATAATATCACTAACTCTTGATTTATAACATTAATTTATTGTTAGACACTATGGACTGGATTTAGAGTTTTAGTGGATGCGCAATGCGGATCTGCTAAAATGTACTTTTCAGAGGTGCGTGTTTCTTTAGAAACCCACACCTCTGAATTGGCCGTTAGCCTTAATTGCTCCGACCACAAGGGATCCTGTCATTGGGGTATATTTATAACCTTTGGCCAGTGTCAGAATTATCGTGAAAATGAGAATTCTGACACTGCCCAAAGGGTATAAATGTACCCCAATGACAGTGAAACTGTCATTAGCGCCAGGATGTCCTGCTTGCAGGACATAGTTTGCGACCTTTCAGAAGAGTTTTTTTTTTTTTGCCAAGGCCACACCCCGGATTATAAGAGTATAAGACTGGACCCCCATCAGAGCAGGTAAGTATGTTTTTAATAATTTTTTGGGGTACTTTTGCTCATTTTTTAAGAATTTTTATGTAGGCACTATATTGATTCATTTTTATTACGGGGACATATATTTGGTGCAGCAGGCACTGGATATAGCAGGGCATGCTGGCGCTTGTGGTTCTCCAAGCGCCAGCATGCCCTGGCATTCATGGACATGCTGGTGCTTGTAGTTCTACAAGCATCAGCATGCCCTGTCGGGCCAGGATTATTTGTTTATTTTTGTCATTGCGGCGAGGGGGAGGACAGGGGGAAGTGGTTAATTTTTGAAAGAAATGTTTTTTTTTATTAAATGTGTTTTTTTTTTTGTTGTTTTTTTTTTACTATTTACCTTTTTTTATTTCCAGCTCGGGTGAGCTGCTCCTTACACTTAAACCATCCCATGGATGGTGTTAGCGTAGGGCTTGTTAAGCAGCCACCGGACAGGACTGCACGTAATAATAATAGTAATAATTTAAATGAGAAAAACGCCCCTATCCACAGCGCAGGCCAGTCGGATGCGATCACAGGCGGATGGGTACACTTGCGCCCATCTTTCTGTGCGCGCTCCCACTCTGAGCATGAGCAGTGCTCATTTTTGCTGCACTTCGGTTTGAAATAAAGACAGAAACGCAGCTCTGAATCTGGGCCTATAATAGACCAGCGCTATTCACCCTTGAAGGACCACTAAGCATCAAAAGCCCATATACTGAGAGAAAGGAATAATTATAGTAAGTACTATTTACCAATACTACAGCCGCAAGTTGAAGAGGATGTGCATAAATTCTCTATGAATTAAAAAAGAAAAAATAAGCTAAAAATAATCTAAAAGGACAGCTGTGCTTATAGTGGTGGTGTGGTGCATATATGGAGTAGGCTATAACTGAAGAATGTTTACAAATCTCAATTTATTATTGTGAGAGGTGAGGAAGACAGCGGAGCACCGGGGAACACAGATGCAGTGCGGGACAGTGAAGGGGAAGGACTGGCTGGCAGCCAATCAATGCTGATTGGCTGCTGGCCGGTCACATGGTGCGGCCGCGAGCCAATTAGGGCTTACGGCGGCCATCTTGGAAAAGGGCAGTGCGGTGAGCCTTGCAGGGCTCAATGCAGCACTGCACCCAGGCGCCCCTGCGGCGCCCAGGGTGCGCTGTGGTGCTGTGGTGAGCCAATCAGGGCTCACCACGTCACCTTTCCCTTCAGCCCCTGCGGCTGGATTGATAATCCACTGCATGGGCCGGAAGGCGGGAGCAGGGGGCGGAGGAGGCCGAATAAAGAAGAGCCTGCTGCAAGAAGAGGTGTCAGGAGTCTCCAGGAGGAAGCCAAGGGCCAGAAGCAGCCGAAGATAGAAGAAGCCCGGCCACCACGTGGAGGTGGCCGGCAGAAGAGGAACTGGAAGCAGCGGCGCCGCAAGGAGGTAGAAGACAGCAAGGGAGGCAAGGGAGAGCAGTACAAAAGAGCTCCACTTTGCCTCCACTGTCTCCCATCCTGCACGGATGGGTAAGTGGCTAATTGCCACTTGTCTTTCCTGTTAATCCCTTGTCCCCCCCCCCATTAACACCTGTACACCCCTGGGCAATGAGCATAGGCCCTGATACCCTTGGCAACAAGCGTACAGTGGCCCTCGGCTGGGAAAGCCCTTTTGTCTGCCCCACTGCTGCCGATGGTACGGACGACTGGAGCCCCAAACCCCTTCACGGTCATAGGTCGTGGGACCACCCCCCATCTGAGGGCACTAGGCCCTATAGTGAGATAGGGCGCTAGGCCTTATTAGGTAGGGGGGTGCTAGACCCCTGTAGAACAGGGCATTAGGCCCTATAGGTAGTACAATCTCTTGTAAGGGTACTAGACCCCGTGTTAGATAAAGGTGCTAGTTCCTTTGTTAGAGGGCACTAGGCCCTGTATTGGTTAGCAGGCGCTAGGCCCTCGGTTCGGTTCGGACACTAGGCCCTGGTTATGGTTAGAAGGGTGTTAGACCCTTGGTTAGCAGGGTGCTAGGCCCTGGTTAGGGACGGGCGCTAGGCCTGTGTGTAGGTTGGGCACTAGGCCCCTGTTTGGTTAAAGGGCCTCAGGCCCCGTTGTTAGTGTTGGGCGCTAGGCCCATGCTAGGCTGCAGGGAGCGATAGGCTCTGGTTGTGGTGAGAGGGTGCCAGGCCCTGGCTAGGGTAGTAGTAGGAGGACACGTGACAGAGGATAGGTTGCAGTACTCGGAGGTAAGTGGTCTCTGGTCGGTGTGGCGGTGGGAGCGCACATCAAAGAGAGACGTGGTCAAAGAGAGACGTGGTGAGTATCAATACCTGTGCTCTGTGTGTTGTTTGTTCCCTCCTCCTACCATGGGTGCGGCGACGGAAGGCGTGGGAAAGGTTCCGTCCCGCTCGCCAGTCATTGGCGAAAAGAGGTGTCTAAGGCCCTGGCCGGTGATGACGATTACCTCACCCGTGACTAACTTTCCCCATTCTCTCCCGCAGGTATTTCCGGTGCTGATTTGTTACTAATGTTTGACTTTCCTTTGCAGCATTAGGAAAGGTTACGCCTGGGACCGGGAGAGAAACAGCGTGTCTTCTCTGGCGGTTTTTCAGGATCTGGTAGGAACCTCTGGGGTGGGGGCGGGTCTGGGTTTTGTTTACATTCCAGGGCACCGGATAGTACCCGTTATCAATACAACATGAAATAATTAAAATATGGAATTGTTAAACGACCACTGAACCATACAGTGTATTCAAAAATAGTTATTTGCAATATCACAACATCATAAATATTGATTCGGTGATCATTAGCACTTGGAAGTAACAGATTGTAATACAGGCATACAATCTCACAAAGCACGCGTGGAATGGTATCCTCAAAGATGATAAATGAATAGGGGATATAAAATAAACAAAGTATCTTTAGAGGTCCACTGTCTGCATGTCAAATCAAATTAAAGGGAGTATCTATATAATCGGATCCCAATACAGACACATGGATAGTTAAGAGCTGTGGAAATAAGAGAGTAGGCAGGAGAAATAGACCTTATAATATATCTACCAGTTGCTGGTGGTGTATGTAGCTACGGTCCTAAGCTCACCAAACTCTCTTCTTACTTGAGGGGCCTCATTTACTAAAGTCGATTTTTACACGCTATTATAAATCGACCTATGTCGCCGCAATTTACCCGTTTAATTTTTCCTGTCGAGTCTCATCGATTTTTCAAGGGCTAAATCGCTGCGCTTTTTTATAGAAAATCACACCGATTTTGCCTTGGAAAATCCTTATTGCTTTGTAGACCTAAAAGAAAAAAAATAGAAGTGCAGCATGTGTGGAATGCTTAGCATGGCGGCGCTGATAGAAGTACAAGGCTCAGCATTGCTGAGCCTTCTAGTAATATCAGTGTCAGCATGTTAAGCCTTTTAAACATGCTGAGCTATGTACATACATAGACATACATGTGTGCATTAAAAAATCCTTTACACTGTATAACAATGCTCCCTAATGTGTTTGTGATGTCACCATTACTATAAAAGGCTGCCCTCTAGTGGTCATTAGGTGCGGCGCAGAAGAAGAGGAAGGATCCTGTCGCTGGGGCAACTGCCGGAAGAGGGCGAAGAGCTGAAGAGAGGACCAAAGGGGGTGAGGGGTACAGAAGAAAATAAGGGTTGTGAAAATTTTCCATAGTAATCCAATACATAACATGCAGGATATGAGATAACCTAAATAGAGTATGTATTTGCTAAAGAAAAAGAGACATGAGAAATCAGGCAAGTATTCAGCAATATATTACATAGAACAATCCTGATTAGGGGAGTTAAGAGGGGAAGAAAAAGGAAGGGAAGCGACAGAAAAAAGAGGGGGGGGGGGATATAGATAGGTGTGAAGGAGTCTGAAATAATATAAGGGAAATTGATAGGGATAAAGAGTTAGACATGCAATGTAGAATTGACCTGATAGTATGTTAGCCATAGGAGCCAAACTTCAGAGCAACGATTAGAAGAATTACGGAGAATACTGGTAAGGTGTTTCAAGGTGTATATACGCCATACTTCTGCGATAATAGACGACAGGGAGGGAGGATTAACATTTTTCCAATGGGTCGCAATTTGACAGTTAGTAGCGTTCAGGATATGCTTTATTAAGAACCGGAAACTTTTAGAAATATTAGGGATGTTCTGAGGAAGTAGATAGAAAGTTGGCGAGGGAGGGAGAGAAATACCTGTAGATGCAATTAAGCAGTTAACCTCACTCCAAAGGGTGGCTATCTTAGGGCAAGACCACCAGATGTGGGACAGGGAGCCTTCCACGCCGCAATAGCACCAAAAGAAGGAAAGAAACGGAGGGGAGATAGATCTGAGAAGTTATGAATTCCACTAGATGGAGAGAAAGAAAATAGGTCTAGACCCGGTGGAAACTGGGGGTTGTTCCACAGAGGGAACATACACCAAGGCTGGGCTAAGAATTTATATGTGTGAGTGACTTTGTCCCATATGGATATGGAGAAGGCTAGTGTAGGGAGGAGAGAGGATAGGATAGGTCTGTAACGAGGTTGAAGCCATAGTAGGGAGGAAGCAGAGATAACGTTAGAGAAGTTAGGCTCAATGTCCACCAAAGCCCTAGTGCCCATGGATGAATGTAGGGATACACACTGAGTCAGATGTGTGGCTCGATAGTAGGCCAAAAATTTTGGGGCTCCCAACCCACCCTCTCCGATAGGCCTGAACAAAGTCTCCTGACGAATGCGTGGTCTACGAGCCGCCTAGATAAATTTGGAAGCTAGCTGTTGGAGGAGTTTGAAATATGTAGCGGGAATTCTGATAGGGAGGGTTTGGAATAAATATAATAGACGAGGTAGTATATTCATTTTAAGAGAGTTAATCCTGCCTATCCAGGATATGAGCATTGCGTCCCATTTTTCAAGGTCCGTCTTAATAGTGGAAAAAAAGGGGTAATTCACTTTAAAAAGCTGCTGATACAATTTGGTTAGGTAAATCCCTAAATATTTGATCTTTTTGGGTTGCCAACAAAACTTAAAGGCCTGTTGGAGCTGAATGCAGCAGAGTGGGGAGAGATTAAGCGATAGGATTTCAGACTTATTATAATTTATGGTCTGTGGAACAGACAGTAATTCCACTGATTTCAGGGTTTTCCCTAAGTTTTATGGCTAGGGGTTCAATCATTAATGCGAAAATGAGGGGAGATAAAGGGCAGCCCTGCCTAGTGCCGTTATGAATAGCAAAAGGGGAAGACTTAAATCCATTAACGAGAATGGAGGCAGTAGGATTAAAATAGAGGGTGGCTATGGCTTTCAAGAATGGGCCTTGGATACCCATACCAGATAAAACCTGACGCATGTACGCCCAACCAACTCTATCGAATGCTTTCTCCGCATCCAACGCCACCACAAAAGCAGGAAGATTTTTAGTATTAGCTATATGAATGAGATCCACGGCCCTCCTGGTGTTATCGGAGGCTTGTCAGCCAGGGATAAAGCCCACTTGATCCGGGTGGACCAATGTGGAGACAATCAGGTTTAAGCGATTTGCTAAAATTTTAGCAAATAGCTTAAGATCTACATTCAGTAGAGATATTGGTCTGTAGTTGCTACATGAATTGGGATCTCGTCCCAGCTTAGGAATCACGACAACCTCTGCTCTCGTGGTGGCGGATATAATTTTGACCCAGAAAGAATAGAATTAAATAAACTGAGAAGCATAGGAAGGAGCTGTGTGGCGAATTTCCTGTAATAAATGGCGGTGAAGCCATCAGGGCTGGGGGCTGAAGCATTTTTGAGTTCTTTGATAGTATCTAAAATTTTCTTTGTTAAGAAGGGAATTTTGCACTTGTGTAACCCTGGGGAGGTGAATGGAGGTTAGGAAATCATTAATTTTGGTAGTCAGAATTAGAGGATTCGAATAATGGGGTTCAAGATTATATAGGGAGAAGTAGAAATCTTGAAATAAATCTGCGATCTGCTTGGGATCATAAATCAGGGAGCCATCATGTGATTTAAGCGACGAAACGTAGTTCAGGGAGCGTTTTTCCCTTAATTTTTGTGCTAAGAGACGGTCTGCTTTGTCCCATTTTTTATAGTATGGCTCATTTGTCAGAGCCATTGTAGGGTTTTTCCGGCTTTCTTAGATAGGAGCTGGTGAAGCTGGACTTTTATGGCCAATAATTTAAGGAGTGTTTTACGTTTAGGGAATCTCTGGAGACGGCGGTTAAAGAGGTGATTTGATTTTCTAGAGTTAGGATACTAGTTTTCTGTACTTTATTTCTGTTAGCTGTCATGGCTATTAAAGTAACTCGGATAGACGCTTTGTGGGCCTCCAATATCATGGCTGGGGAAACCTCAGGAGAGGAATTAAAGGAGATGAAGTCTGATATGGCTTGTGCAACAGAGTCAGTGTGTGCCTGTACAAGCAGAAGCGATTCATCTAAGCGCCATCTAAAGAGGAGGGTGGAGGGCCCGATGAATCAGATGGTCATAAGGTCTCGTTGAAAGCTTCGATCATGCTGCAGGAATCCAGGTATTTGTGTAAGCGGGTGTTCCCGCTATACCAACTCCCAATGAAGGAATAATCGTTGGTATGGCATGCAG
This sequence comes from Limnodynastes dumerilii, assembly GCA_011038615.1. Taxonomy (NCBI): domain Eukaryota; kingdom Metazoa; phylum Chordata; class Amphibia; order Anura; family Limnodynastidae; genus Limnodynastes; species Limnodynastes dumerilii. The sequence goes on along the minus strand of WWET01000851.1, from coordinate 488,931 downwards.
TGTAACTTGTGCTAGATAATGCTACAGGTATCAGTATAATGCCACTGGTGTCAGTGTTACTGATACCTGTGGCATTATAGAGCACAAGTTACCCTGCATGCCGTACCAATGATTATTCCCTCCCGTCAAAGTAATGACAGGAGTAATTCACCAGGAGACCTAAAAAAAGAAGAAGCCTGTCACCAGAGCTCCACAAGAAAACCGTGGACCTGGACAACAATGTCTACAATCAAGATAGAAGACTTCAGAAAAGTGAGTAATACCATTATTTATTAAAACTTTATAACAATATATTAATATATAAGAAATTTTGTGAAAAATGTATTAATTAAAAAGAAAGGGGGATGTTTCAATATTCACAATAAACCGAGGCATGTGTATATAAATAATAGGAACTGGGTATTTATTTTAGGAACGGGGGCATGTGTATTTACTATTAGAGGAACGGGGGCATAATCATTTATTTGCTCATATATATAGGTAACTTAACTTTTGAAAAGAATGTTTAGGGGGGGCATTATACTGTATATGCAGCGGCATGCCATTAACCCTTGGCATGCTGCCACTTACAGTACTATAAGGTACAGCATGCCCTGCAATTCATGGGCATGCTGTGCCTTATAGTACTATATGCCGCAGTATGCTAAGGGTTAATAGCATGCCACGGCAAGGGTTTTTTGTATTTTTAGGGACTTTTTTTTAAATATATTTTTAAACATTTAACCATTTAAAAAATATAATTTACTAAGGGGCATGATGTGTGGCGATTTTGTAAGGGTTAATTTGCAGCGATTACAAGCTTAATCGTGGTAAATAAACCCTTAAAAAATCACCACACATCGCTTTAGTTTCAAAATCGACAGGAAAAATCGCCCCTTAGTAAATCCAGTGACTTTACAAAAAATATTGTAGGCAAACTACAGCTATGTGGGGTGATTTTTCCTTCTGATTTAAATTGCCCCTTAGTATTTGGCCCTAGGTGTATGGTTCTGTGGTCTTTTAACAAATCAATATTTTAATTATTTGATGTTGTATTGATAAAAAATTTAGTAAATGTTCTTCAGTTGTAGCCTACTCCATATATGCACCACACCACCACTATAAGTGCAGCTGTCCTTTTAGCTTATTCCTTTATTGTTGCCATGTAAGCTCAAGATAGCTTTACATTTTTGTTAGCACTAACAACTTGGTGCTAAATAAAAAAAAACAATAAAGAATATATAATTCAGATTGTTAACTTGTTTCTTCTGTGTAAAAACAAAACTTGATTTAAATGTTGTGAATATTGATGCCGTTTCCCAAACAGATGGAGGCACATTTATAGAAAAGATTCCAGGAGACTACGATAAGTTATACCCAACCTCAGCTAGTTTTATTTTATTAAAGTCAAACACATAAAAAAAATAAACAATTAAAATAAATCCTAACCTGTCCAGCTAATGCGCAGTCTTTTTCTGACTAATGTTCGGTACACATCCCCTCTCTGTCATCTACTGCACTGACCCCTCTGCTATGAAATTCTATTCAAGCTCCTTACCTTTAACTACAAAGTACACTCCCTCTCACCCTCTATGTTCTACCAGCAACTGCCGCCTTTCCTCCCATGTAATATAGCCACGTCCCATTCCTGCATTCAAGCCTTCTCTTGAGCTGCCCTCTTTGCTACAATCC
>WWET01000851.1:467476-481067 GCA_011038615.1 Limnodynastes dumerilii | reverse complement strand
ATTTCGTTGTTTGCCGACGACGTCCTCCTGACTCTGTCTTCACCACACACCTCCCTGCCTGCATTACACTCCATCCTCACTACCTACGGCTCTCTGTCAGGTTACAAGGTAAATGTCACGAAAACTGAAGCGCTCCCGATCCATATCCCGCTCTCCACAGTCACTCTCTTAAAGAGCACATACTCTTTTAGCTGGCAACGAGACAAAATTAAATATCTTGGTGTATACATAACACGCTCATACCAAACCTTATATGACAAAAATTTCCCTCCCCTCCTGCGTGCTATCAAAAATGACCTGTCCAGGTGGCAACCTTTATATATTTCTTGGCTCGGTCGCATTATTGCCATTAAAATGAATGTCATGCCTCGCTTGCTATACCTCTTTCAAACGTTGCCTGTCTCGGTCCCCCGTAACATTCTTCTTCAGATTCATAAATGGTTTGTTCAATTTGTATGGAAACATAGACCACCTAGAACTAGCTTCACCAATTTAAAAAAGCCCACTAGCAACGGAGGTCGTGGATTCCCAGATGTACGACTCTATTACCTCGCATCACACCTGGGCCAGGCCATAGCCTGGTTCGCCCCAGAACCCCGCCCTCGTTGGATACAGCTCGAAGCGTCGGCATGTGGGTCGTCCTCGTTAGCCTACGCCATAGGACTTCCATCCTTGAAACGGCCACGTCGCATCTCTACTCACCCCATAGTGCGGTTCACATGCTCTATATGGGACCACTGCAAGACCTCTTTTGGTATTACCTCTTTTCCCTCTCCCATCACCCCTCTCTGGGACAACCCTGACTTCCCCCCTGGTCACTCTTGTACATCCCTGACTAATTGGAGGCGTGCGAACATCCGGGTCGTGCGGGACTTACTAGACGGGGATAGATGTGTAACCCTGGAGAAGCTACAACTCTCCTATGGACTCCGGGTGATGGGCCCCCTTGAATATCTACAAGTGCGTCACTTTGTGTCCTCCCTACCGCGCGCCCAGATCTCTAGACCTCTATCCTTAGTGGAGTCTCTTTGCCTACGTGGCCCACTAGCGCAGAAAATGATATCCTCACTGTATGCCTATCTGGTTTTTCACAAAGAACCGCCCACACCAAAACATGAAGCGGCCTGGGTGAGGGACTTGGGGGACCCACCGGAGGAAGACACTTGGGCAACTATACGTGAGCGACTCGCCAAAGTTTCCCTATCCTCCCTTGTCCAGGAGAACATGTTTAAAGTCTATAGCAGGTGGTACCTAGTCCCCGCCAGATTGCATCGCATATATGGCACTGTTTCCCCACTGTGCTGGAGAGGATGTGGGGTAACGGGGTCTTTTCTACATATTTGGTGGGATTGCTCCATTATATCGGGATTCTGGTCCATGGTGGCCACGCTTATTTCCCAGGTACTAAACACACCCATCTCTAAATGTCCTTGGGCCTTCCTCCTGGGTGCTCCCATTCCTGATTTAGACAAAGACTCCGATAGACTAGCTACCCAAATCTTAAATGCGGCCCGTTGTCTCATAGCCAATCATTGGAAAGACACCTCCCCCCCTCCTTCTCCCAATTAATGCATAAAGTCTGGCATCTCTCTTCTATGGAGAAAATGTCAGCTTACCTCCATAATAAATCTCACGTTTTCACGCGCGTTTGGGCTCCTTGGTTTCTGCTATATCATCCAAACCAATCACATTCCTCTGTAAATGGGTTAACTAGCTTGTTTCTCTAGCCTCCTCCGCTGCATGTCCGACTGCCGCATAATGATGGTTGTGGGTTGCCCTTTCTCACCTCCAGCATGTTATCTCTTTGCATGGCTGATCCCCCCCCCTGCCCTACCTCACCCTCCCCCACTTCCACTCTTATTTTTTACTATTATTATGTTTCATGTAGTACAGTACTTGTCAGCTATAGGAGGGCTATATCATGTTGCTTTTATATAGAATGCATACCTCACATTACTAATCAGACGGCAACTTTCTCCTCCTGTTTTGGTTATTGCATCTAACATTGTTGTCTTGGCATGGCGGATCCCCCCCCCTGCCCTACCTCGCCCTCCCCCACTTCCACTCTTATTTTTTACTATTATTATGTTTCATGGTCACTAGTACTTGTCAGCTATAGGAGGGCTATATCATGTTGCTTTTATATAGAATGCATACCTCACATTACTAATCAGACGGCAACTTTCTCCTCCTGTTTTGGTTATTGCATCTCTACCAACATTGTTGTTTTTCCTGTCTCTCTATTTTCATGATCAACAGTGACCAGTACGGTTTGTAATGTCTGGATTGTAATGCAATTTTGTTTTTTTGGAAAACCAATAAAAACAATCTTTAAAAAATAAAATAAATAAATAAGTAGGCGTCAATCGGAATGTAAATAGCAAAAAATGGGTGTGGTAATGCAGTAGACTTGTGGTTGTATTTGCGAACGTTTAACTTCCATCACATATACGCACGCTAATGATAAGGTTGCTTTCACAACACGGAAGTGTTCCAAAATTTATTAATTTTGCAAAACGTACTTATTTTGTATTAAAGTACGGATCTATTACGAACGCACGGAAAATCTTCTTAAATCTGAATCCGGTCCACAGTTTGCTAAGCACACACACACTTAAGAGACTTAAGCACAGACATATGCCCTATGGATGTGTAAATCAACTAAATTCCATAGGAACGATGGGCCCGATCCTCGGGTCCTTACGACAAGGAAATTACGTGCAGCGCATACGTAATTCCCCTGTCTTGAAGGTGCGCATGTGCACAACCTTCTTACGATGCCGTAAGGGTCGGCGTATGTAATGTATGTTACGTACGCCTTCTGTTACGGAAAAGGGGCTGTCCCCTCATTTACGACGGTCGTATCTCCGTCGTAAAGGCGGAGATACACATGTAAATGTGGGGACGGGGCAGGGGAAGCCCCGTTATGACCAGGTGTGCTGCCGTAAGGCAGCAGATCTGGTCGTAAAAGTTAAGGTAGGAATCTGGACACGTAAGTGTCCAGATTTACTACCTTTAGCAGGGAGTGCAGGGGGTGTGCACTTCCCGCTACACTATCGGCCGTAATGACCGTAGCTCAGGATCTGGCCCTATGTGAGTGTCATGGGATTTGCCTTGCCACTTAGGCGCGTATTTTTGCGAATCTGCGTGTACTTATTTCATTCTTATCTGTGAATCTGGTCCAGTGTCTCCTGCCTGGCCACCCCTTCTGCTCAGAATATAAACTCTTTTCAGCAGGTCCCTCTAGCCTCTTGTCCTTTATTTCCCCTGGCATCATCCTCCTCTCAGCTTCGATGCATTAAAATCTGAGTTGTACCGAGTTTCTTGTTTCTTGTATTGTAATCTTTACAGTGCTGTGCCCTTTGCAGCACCCCATAAATAAACTTTATTATCATTATTATGATTTAATAATAATAATAATAATAATATTACTACACACTATTCAATAATATAGCTGTGTGGAGTTCCCAGTACATTTAACCAGCACTAGTGCATTACAAGCCTGCTGCTATATGCACAATACTGTTCCACTACCAACACTTGACTTTATTGGCCTGTGTTGGTGGAACCTTAGAGGAAGGCATCTCCCCAACAGCCAGTTGGCACTAGGACTAGTTCACCCAGGGGAATCAGACCCACTAAAGCTAGGATGGTTCCCAACTCCTGCCAATAGCACTAGGATCTAGACTTACTAAACTACGGAAGAGGAAAAGTAGAGATGTTGCCCATTGCAACCAATTAGATTCCAGCTCTTACTATCCTATTATAGAGATGAACGCCGACCTCCGTGTTTTGGTTTTGGATCTGTATTTACTTTTGTTTTTGGGTTTTGTCAGAAAAAAATTAAATGATGGTCACTGGTGTCAAATTGTTAAACAGAAGGGGGCAAAATTAAAGTTCGCAGGGGAGCGCCGGCCCTGGGTTTTGGTGTATTGCACCCTGTCCCTTCCTTGTGAACTTGGGGCTGATTCAGACCTGCACTTACACCTCTTTTTAGGTGCAAGTGTAGACTTGAGCAATACCATGTTGAAATGCAAGGGGATTCAAATTTACATAGTGAAAGCTAAATCATATTTATCAACTTCATTGATAATAACTTCAACAACCACAATAACAATTGTATTGTATACATTGAAATTTTGCTATACTTTTTTTAATTGTTTCCTAAATGTCACTGTTTATTATATTCTTTATAAACAAAACATGTTAAATGTCTCTGATAACATGTATACAAATGTATAAATTGCTTTGTTCCAATAAATAAGTGCCCTAAAGGGAAGCCTTCTCCATTGTTTCCTGCAGTTCCTAGTGGGCCCTGCTCCTGGATCAGCCGCAGTACATAGATAATGCCTGATTCAATACATTATTAGCAGCTACAGTCCAAGTCCACTGTGTATGTGTTGCTATGGCAGTGGAAGCTCATAGATCAGAATGACACTGAAATAAGCTTAGGTCACATCAGCAAGAAAGCAGAGCATGCTACAGAGGGTGGAGGGAGAAGAAGAGAAGTGAGAAGACAGCAAATATAAGCAACGATTAAAAGTTTATTAAAAAGAAAAATGATAGATGCTGCTGTAATATTCACAGCAGCACAAACTCTTTCTCTCCTGTCTGTTCCAGAAGACCCTAGTGGTTGCTAGGCAGCCAGTTTGCTGCTCTCTTGGATAGCTAGATGACAGAAATCATGGTTGTTGCTAAGCAGCCAGGTTACTGTGTAAACAGCACAACCATAGTTTCTACTCCAGGTGCTAGTATGATTAATAGGGCTCAGCTGTTGCCTAATAGCTAGGACTCAGACCAATCAGAGCTGGGAGGCTCTACAGCTCTGATTTACTGTTCAGTGTTTAAATACCAAGCAGGGAGAATTCTCCCTTCCTGATGATATTGGGCTGGATCCAGACTTAAGTAAGTGCTTGAAATTAGTTACTTCTGGGGCTAAACCATGTTGATTGCAGGGGGAGTCAAGTTAATTGTATTCTTTGCATGCAGGGATATAACTTTGAATTGCTTACTGCACACAGATACTGACCAGCTTTACTATCAAACTTTTATTTAGACTTGGGATAGGAAACATCACCTCTCAACTCTAATACTGTTTGCAACACATGAAATATGACTCCCCTGCAATCAACATGGTTTAGCCCAGGAGTAACTAAGTTCAAGCACTTAACTAGGTCTGGATCCAGCCCATTGTTCTCCCATTTTTAGGGCATCATCGGTCTCCCTGAAGTTGACAGATCTGAAATTATTTGATTAGGACAAATAGTTGAAGATCTGGTTGCATTGTAATTTTTCTCATGTCTTAAGTAGTGTGAATTCATGCACAGAATGGAGAAGCATAATAAAAAGAGGAAATTCATCTCTCTGGATCGGGTCCTGTGTGTGTGTGTCTCTCTGGATCAGGTCCTGTGCAGCCAATTTTTGTGCAGCCAGAAGGCTGAATGCACAAAAATTAAGAGGGGGAAATGAGGCTGCCTCGACAAAAATTAAGGGGGGGGNCTGGCTGCACAAAAATTAAGGGGGGAAATGAGGCTGACTGGACAAAAATTAAGGGGGGAATTGAGGCTGGCAGGACAAAAATTAAGGGGGGAAAGACGGTTGGCTGGACAAATATTAAGGGGGAAAAGAAGGCTGACTGGACTAAAATTAAGGGGGAAAATGAGGCTGGCTGGACAAAAATTAAGGGGGGAAAAGCGACTTGCTGGACAAAAATTAAGGGGGGAAATGAGGCTGGCTGGACAAAAATTAAGGGGAGAATTGGGGCTGACTCAAAAACTAAGGGGGAAAATGAGGCTGGCTGAACAAAAATTAAGGGGGAAATGAGGCTGGCTGGACAAACATTAAGGGGGGAAATGAGGCTGGCAGGACAAACATTAAGGGGGAAAATGAGGCTAGCTGGAAAAACATTAAGGAGCGGAATTAGGCTGACTGGACAAAAATTAAGGGGGAAATGAGGTTAGCTGGACAAAAACTAAGGGGAGAAATGAGGCTGGCTGAACAAAAATTAAGGGGGAAATGAGGCTGGCTGGACAAACATTAAGGGGTGAAATGAGGCTGGCTGGACAAACATTAAGGAGGGGAATGAGGCTGACTGGACAAAAATTAGGGGGGAAATGAGGTTGGCTGGACAAATAATAAGGAGAGAAATGAGGCTGGCCGGACAAAAAATAAGGGGAGAAATTAGGCTGTCTGGACAAAAATTAAGGGGAGAAATGAGGCTGGCTGAACAAAAATTAAGGGGGGAAAGACGGCTGGCTGGACAAAATTAAGGGGGGAAATGAGGCTGACTGGACAAAAATTAAGGGGGGAATTGAGGCTGGCAGGACAAAAATACACACTCACACACACTGTGTCCCCTTCATCATACACACACACACACACACACTGTGTTTCCTTCATCATACACACACACTGTGTCCTCTTCATCACACACACACACACACACACACACACACACTCACACACACTGTGTCCCCTTCATCATACACACACACACACACACACTGTGTTTCCTTCATCATACACACACACTGTGTCCTCTTCATCACACACACACACACACACACACACACACACTCACACACACTGTGTCCCCTTCATCATACACACACACACACACACACTGTGTTTCCTTCATCATACACACACACTGTGTCCTCTTCATCACACACACACACACACACACACACACACACTCACACACACTGTGTCCCCTTCATCATACACACACACACACACACACTGTGTTTCCTTCATCATACACACACACTGTGTCCTCTTCATCACACACACACACACACACACACACACACACTCACACACACTGTGTCCCCTTCATCATACACACACACACACACACACTGTGTTTCCTTCATCATACACACACACTGTGTCCTCTTCATCACACACACACACACACACACACACACACACTCACACACACTGTGTCCCCTTCATCATACACACACACACACACACACTGTGTTTCCTTCATCATACACACACACTGTGTCCTCTTCATCACACACACACACACACACACACACACACACTCACACACACTGTGTCCCCTTCATCATACACACACACACACACACACTGTGTTTCCTTCATCATACACACACACTGTGTCCTCTTCATCACACACACACACACACACACACACACACACTCACACACACTGTGTCCCCTTCATCATACACACACACACACACACACTGTGTTTCCTTCATCATACACACACACTGTGTCCTCTTCATCACACACACACACACACACACACACACACACTCACACACACTGTGTCCCCTTCATCATACACACACACACACACACACTGTGTTTCCTTCATCATACACACACACTGTGTCCTCTTCATCACACACACACACACACACACACACACACACTCACACACACTGTGTCCCCTTCATCATACACACACACACACACACACTGTGTTTCCTTCATCATACACACACACTGTGTCCTCTTCATCACACACACACACACACACACACACACACACTCACACACACTGTGTCCCCTTCATCATACACACACACACACACACACTGTGTTTCCTTCATCATACACACACACTGTGTCCTCTTCATCACACACACACACACACACACACACACACACTCACACACACTGTGTCCCCTTCATCATACACACACACACACACACACTGTGTTTCCTTCATCATACACACACACTGTGTCCTCTTCATCACACACACACACACACACACACACACACACTCACACACACTGTGTCCCCTTCATCATACACACACACACACACACACTGTGTTTCCTTCATCATACACACACACTGTGTCCTCTTCATCACACACACACACACACACACACACACACACTCACACACACTGTGTCCCCTTCATCATACACACACACACACACACACTGTGTTTCCTTCATCATACACACACACTGTGTCCTCTTCATCACACACACACACACACACACACACACACACTCACACACACTGTGTCCCCTTCATCATACACACACACACACACACACTGTGTTTCCTTCATCATACACACACACTGTGTCCTCTTCATCACACACACACACACACACACACACACACACTCACACACACTGTGTCCCCTTCATCATACACACACACACACACACACTGTGTTTCCTTCATCATACACACACACTGTGTCCTCTTCATCACACACACACACACACACACACACACACACTCACACACACTGTGTCCCCTTCATCATACACACACACACACACACACTGTGTTTCCTTCATCATACACACACACTGTGTCCTCTTCATCACACACACACACACACACACACACACACACTCACACACACTGTGTCCCCTTCATCATACACACACACACACACACACTGTGTTTCCTTCATCATACACACACACTGTGTCCTCTTCATCACACACACACACACACACACACACACACACTCACACACACTGTGTCCCCTTCATCATACACACACACACACACACACTGTGTTTCCTTCATCATACACACACACTGTGTCCTCTTCATCACACACACACACACACACACACACACACACTCACACACACTGTGTCCCCTTCATCATACACACACACACACACACACTGTGTTTCCTTCATCATACACACACACTGTGTCCTCTTCATCACACACACACACACACACACACACACACACTCACACACACTGTGTCCCCTTCATCATACACACACACACACACACACTGTGTTTCCTTCATCATACACACACACTGTGTCCTCTTCATCACACACACACACACACACACACACACACACTCACACACACTGTGTCCCCTTCATCATACACACACACACACACACACTGTGTTTCCTTCATCATACACACACACTGTGTCCTCTTCATCACACACACACACACACACACACACACACACTCACACACACTGTGTCCCCTTCATCATACACACACACACACACACACTGTGTTTCCTTCATCATACACACACACTGTGTCCTCTTCATCACACACACACACACACACACACACACACACTCACACACACTGTGTCCCCTTCATCATACACACACACACACACACACTGTGTTTCCTTCATCATACACACACACTGTGTCCTCTTCATCACACACACACACACACACACACACACACACTCACACACACTGTGTCCCCTTCATCATACACACACACACACACACACTGTGTTTCCTTCATCATACACACACACTGTGTCCTCTTCATCACACACACACACACACACACACACACACACTCACACACACTGTGTCCCCTTCATCATACACACACACACACACACACTGTGTTTCCTTCATCATACACACACACTGTGTCCTCTTCATCACACACACACACACACACACACACACACACTCACACACACTGTGTCCCCTTCATCATACACACACACACACACACACTGTGTTTCCTTCATCATACACACACACTGTGTCCTCTTCATCACACACACACACACACACACACACACACACTCACACACACTGTGTCCCCTTCATCATACACACACACACACACACACTGTGTTTCCTTCATCATACACACACACTGTGTCCTCTTCATCACACACACACACACACACACACACACACACTCACACACACTGTGTCCCCTTCATCATACACACACACACACACACACTGTGTTTCCTTCATCATACACACACACTGTGTCCTCTTCATCACACACACACACACACACACACACACACACTCACACACACTGTGTCCCCTTCATCATACACACACACACACACACACTGTGTTTCCTTCATCATACACACACACTGTGTCCTCTTCATCACACACACACACACACACACACACACACACTCACACACACTGTGTCCCCTTCATCATACACACACACACACACACACTGTGTTTCCTTCATCATACACACACACTGTGTCCTCTTCATCACACACACACACACACACACACACACACACTCACACACACTGTGTCCCCTTCATCATACACACACACACACACACACTGTGTTTCCTTCATCATACACACACACTGTGTCCTCTTCATCACACACACACACACACACACACACACACACTCACACACACTGTGTCCCCTTCATCATACACACACACACACACACACTGTGTTTCCTTCATCATACACACACACTGTGTCCTCTTCATCACACACACACACACACACACACACACACACTCACACACACTGTGTCCCCTTCATCATACACACACACACACACACACTGTGTTTCCTTCATCATACACACACACTGTGTCCTCTTCATCACACACACACACACACACACACACACACACTCACACACACTGTGTCCCCTTCATCATACACACACACACACACACACTGTGTTTCCTTCATCATACACACACACTGTGTCCTCTTCATCACACACACACACACACACACACACACACACTCACACACACTGTGTCCCCTTCATCATACACACACACACACACACACTGTGTTTCCTTCATCATACACACACACTGTGTCCTCTTCATCACACACACACACACACACACACACACACACTCACACACACTGTGTCCCCTTCATCATACACACACACACACACACACTGTGTTTCCTTCATCATACACACACACTGTGTCCTCTTCATCACACACACACACACACACACACACACACACTCACACACACTGTGTCCCCTTCATCATACACACACACACACACACACTGTGTTTCCTTCATCATACACACACACTGTGTCCTCTTCATCACACACACACACACACACACACACACACACTCACACACACTGTGTCCCCTTCATCATACACACACACACACACACACTGTGTTTCCTTCATCATACACACACACTGTGTCCTCTTCATCACACACACACACACACACACACACACACACTCACACACACTGTGTCCCCTTCATCATACACACACACACACACACACTGTGTTTCCTTCATCATACACACACACTGTGTCCTCTTCATCACACACACACACACACACACACACACACACTCACACACACTGTGTCCCCTTCATCATACACACACACACACACACACTGTGTTTCCTTCATCATACACACACACTGTGTCCTCTTCATCACACACACACACACACACACACACACACACTCACACACACTGTGTCCCCTTCATCATACACACACACACACACACACTGTGTTTCCTTCATCATACACACACACTGTGTCCTCTTCATCACACACACACACACACACACACACACACACTCACACACACTGTGTCCCCTTCATCATACACACACACACACACACACTGTGTTTCCTTCATCATACACACACACTGTGTCCTCTTCATCACACACACACACACACACACACACACACACTCACACACACTGTGTCCCCTTCATCATACACACACACACACACACACTGTGTTTCCTTCATCATACACACACACTGTGTCCTCTTCATCACACACACACACACACACACACACACACACTCACACACACTGTGTCCCCTTCATCATACACACACACACACACACACTGTGTTTCCTTCATCATACACACACACTGTGTCCTCTTCATCACACACACACACACACACACACACACACACTCACACACACTGTGTCCCCTTCATCATACACACACACACACACACACTGTGTTTCCTTCATCATACACACACACTGTGTCCTCTTCATCACACACACACACACACACACACACACACACTCACACACACTGTGTCCCCTTCATCATACACACACACACACACACACTGTGTTTCCTTCATCATACACACACACTGTGTCCTCTTCATCACACACACACACACACACACACACACACACTCACACACACTGTGTCCCCTTCATCATACACACACACACACACACACTGTGTTTCCTTCATCATACACACACACTGTGTCCTCTTCATCACACACACACACACACACACACACACACACTCACACACACTGTGTCCCCTTCATCATACACACACACACACACACACTGTGTTTCCTTCATCATACACACACACTGTGTCCTCTTCATCACACACACACACACACACACACACACACACTCACACACACTGTGTCCCCTTCATCATACACACACACACACACACACTGTGTTTCCTTCATCATACACACACACTGTGTCCTCTTCATCACACACACACACACACACACACACACACACTCACACACACTGTGTCCCCTTCATCATACACACACACACACACACACTGTGTTTCCTTCATCATACACACACACTGTGTCCTCTTCATCACACACACACACACACACACACACACACACTCACACACACTGTGTCCCCTTCATCATACACACACACACACACACACTGTGTTTCCTTCATCATACACACACACTGTGTCCTCTTCATCACACACACACACACACACACACACACACACTCACACACACTGTGTCCCCTTCATCATACACACACACACACACACACTGTGTTTCCTTCATCATACACACACACTGTGTCCTCTTCATCACACACACACACACACACACACACACACACTCACACACACTGTGTCCCCTTCATCATACACACACACACACACACACTGTGTTTCCTTCATCATACACACACACTGTGTCCTCTTCATCACACACACACACACACACACACACACACACTCACACACACTGTGTCCCCTTCATCATACACACACACACACACACACTGTGTTTCCTTCATCATACACACACACTGTGTCCTCTTCATCACACACACACACACACACACACACACACACTCACACACACTGTGTCCCCTTCATCATACACACACACACACACACACTGTGTTTCCTTCATCATACACACACACTGTGTCCTCTTCATCACACACACACACACACACACACACACACACTCACACACACTGTGTCCCCTTCATCATACACACACACACACACACACTGTGTTTCCTTCATCATACACACACACTGTGTCCTCTTCATCATACACACACAATGTGCCCCCTTCATCATGCACACACACACTGTGTCCCCTTCATCATGCACACACACACACTGTGCCCCCTTCATCATACACACACTGTGCCTTCTTCACCATACACACACTGTACCCCCTTCATCATACACACACACTGTGCCCCCTTTATCATACACACACACTGTGCACCCTTCATCATGCACACACGCTGTGCACCCTTCATCATACACACACACACACCGTGCCACTTCATCATACACACACACACACGCACACTGTGCCCCCTTCATCATACACCCGCACACTGTGCCCCCTTAATCATACACACACACACTGTGCCCCCTTAATCATACACACACGCTGTTCCCCCTTAATCATACACACACGCTGTGCCCCCTTCATCATTCACACACACTGTGCCCCCTTCATCATGCACACACACACTGTGTCCCCTTCATCATGCACACACACACACCCCCCTTCATCCTGCATACACACTGTGCCCC
>WWET01000851.1:452089-466208 GCA_011038615.1 Limnodynastes dumerilii | reverse complement strand
ACACACTGTGCAGCCTTCATCATACACACACTGTGCCCATTTATCAAACACACACACTGTGCCCATTCATCATACATACTGTGCAGCCTTCATCATACTCTCAACGTGCAGCCTTCATCATACACACACTGTGCAGCCTTCATCATACACACACTGTGCAGCCTTCATCATACACACACTGTGCCCATTTATCAAACACACACACTGTGCCCATTCATCATACATACTGTGCAGCCTTCATCATACTCTCACCGTGCAGCCTTTATCTTACACACTGTGCAGCCTTCATCATACACACACTGTGCAGCCTTCATTATACACACTGTGCAGCTTTCATCATACACAAACTGTGAAGCCTTCATCATACACACACTGTGCAGCCTTCATCATACACACACAGTGCAGCCTTCATCATACACACACTGTGCAGCCTTCACCATACACACACTGTGCAGCCTTCATCACACACACACTGTGCAGCCTTCATCACACACACATACTGTGCCCATTCAAGACATACACACACACACACACACACACACACTGTGCCCCTTCATAATACACAGTGTCCCTTTATCATACACACTGTCCCCTCTGCTCCTTTACTTACCTTTTATTTGCTCTTTATCTTCTGTATTCTGCTGACTTCTGTTTCCTTTGGATCCCCCTGAGCTCCTCTCTGCACGCTCCTCACTATGAATGCGGGCGTGATGACGTCACACCCGGCCGGCACGCAGTAAGGAGGAGACAAGACATGAGGGGAAGGAGGAAGCTGCAGTGGCAAACACAGGATTTTTTAAGGGGGGGTTTCCAAAATATTGCAATACATGTGGAGTATATTAGAACTATAGAGATGGCGCACTATATAAAGTATATAAAGGCCATCCTAGTAACTACTATACAATGCAGACAATATCCAACTCCCTACGATAAAGTTCCTACTCCATCAATCTGACTACCATACAATGCACACTGCATTCTAAATTAAATACAAAGTAATTTTTTATGAGATCGTAAAAGTGGTTCCTAAAATTAATAAGCAAATTTCTTGAAAAAAAACAAAAAAAAACACTTAAGTCTATCTGCACAATTATAAAAAGTATCTTATGTTATGTTCTTAAAGATCCTAGTTTTCTTTTACGTTATTATTTATTTTATAACATAATGGGGTCCCACTCTTGTGAACAGAACAAGTTTATTTCTGCCTATATATATATATATATATATATATATATATAAACAAGGCCTGGCATTTCTTTAAACTAACAATCAGAGAATTAGTTACAAATATCTGCAGATACGTGATAAGCTGTTCGCCGCTTACAAGGCTTATCTGGTGAACAGTCCTAACTCTAATCTTAACTCTAAATAGAGCCCCAACTTTGGGTCACATATCCAATATCTTTCTAAACCAAGGCTATTGGGCTATTCAAGGATGCGCTTTCGTGCATCCTATAGCCCACTCTGAAGGGTGCTGCTTCAGAGTAGTATGCGGATGTGCAAGGCGCATCCGCACTGAATTGGCCTATGCCATATTAAAAAAAAAAAGTTTTGGGGTTTTTTTTTTACATAGTAAAAAATTAACCCCTTCCCCCACCTGCCCCGCTGCCGCAACCTATGTAAAAAAATAAATAAATAAAGGAAGAGACCGACAAGGCATGCTGCCGCAAGTAGAACTACAAGCTCAAGAATGCCCATGAATGACATTCGTGGGAAATAACGATTTACATGGTGATATTTTCAAAGATTCCCATGCTGGCAGAGGGTATAAATATGATATAATAGGATGGAGAAGGCGCTCCTCTATAAAAACTACAAGCAGCCCAAAAAACACAGGGGTACCACCAACACCCTAAAAACAATAGACACAGATTAAAATGTGTTTAGGCGCTAAAAAGGAGGGGAAAAGTGGAGACAAAACCGAACAGGTAAATGAATAGTAAGAGAAATCAGATGAACTGTATAGATAAAACAATAAATATATAATCTAAAAAACTTAAGTATCAAACATATAAAAATTATTATAAAATGAAGGTGAAAAAATAAAACAAGTGATATACAACAGATACTGGCACACAAGCTGTAATAAATGATTAAAATGAAGGTGAAAAGGTAAACCAAGTGATATAAAACAGGTATTAGCACAAAAGGCTGTTAAAAATGATTAAATAATTAAATGGGTGAAATACGAAGTGTTATGAAAAACAAACACAAGATGGCGCTATCAAAGCTGAAAAATATTTAGAAAAAATAGAAAGTGGATACGTGAAAGGTTGAATGAATTGTGTAAATAAATAAATAGTCCAATTAAAATAAGTTCAATTAAAAAGGTTCAATAAGTCCATCCAGTTCTTTACAAAGTCTCTGATAGGAAAAAAACTTCAGAAATTCCTCCCTCTGTGATTATTCAGACCCCCGTTGTGCACTAAGTCCTGGTTTGTGTAGTATTCTTGCTGGTTCCGTTTCAATAAGGAAAGGTCCCTCTCCGGGGGGGTGGGGGGTGAGTAACTCCCCCAGTGGGGTAGGAGGAAAAAAGAATGGACAATGGGGATCAATGGGAGGTTAACAGCTGTTTAATAAACATAAAAATTATAACAAATAACAAAAAATACATAAAGTAAGAGACACACACTGTTATACTGAGAACAGAGCGATGTGTGACAGCACGTACCTGGTGTGTAAACACCGCTGCACAGGACGGGCCCGCTGCTGATGTTAAAAGCCCGGGTGAATAGCGGGGACCGACTAATAGCGGGGACCGACTGGAGATGCACGTGGAGTCACAGAATCGCAATCTAACACCCCCGCCAAGAGGGTATAAATATACCCCAAAGACAGTACAACTGTCATGAAAACCAGTATGTCATCTCATACCAGGCGGTGGAATGTACCTTTCCCATAATTTAAAAAGAAATTTGACAGATTTTTCTTTGGTTAGAGTAGCATCTAGCCGCTCCATACAAAATAAATAATACATTTTGTCCCTAAACATTTCATTAGGAGCTTTGGGTTGGATCCAATTTTGAAGAATGCACTTCCGAGCCACAGCCGATACCACAACAGCCATGTGTTTAGCTTGTCTGTTTAGTTTTAGAGCGGGATCTAGATATCCCAATACCGGCCATTCTGGTGTAAGTCCTAAATGATCTATCAAGGGGTGATGTTCCTTTTTAATCCAGAGAAAATTGAGAGCCTCAGAATGCACTTTGGATCGGTTTGGGCGCTCTATTATCACAATACTGGCTGTGTGCCGGTGAAGAATTCTGAGACTCAATTTTCTCTGGATTAAAAAGGAACATCACAGAAGCCATTTCTCTGTTAAGCCAGACGCGGCTAAAACTGACATGCTTTGGAAATGTCACTAACCGACTGTGTCGGTGGTAAGGCCTCCGGTTTTTATATCTTTGGCTTCTGGTTCATTTATCAGCTTGGATACTTCCATACCATTGACTCTGCGTGCCTTATAGCCGCTTACAGCTACGCCATTTGTAGCCTATAACTACGCTTTACAATTTAAGCGCTTTTCTAATCTGCACTATCATATTGGTCCTAATCTACTAACTAACACGCTTTGCTGCAGTTTGTACCATTGCACCTTGGGTACTAACTGGTCTCAATTTTACATCAATACAAACTTTGTGTGCATGAACTGTTTTCTATTGCTATGCTTTAGGCAGCCATCCACTACTGCACTTTGTTTGCTGATTTATTTAGCAACCATTTGGCAGTGATCTGCCTGACCAATTTACTTATATGAATTGTGTTGATTCTATCCCCATCAGGTGTTATCAGTAGTATTTTATTTATGGTTATTTAACAAATAAATTAGTGTGTTTTTTAATATTATCTGTGGACATCCGTTATTATATTGTCATTTTTATTAATTTATATTGTACTAGGCATTGGTGAGTGCCACAGAGATTTGCTGCTATTTATCTTGGTATTTTTTAGGGCGCTGGTATTGCCCTCTCTGTCTGGCTGCTGCCTTTATCCTTTTTTGTCCTGGTCAGCGCTGATTCATTTATATTTTATTAATTGCAAGAGTGCTGGGGTGCCTTTTTCTGTATCTGTGTAAGTTTCCCAATTTCTTCTTTGTGGCGTGCACACTTTCTGCCTTTTAGCTACTAATCCCTCACCCACTGAAACTACAGGGACAGCCGGCATCGCGCTTCTGTCCCAGTTGTTGCAGCAGGACAGGAAGGGAGAAGGAGGCCGCAGGGGTGACCTCACTGGAGGTTCCTCCTTCACGGAACTCTGGTTGCCAGGTCCCAAATTCTAGTCACCATTGAAACCGATATTTGTTGAGCCCTGGAGTAGATACATTTACATTTACAATTACAGCCACTAGATGGCAAAGAAACTATGTAAATATATTTATCATATTAGAAATTCTTAACTTCCAGACACCTGTGAATCAAGGACAGGAAAGAGGTAAATCATATAGAAGGTATTTCTGTCTCCCTAACTGATAAAGGAATATATAACAAAAAAAAACTACCTTTTAAATATAATTGTTTTTTAGATCAATATTTCTTGTGTTTTGCCTTGGACTGCATCCCTATGTCTCTGAATGTGATTAGAATGTCCTGTATTAGTTAACTGAAATCAAACCAGGAAATATTACACCAATGCTAAAGGATTATCCAGAAGGGGTTATGCTGACATGTAAGGTGAGCAGGATGAACAGTAACGCAGGTGACTTGTTCCCCTGCCCCCATCTTAGGGGTGGAGATGTCAGGGTGTAAGTGAATATTTTATCTATAAAGTTATATCAGAATATGAAGTGACCTTTACTTAGCCTGGATCTCTTTTTGTTTTATTGCACTAGCGTGAATGTAGTTGTTCAGAACAGGTTATGGCTTACCTGTCATTTATTCTTTTGTAAATAAGCATTGTGATTCTTATCATATTAAATATCAATTAATAAGTTTATATCTCTGTGTTTTATGAATTTATGTGTTAGACCAGCTGGGCAATTAAACGCTACTTAGAAGTAAGAGGAGAGAAAATTCTGAGTTAATAAAAATTCTGATACAGTACAATTGTGTTGGATTTGTGTAAAGGAGAACCTAACCTCCTGAAAATCTGGTCTTGCTGATGGAATCTTATTGCTAATAAGTCATATTTGGTGTGAACAAGGGACATTAATCATTGTAGAACAGACCATGGAATTTTGTGATTAACCCTTTGTGTTACATATAAGTCACAAAGGCCTCAGGTGAGGTCAGGGTCATAACAATTAGCTTATCCAAGATAATTTCACCAGTTTTTCAAAGGTTTCTACTTAGAAGTAGATGCTATGTTTAGGTTTTATTAACAATATTACATCTATACAGTTAATTAAAATAAATATACTGAATATTATACGAATGCTGGTATATTAATATTTCAACTAAACTTTTAAGCAATCACTTTAACTTTCATGGCTTCATAACTTAACTCAGTAAACGCCATTACATGAAGCATGCTGTATTACAACTCTTACACCTTAAAAGACAAGACCTCCTAAAGAGAACAAAACAGCTTACCAATTCCCAAGCAATCCCAAACCCCTTCAAGCATCTAAATAAGCAAGAACACAATAGACCGCCGACATTAACTGTAGATTTCTGTGTGTCTGCCCAGCAAACACACTGTAAATTTGAACAGCTTTCAACATGTGCGAAGACTCAATTGGAGGTTCTCCTGATAGCTTCCTACACATATGAGTAGAATGTTTAAAACAAATTTTATTATTTTCCTGTTCAAGATGTCTATGTAATTTTACCACGTTTTAAAAGAAACGTGTTTCAAATTCTTTAACCTGAATAAATACTTTACTGTTTATCATAAAAAAGAGAAAATGAGAAAGGAACATTGCATTCGATAAAAAGCGTATTCACACATATGACCAACGCTAAACACAACATCGACGAGAAATGCTGCAGTATTGAGCCTTAATAATTGGTGAATCATATGACTACAGCGTGAACCTTCGCGCGCGAGTACACGTGACACACAAGACAAACCGGAAACACAAAGGGGTATGGAACTTTTATACCGTATTGCGGCTATTTACAAAGCGGATGCCTCGCGGTTAACTCCTGGTTATTATAGCTGGGTTGACGAGCTTCTAGTGTATGCTCCATATCTCCTGGTCGTAAGCTGGGTATGTTTGATCCGGGTTAAAAAATTGTTTTGGAAAGGCGTTTTATGTGTAGCGTAAGAATGCCTCGCATCGTGCTGCTAATTAATAGGTCAGTTGTATTACGAGATCTGCCTACAACGTTTGCTATGCAGGTGACTCATTTCATATTCACGTGGCCGATGTTATCTGAATTAAATGATATTCCCTTTAAATAGACAAATGTTTGTTAAGCAAACATTTGTTTAAATTGTAAATCGCATAGTGTAATTTCCAAAGATGCTCTAAATTACTAAATTTAACAAATGATGTACATTTAATAAATTTAGATGGTCTGTAAATAAGGATACACATTGCATGCTTGTGATCATCATGAGTGAAAGAGAGAAAATATAAGAGTATAGAATTTTTCTGTTTGTTTCCCCATTTCTTTCCCCATGTTTACTGTTTTCATATGTTTATAGTTAACCAGAGTTCCATAGCAACAAGCTGGTGCACAGATCCACATAAACTACTACATTGAATGTTGTAATTTTTCTTTTTCTTCTATATCCATTTGTTATCATGGCACCATTTTCAGATGACCAAATGTCGTCTTCATGGTCAATTCTCCCTGTACTTTCAATCGAGGAGGAGCAAGAGCTGAAGGAGTCAGAGACAGGAAACATTACTCCACCTTTGACTAAATTTTTTGCTGCTCGTATCACAGATAAAACACAAGTCTCTTGTTTGTCCCAAGCTCTTTCTGTAGCATATGCACTTCCAGATGCTCTACGGCACTTGAAGAGAGTACGGGCCTGCCAGTCACACCTGGAGATCTTGCTTCGTCCAGTGACGGCTGAAGATCAAGTTAATATATTAAAAGATAATAATGACATCAGCTTTTCCTTACAGAGTATTTCTGGTGCCGAAAACAATATTATTTGCAAGCCAGAGAAACATTTACAAGTTGCCGACATACTACTGAACGGCTCTACTGAATTTACTGGATTAGGAGAACTGTTTATAGTGTTGGTTCCATCACGGGCAGCGAGAAATCAGAAGGAGCAGAAAGTTTGGGGAGACATTTGGCCTACCACCTACCATGCCAAAGCAAAGATTGTAAATATGGATGAAGGGGCTTCTTCCAGAGGTATATCTGAGAAACAAAAGTTAAGAATTGCCAGGCACATGCAACGAGCCCTAGAAGCTGCACGGCAGAACAAGGCAAGGGGAGGGAAGGGTGTTGGTGCTGTTGTTGTAGACCAAGAAAGTGATAATGTTCTGGCAGTAGCAAGTGATCAGACTGAAGAGAGCGGAGGACCATTGCTTCATGCATGTATGGTGGCGATAGACATGGTAGCCCAACAACAAGGGAGAGGAGCGTATGTTGGGCTTAGTGGCTTGCAAATGCATGAGGCCACTGACCAAAATGGTGACCATGAGGAAAATGTGAGGGAGAAACGAAAACGTACAAAAGAGGAAAGTGATCTAGTAAAAGACCTGCCATACTTGTGTACAGGATATGACATATATGTTACACATGAACCATGTATCATGTGTTCCATGGCTCTTCTACACTCACGCGTGTCTAGTGTTTATTATGGTTGCAGTTCACCTGGGGGTGCTTTAGGAACATACTACCGCTTGCACTGCAGCCCAGGTCTAAACCACAGGTTCCTTGTGTACCGAGGGGTGATGGAACAAGAGTGCCACAATCTGATGCGTGGAACTGAAATCTTTTCACCATAATGACTTAAAAATAAAGATGTAACCCCATTAATAGTATATATATATATATTAGAATGCATTGATTTTAATTTACTGCTTTTAATTTTTAAAATTAAACAATTAAATACTATTCCCTTCTAATTCTCATGGATCTTTCTGCTGCTTTTGACACTGTTGATCAGTCTTATACAACTGTTACAATCCCTAGGAATTCAGGACCCAGCGCTTTCCTGGTTCATTTCCTACTTATCTAATCACTCTCAGTGTTCACTTTTTTTTATTCCAACTAATCTGCTCTTCCCCTATCTGAGTATCAAAGCTCAGTGTTAGGTCCATTCCTCGTCTCTATATTTAATAGA
This sequence comes from Limnodynastes dumerilii, assembly GCA_011038615.1. Lineage (NCBI taxonomy): Eukaryota > Metazoa > Chordata > Amphibia > Anura > Limnodynastidae > Limnodynastes > Limnodynastes dumerilii. Next base: position 458,015 of record WWET01000851.1, on the reverse strand, counting down.
TAAAGTAATTTGGATTTTAGTATCGTTTCTATGCAGATGATACGCAAATCCACCTATCCACTCCTGATTCCAACATTATAAAATTACCCTCCTGTAGTGTATATTGCATGCAGCAGATATACCGATTTAGAGCAGGTCCACTTTGTAAATCTCTACAGTGGTTGTCTGAATTTTACTGAATCGAATACAAAATCCTTTTGCTAACATCAAAGCCATCAACGAGTGCACTAATATACATATCCTCACTCATCTCAAGATATATGCCAGCTTGCTCTCATATTCAAGACATACAGCTCTCCTCTACACATGCTAATGTTCCCGGTAACAGGACTTCTAAGACTATCCTCTACTCCATACTTCAAGCTCTCCCTTAAAACTCCCCTCTTCAGACAAGCTTACCAACTTGCACAACCCACTGCTTAACATTTGTCTACCCTATTTATAACTACTTTGCTATTCGGTTTTCTTTTCTGTAACATGATTACTACAAATTTGGAAACTTTTCTTTCCATACTAATATTACCCTCAGTACTGCTACTAACAATGCTGTGTGACAGGATCATACAGAACACTGGCCACTTTAACCATAAAAGCTGGCAGGTCCATAGTGTGATTTATGTATAGCACTTGTCCTTATATATCAATCCACAATGTCCTATAGTGTGTAAGCTTGCATCCAGAGCCCTCTTCCCTACCCAATCTGCCTGTTACCACCCAGTCTTGTTATGATTATTAAAATAAAGTACTACATAATCTAATGGCGCTGTATAAAAACCTGTTAATAAATGAATCTGAGCAAAACTGTTTGTGTTCTTACTGCTGATTGTGAACATAATGTTACTTGAATGGAAATGAAAGCTTTAGTACCACTTAATTGTCCTAAAATTTAGTTTTTTGCTAAATTTATTGCATGTAAAAGTTATTTTACCGTGTTTCCAAATGCAGAACTGTATTTATGTATACTAGACATGTGCTTGCTTACTTAAATAATTTTGCTTATAAAAACAATCCAGTTTAAGTACTCAGTGTTGAATTCTTCTTAACCATTGCATTGCAAGCTAACACAACTGGTATTATACTTTTAGATAACAAAGCACAAATACATATATATTTTATCAGTGTGGAAAGAAAGGCACGCTGTTTATTGATTTTTATCTATTGACATGTTTTCATATATTCCATAAAATTATGTAGTGGTTTACAATTTTAACAATCATAACATGACTGGGTAGTAACAAACAGACTGGATGGGTAAGAGGGCCCTGCTTGCATGTTCAGTCTACAGGGCATTGTTGATTGATACATAAGGGCAAGTGCTTTATATCATACAATGGACCAGCCCGATTGTATGGTCAAAGTTCTTCATGCTCTGTATGTAGTGTTAGTAGCAGGATTGAGAGTAGTTTTAGTGGGAAAAGTAGTTGTAAATAATGTGGACAAAAGTAATGGGATAGGTTGAGGAATTTGGTAAGCTTGTCTTAAGGGAGCACTTGAAAGTTTGGAGTAGAGGATATTTTTAAGGGTTAGGAGGGTTATTCCAGAGAGTGAGTGTAGCAGTCCTGTAATTGGCAATCAGAGCATTTGTTTAGTGTAGCAAAGAGCTGTTATTCCTGTGAGGCTCTGAGAAAGCAAGGTGGGATGTATCTTATCATAGTGGACTTGTTCCAGAAGATCAGTTTAGCTGTTGCATGCAATATAGACTGCAGTGGGTAATTTTGTAATGTGGAAATCCAATAAAGAGAGCATTGCAATAATGCATAAATACACTTTTTGCAGTGTCTTGTGTGAGATATTTGTTTATTCTCAAATATTATATAGGCTGTTAGGCAGGACGTTTTAAAGTAGAGATTATTGCAGTGGTCAACTAAAATTTAAAGACCAGAGGGGTAGCTGCTATTGGCAGAGTGAATATTATTAGTTCTGTATGCTATTTCAAAGTACACATCTGGCATATCCACCACAGCCCAAAGATGAAATATGCCACCATAAACTAATTTTAAAGAACAGTTATTACCAAAATGTTGCTAACACATCTAGTGCTGCTATGCTGAAATGATTGGTTTCTATACAAATGCAATGTGAATAATGACATGACCAAATTTCTATACTAAAGGAAGATCACAAAAACACTGTAGCAGAGTGCATGCAAATTTTGTGAACAAGGTAAAATCTTCAAAAATATTTTTACTTAGTCAAATAAAAGAAACGTTTTTGTTAGACTTTATTTTCAGGAAAGATCCAAGATTGTTAGCAGCTAGTACGTTAATAATACAGTTCCATGTTGTTACCACTTAAATACTATCTCCTAGGACAATGCTCCACAACTGGTGTTCCGCGTCTATTGGCAAATCCAGAGGCAGGATCCGCTACTATCCGCATTGGACTGACCCACCAGGAAAATCCCTGGTGAACCCTGCTGCCTACAGGCTCCACCCCTTATTGCAAGAGGTTCTACACTTTGAACCCATGCAATGAGCTGGCTGTGCTATGGACAGCCGTGGCTCTACCAAATGACGCTAGCATGACTTAATGTTACATCAGTGTAATAATTCAGTAGAGAGCGCACCGTGGGGGAGAGATTTGGAGGAAGGTAAGCAAAGGTAAGTGTACTGTGTACTTAAAGAAATTAGTTGGGGAATTGGGATTTGCTGGACATGGAGGGGGAGCAAAGGCTGGGTGGACACACATAAAGAGGAGGCAATAATGCTATCTGGACACAGAAGGCAGGGGCAATAAGGCTGGTTGGACACAGAAGGAGAGGGACAAGGTTGACTGGACACAAAGAGGGGGGCAATGAGGGTGGATGGACAAAGAAGGGGAAAATAAGGGTGATTGAATACAGAAGGAGGGGCCAATACATTAAAAGTTTTTAAAAAAAATATTAGCTGTGAATAATTGTGATTTTTGTGCATGCACTTTATAACTGCTAGGGTTTTTTTTTTTTTTTATATTTTTGCTTTTGGTGTGCTGCAGAATTCTGAGAAGAGCATAAGTGTGCCAAGGGTGAGAAAACATTGAGGAGCACTATCCTAGGGCATATGCAGTAACACTGACTAATACGAAGATAATATAATTACACTATATGAACTCATAATAAATGACATCTAAGGGCCTAATTCAATTGAGTGTATTTTTTTTTATTTTTTAAATACAAGCGTAAAAAATATGCAACCTTCGCCCAAAATACGCATGATTCAATTTGAAATGTCCGCCCGACTCCAACGCGTGTTAATTGGACCATGAGCGAATTTGTTACTACTCATGTTTGTGCTTCCCTCCTCCTATAAAATACGCGTGTGTCTGGCAGTTAACCATTGCATTGGTTACCTCTCATGAGAGCCTCTGCTGTGGATTGCCTGGATTAACGTGGTTTTGGATTTTCTCCACTGGACTTTTGCCTCTTGTTTTTTTCCCTTGGACTTATTTCTATTTTGATTCATTTTTGCGGGGGGTTTTTTGGGGATTTTTTTTTTGTTCCAATTTCCTGTGTAACAATACTGTCATTATTCTCCTTTCAAAACTTTCTCCACTTTCCCATTCACTTAACTGACATTTTTCTCCTTTTTAAAATTTCTCCTCACCCAGTCACCTAACTGTCATTATAATCCTTGTCAAAATTTCTCCACTCACCCATTCACCTGTCATTCTTCTCCTTTTCAAAATTTCTCCTTTCATCCAGTCACCTGTCATTCTAGCCCCTTTTTCATACTTGCTCCACTCTCCCATTCACTTAACTGTCATTCTTCTCCTTTTTAAAATGTTTCCTCTCATCCAGTCACAAAACTGTCATTCTTCTCCTTTTCATTCCACTCACCTAATGTGATTGCAATGTACCAGGAACACTGGTACTGAAAAATGAACCCCTATATATATTTATTGGAAGATACCATTCCTAAAGGTAGGTGAGGTCAACCAGAGTGATGATCCCACCTTAAAGAGAAACTATTGTTGGTGCACAAAATCTCTTGTATATAGATCTCGAATTAATATCCACAGAATAAAGTATAAAACAGATATTTTATTAATACTACATTAAAAATAGAAGTAGAAGATGGCGAAATACAAAATACTGAAATAAAGTGAACGAAACATAAAGACATGCAGCAAAAAAGAAATTGCACAGTATCTCTTTAAATCCAAAACACCGCTAATAGACCCGACTGACTAGACTGTGCTGCAGCTCCTTGAAAAAGTCAACGACCAGGCGAAACATGTGTCGGGGTCCTGCACCTTCCCCGTTGTGCACCCGGGGGGGGGTGCTTCTGTGAATGACTCCAGATCGCTGAGACTGCCGCTTTTAAAGACCCATCACATAGGCAGCTAGGTAAGGGACAGAATACTACCTCGGAAGAGGAGAAGCGCAGGCCGTGAGGCCACTAGACAATCTTTGTGAAGGGAAAGATTTCTTTGTCCTCTAGTCAGTCAGGTCTATTAGCGGTGTTTTGGATTTAAAGAGATTCTGTGCAATTTCTTTTTTGCTACGTCTTTATGTTTCTTTCACGTTATTTCAGTATTTTGTATTTCGCCATCTTCTACTTCTATTTTTAATGTAGTATTAATAAAATATTTGTTTTATACTTTATTCTGTGGATATTAATTTGAGATGTATATACAAGAGATTGTGCATCAACAATAGTTTCTCTTTAAGGTGGGATCATCACTCTGGTTGACCTCACCTACCTTTTGTATATGACTTTTGAAACTATGGTTTGCACCTCCCAGAAGCAGGGAGTTATGTAATCTCTGTGATATATTTACCAACCTGTGCATAGTCTATATGCTTTATAGTCTAAGATACCATTCCACAAATATATGCAGGGATGACCAACTGTATTTTTTTCAATGAAATGAATTGAATTTCACCCTCACGTCATAATACGCACCTTGATGAGGTGCGCAAAAAAATGATGCCCATAATGTAAAAATAATGCGCGCATTTTAACGCGTGTAAAGCAATTGAATGGCAAAAATTTGCACTTGCAATTAATTTCAATAGGGACAAAAGTATTTTCTGATAGACAAAAAAAATATGCGGAAAAAGGCGGAATTGAATTGGGACTAAAAAATAAGCGCGAAAAAATGTATGCAAATTTGCAAAATACGCAGAAAAAATACACTTCATGCTCAATTGAATTAGGCCCCTAAATGTTATATTTTAATGATATCAATGGCTACATTTCTTGGTGTATGATTAGGAGTCAAATGGAAAAGCTAAAATGTAAAGGTTAAAATGACATAATAACATTAAAATTAAACCTACATTACATAAAGGGGCATACTGACAGGTTGATGCATGATTGGATGGCAGTAGCTTAACATTGTCCATTTATAACAAACCATTTTTTTTTTATCACTAACACTATGCTTTGAAACGGGGACGTGCTAAACGGATGATCACATAAAGGGATGATCAGGATGATTACATGCAGTTCCCCTCCAAGACACTAGATGTCAGTATTTTTCATATATAAAACGTCTATATAAAACCCCTCAAAAGAGGAATTATAATTATATAAACATTTCCAAAGCATTTCCCTATATTAATTTATTGTATATAGCTATATATTTGTTTTCTCTGAAGGTTGATGGCATTTTAAGCGCAGATATCTATACCTGGGACTGTTTTCTATAGGTATCCAGTGGGAGAAGAGGGTGATATATTTTTTATTTACGTGGGATGATGGCGTTTCAAGCACAGATATCTATACCTGGGACTGTTTTCTATAGGTATCCAGTGGGAGAAGAGGGTGATATATTTTTTATTTACGTGGGATGATGGCGTTTCAAGCACAGATATCTATACCTGGGACTGTTTTCTATAGGTATCCAGTGGGAGAAGAGGGTGATATATTTTTTATTTACGTGGGATGATGGCGTTTCAAGCACAGATATCTATACCTGGGACTGTTTTCTATAGGTTTCCAGT
>WWET01000851.1:431674-445653 GCA_011038615.1 Limnodynastes dumerilii | reverse complement strand
GAATTAGTTACAAAAATCTGCAGAAATTTGATAAGCTGCTCCGCCAACATCAAGGCTTCTCTGTTGGAGTAGTCCTAACTCTAATCTTAACTCTAAATAGAGCCCTAACTTTAGGTCAAATATCTAATTTCTTTTCAAACCAAGAGCATACCTCATGGAGGCTCCCTGGGCCTCCAATGCTCCTATAAGACCACACCTCCTCACAGCTGTGATCTCAAAGAGACTTTAAAACACAAAATCTAAAAAGAGGCTGCTCAAATCAGTTTGTTAAAGTAATATACACGGCAGGTGCACTAGGCAGGGAATTTGTACAAAAAGCAAGGCATTGCCTTGCACTCTAGCCATTACTCAGTAACTAAATATGCATTTCTATCTTTAAAATAAAAACCAGAGAATTAGTTACAAAAATCTGCAGAAATTTGATAAGCTGCTCCGCCAACATCAAGGCTTCTCTGTGGGAGCAGTCCTAACTCTAATCTTAACTCTAAATAGAGCCCTAACTTTAGGTCAAATATCCAATTTCTTTTCAAACCAAGAGCATACCTCGCTCCCTGGGCCTCCAATGCTCCATATATAGCCATGCCATTCTGCTCCTCACCGTCATACGCATGCCCAGTAGCATTTACGCTGTTGTAATGCTACTGCGCATATGCAGAGCAGATGGGAGCAGAATTGCTCTCCTAAAATGTGCCCCCCAAGTGTCCCACCAGACGCCCCTCCCCCCTCCGCATTTCTGCTCACCTCTTCAGCATTACAGCGGGAGCCGGCCGGGAGGTGCTATCACAGGATAGCCAGCGCTGCTCACCACACACAACCCCTCTGTGACAGCGGCAGCGTGCCTAGAGGGGGAGGGGCCATCACAAGGCCCCGTATTATAGTAGTAGAATTAAACTTGAAATAAAAAATAAATGTCTAACCTAATTTTTTCCTGTCTTTATGAAAGGCTTTAGACTAGTAGTATAATAAAGATTGGAATATAAGGTGTTCCAAGTTGGAGAAAGTTGTACAAATTTGTTAAATGTCCAGCAGTTGTAACGTCACTGGCACACAGTGTTAGCTTGATTAATGTAAGCCATTAGTGTACCTCCGGAGAATGAACAATAATTCTCAACAATCTGTTTGAAAATATACACCATGGCCCCGATCCAGAACTACGCTGGCTGGCGTTAATACGCCGGCCAGCAGCATGAGATCGGCTTAAAAGCCAATTGGCGCATGCGCCGGACAGATATTTTCCCGGCGTAGCCACAGAAACGCCCGATCATGAATCGGGTGTCCATAGCTCCAGCATAGTAACGCTGTAGGGGGGTTGTGCATATATTTACAAAAGGACCTACTAGAAATGCGTAGTAGGTCATTTATGCAATTTACGTACCAGTTAGGTACGTAGATTGCCTCTGTACGGTCTTTAAAGACAGCACAGAGTATTTTAGTTAGAAAGAGCCAGCCTAATGCCGTCTCGGGGAGTGTTTATGTAGAAGTGGGAGGGGGGAGTGATTAGATTAGCCGGGGAGGGCGGGGTTGAGGCAATGTTCATGCGTTATTTTCTTTCTTAAGAAGGAAACTACGCACGGTAAGATAAGGTAGCCCTATGGCACTCGTAAGTGCCATAAGGTACCTAAAAAAGGGGGGCGGGTTAGGGACAGGACGGGTGAGTTAGGTGCAGATCTGTCTGCACCTAACTCACTCTTAGGTATGAATACGAGCCTAGTTTAGTATGGTAGTCTCCACTGCGGAGGCTGTCGTACGGTATTTAAGATTCACAAGTCTGCATGTAGGAGAGCAGGGCCCTGTTGGGACCCTACATTAAATATTCTGCACGGAAATCCTTCTGTGTGTGATACTGTATCGTACATAAGAGCCCTTACTGTACGATTTGCATGCCTCAGCCACTCCCCATGCATATCTCCTACACATGGGGGTAGGCACACCATCCTGTGCAGGGGAGTCTGATCTGTGCACTCTGTTGCTGATATAATGGTACTGCAGCCTTCCATACGTAGCACACGGAAGTCTACAGTTTTGCTGAATTATGAATATGGTCCTTCATTTATTGCATAGAGTGAGATAACCCTTTAGAGGACACTCCTACCTCCTAAACTCCTATTTCAAAGTGGTGGAAAGATTAAGGGAAATTTTACTAATACGTCTTAAACACCTGTACCATCTAGTGAGGATTTTATATTGTGTTTCAGCAGACTTTTTCAATTCTTTAAGCCATGTTTGAATAAACTAAGGGGTAAGGTGAACTTACTGTCTAAGACTATCTGTTACAACATGGAGATGCAATGCCTATGAATGATGTGCACAGTGCTTTAAATGAAGCAACTATTCTGAGAGAGAGCTCTCCTTCATTGATTAAAGCATCTTATCTGGAGAGAGGACCATTTTTCTTTGGGGGGAAAAGAGAGAGATAATTTAGGGAAGAGAGGGGCACGCTTCATAATCTACCAGCTGGGACTCCTTAGAGGCCTATTAATCTGCCATCCTGCAGTGTTCTTGTGTATAAGCCTGTCAGGAACTTTGGGTTATTTGAAATGAGTGTAAGTGAAGATATATCCTTTGTGATTCCTAAGTCTTTTCCAAACCTGGAGAATAGGATTCATTGAAGGATGCGAGAAATGGAGTATATGCTGCAGGAATGGCATCCAAGGGTATAGATGTAAGAACATAATCCGTATCAATCCACTGTTTCTCCTTTAGACATTTGGTCTTATCTACAACCCTGCTTGGCATTACAGAGTAATAATATTCATAGATTCAAGGGAGCTGCTACCTTTTTGGGCTTTATGCCTAAACAGGGGGTTGTATTTGAAGCAGGAGCACTTTGTTTATGTCACTTTCACCAAGCAAATACAACTTTCCTTCTAACCACCACTAAGCTCTTCCCCATCATATACTATGGACAGCTCCTAACCAAGAAAGGATCTGGGTGATATTCATAATAATAGTAATAACTTAAAAAAAAAAAACAGATAATAGGGTCATAAAGATTCTCTCAATCTGACAGAGCGTAAGATCTCCTTGTTTCTTTCAACAATTGTGCATTGTTGATGGACAACGCTTTTCCTGTGTCATAAAACATGTATCATTAAGAAGTAAGGACTGGATCCAGATTTAGGAAAAGGGGGCATATTCAGCGAGCTTGGATCAGAAAATTACCAGAATGGATATGGATCCTCTGGATACAGGGTTTTGTGCTGGTGCCATTTTGGACTGTGGGGCAGGAAGCAGAAGCACTTCTTCTATGTGGGAAGTAGGTATGCTGATAGTGAAGGCATACTAATCACCCTCTGTACCATCTTGACTTCCACGCCATCCACATATTTGGGAAAGTTTTAAGGCAGGGTTCTTGATTCACAAGTCTGTACAAGTAAGGGGAGTGGCCTCCCCTCACCCATACAGAAGCCTGGAGCTTCAAGTGCAGCAGCATTGTGTGTATGGATTGCCAGTTGATAATGCTTTTCTAGCAACAGTCATCACAACCGCCCTTTTGTAAATTATTGGTGTACTAAATCATTAAGACATAGGTCAATGTTGCATTACTGTCTGTCAAATCCAAATTTTTCTTTCTGACTGTAGTAATTGTATCTTTTTTAATTTATTTAAAATTTGTCCATTTTTCCACAGGAAGCTGCAAGGCGTGAGAAGAGGCGTCTTCTAGATGCACAGCGAGGAAAATGCCGTGTGCGTCTTGGCTGCCATCTTGAAGAGTGGTGTGCCCTAAAAGATCATTTGGGCTTCTCTCTGCACTCTCAATTTGCCAAGTTCCTGCTTGACAGGTCAGAATATAATGGGTTGTTTAACTACGATTTTTTTAATGGAACTTTAAGCACTAATGCATTGTAAAGGGGTATTCAGTTAGCGGCTATGTGCACCAGAATATAAGCAGGGAGGTTTTAGTCTGGTTTTAATTTTGTTGCTAAGTATAAGCTTACATATTTCTAAGTATAAGGGTTTATCCTGGTTATAATTTTGTTGCTCAGTATAAGCTTACATATATCTAAGTTTAATGATTTTAATCCACAATAATATATCACTTTTCTAAATATCACCCTGCACTGTACAGTAGCACCTAGCTAAACACCACCAATGCTAATTATAATTAGGAAAAGCTAAAATTGTTGGAATGTGAATTTGTGATATTCATGTATTTTAAAAAGATGAAGACTGGAACTACATTTTTTTATATAACCTATCGCTAAAGAGTGAATATGAAACACTAAGGTATGTCACATAAAGTTTTCCTGTCACTAGTCCTGACAAGTATTAAGCTGGATACACACTGAATATTTTTTCAACATGTATGATTCCAATCACAATATAAACAGTTGTTTGTAGTTATATTGTGTAAGTGTATAATTTTACGATCATGCATTATAGTCCTGACATGTATTGTTGCAAAGTATAAGAAAACATTTAATTGCATCTTTTAAACTTACCAATTTTAGTGATCAAGCAATGTCAGTAAAACAGATGGGATGAGTGGGGGGAAAAAAAACACAAAGTGTTGGCAGTATTGTGTGTATTAAAATACACAAAATCGTGGATGCTCATATCAATTTATACAAGAAAATATGACTAACACTCATGAGATTAAATGACTTTCCTATCTGTCAAATTTGCTCTATCTGTTGTTTGTTTTTTGCAGATAGAATGTTTCAGTATCGTTAGCACTGTGTATGAATAATTCAGCATGTTCATTGGAAAGCTTTTCAAAATTTCATATTGTGTGAAATTTTTCCAGTGTGTGCCCAGCTTTTCACAAAGTTGCTTACAGAAATGGGAAAAACACTCATAAAGAATAGAAATGTTATCCTTAATAATACATTTGTATCTCCTCCTCCTCCTCCCTATGGTAGAATAAACTACTGAGTATTTACCCTTGGTACAGGAGCCAGAAGAGACAAAAGAAGGCCCCCCTGGTTGTATATAAGGGCCCCTCTTCTGGTGTGCTGTGTCTCCTTTTCCTGTCGGAAGTTAGCATTCAGACAGTTAGAGGTTTTTCTTGTTTTGGGCGGTTAGTTTGAGGCTTACCTTGTGGCCATTTCTGTGTGGTCCTGAGTCTGGAAGCCCAAAGCTCTCCAGACTGTTTTCAGTAAATGGCGGGGGAGGAAGTGGTGACATCTTCTTCAGTGTGGTTACAGATTCCGCCGTAACTAGATGTTCATCCCTGTTTGAGGGTGGAGATTACACTGATGGCCATGTGTGTTGTACAGGAAGTACAACCAGCAACCCCTAGCACATGGGCACCACCATTTTACCATAGCACATAGTGTTCTGTAGGCAAGGTATTTTCTGAGCTTAACCTTACTGTCCTTTTCTGGAGGATAAAGTGCTCTTCTCTCTTGAATATCTCACAAGGATTCAGCCTTCATACTTCTAGAGTGCTGGTATTGACCATGGAAGAAAAGCAGTCACGGTGGTCTTGGTAAGAAAGTGTAGTTTTTTTTCTATTATTATTTCTGCATTAGCTACACTATTTTAGTTACTTATTTAGGGTTTTTCTCCCTTAAGGAAAAGCATAAAAAGCAGACGGTGTGTTTTATATGATGGATCTTTGAAAAAGAGGTCACGGTCAAACGACAACAACAGCCTTCTGCGCAGAAGATTATTCAGTTCATAAAATAGGCTTTAGCTGATACTTTTGTGACCAAAGACGATTTAGCTAAAATGTCTCTTAGAAGGTCCAAAGCCCCTATGTCTGATAGATTGGAAGACTCAGACACTGAAGATATGGCATATTTATGTGGTGACCTTTATCATATAATGAATCCATAGTGTCACATGATGAAGATTTATTAAGTCCAGATTTAGTGAAAAATCTTTTTAGATAGACAAAACTCTTAATATTCAAGAGGCTAAAGAGGCAGTAATTTTCCAGTGCCCCAAGTTATTAAAGAGATCATCCCATATGAGTGGAAATACCTGGATAAAAAGACTTTATCCATTAAAGAAATGGCACAGTTGTACCCTTTTTCAATAGATGATATGCGGAAGGTTGGTGCCACCATATCTTGTATATAACTAAACACCTGACCCTTCCATTAGAAGATGCGAACACCTTCTGGGATGGAATGGAAGGAAAGATGGAGATAAATTTAGAGAAATACCATTGCAGTGCTGGGGCATCTCTAAAACCAGCAATCTCTACCACTAACCTCCAGTGTACTTTGTGTATGGAACCTTTTAGTCAAGCACAGTGAATTGTTAAAAACTGATAAAAACACACAGCTGGTGAATTTCTCTGCAAAGCCACCGTGGATTCCATCAAATTGTCAGTTCGCTCTATGGTCACAACAGCATATATGCAATCTATGTAACGATACGTAGATTACGTAAAATAATTACTACGCATGTGCAATAGCAACTATCGGTTAAATATGGACGTATAAGCAATATGTCCGGTAGTGTGAATCCGGCCCATAGTGTGTATTGTATTGCAGTCACTAGCATGAAGTCAGTATTGTATGGCAGTCACTTGGATGCAGTGGGAATTGGTACAGCAGAGACTAGGAAGCTGTCTGTATTGTAAAGTAGAGACTAGGATTTGCTTTCTTTTATTGTGGTTACAAGATTGTGTTATGTATTTTATAATGCTCACATGGATACTGTAATGTAGGATGGTAACTGGTGTTAAATTTTAAATTGTTTAACAGGAGGGTACAAGTTTATAGTTTGCAGGGGGGTGTTAAACACCCTAGCACTGGCCCTGTCTCGTTGCCTCTGTAGATCACAACGAACAGAACAAAATAGTTAAAAAACAGGCAGATTCTGATGCCTCCGAAAATTAGCTCCTGGTAGTGAAGCACCAGCCAGGAGCTCCGCAATGGAAACAGATGCCTGGATCCCATCAGTATTATTATTAAAAAGTCCCCATCCAGCAACTATTTAATACAACCTGGCTGGCCTAATTTACTGGGGAAAACACTGGATCTATTTTGGTGGATAAAAGGAAACTGTCTAGAACAAGCAAGGAACATTTTTATAATCCTAACCACGGATGCTAGTGTCCAGGGATTGGAATGCAACAAGCATATCTCACAGATATTATTGGACCAGGAAGAGATCAGACCATTACTAACTTGGTCCAAGGAAAATCTGGAAGTATTGACTACAGTCTTTATAGCCAGAAATAACAATACTGCAGCCGATTCATTAAGCAAAACAACTCTTCATTCAGGAGAATGGGAGTTAGATCAAGAAATATTTGTCCAGATAACAAAAAGATGGGGGACACCAGAAATAGACCTGATCGTGATTTGTAAAAACAAGGTGAAAAGTAAATTTAGTTGAGAGAGCCAGAGACCTGCATCATAGATGCACTGACAACAAGTTGGCACTATCAACTGGCTTACATATTTCCATCGAATCTGATGATCTATTAGGTACTAAACAAGATTGTCATGGAGCAGGCATGATAACCATACTTCTGTTCTGGGAACGCCACCATTGGTTAGCCCAGGTACTGCACATAGCAGCAGACAATTCCTGGACACTGCCAGTGTTCCCAGGGCTATTGAAATAGGGCAAAGTGCAATACCCTTGCTCAGAAATTTCACATTGACAGCCTGGCTGTCGAAGTCACCAACGTTAGTGAATTTTCAAGTAAGGTAATTTCAACATGACTAAATGCTAGGAAATTTACAACTTCTAAAATATACCATAGAATCTGGTGTATTTATGTAAAGTGGTGTGAGCATAATGGTTATGTTCATAATCGTAGGCCAAGTATTGGACTTTCTACAGTCAGGTTTGGATAAGGGCTAAAGCAGTAAGTACAATGTTTGAATGGGATCTTGCCAATGACAGATATACAAAACAAATAATACATGCTGCAACCAGAAATAAACCAACTGTCAAGTACACTATAGCTCCCTGGGAGTTACACTTAGTCCTTTAATTCCTGATAGGTCATCCATTTGAACCTTTGGAGGAAATTCCCAATAGATATATGACATGTACCAAGGTTGCATTTTTGGTAGCAATCGCATTGGCAAGGAATGTATCAGAGTCACAAGCCTTCTGTGTAGAAGAGCCCTACACTTGTTTTTTCCATAACATGTTGGTACTAAAATCTAACAGAAATCAGGAGGTGGCACTACCCTCAGGTTGTTCTAATCCTAAGGTGAAGAAGGAGAAAAAAAATGGCACTTGAGATGTAGTTAGGACATTAAAGATTTTTGTTCTTAAACATAAAGATTTATTTGTTCTTCAAGAGGAAAAAAACAAGGTGTGTCCTGCTATAGCCTTTTATAGCTATTCAGCAGGCCTACAAGTGTAAGGACATAGGGCCGGATCCAGAACTACGTCCGTCTTCCATAGACGGACGTAGTTCAATAAACAGTAGCTACTGCGCATGCGTAGTAGCTATTGTACGTAATCTGCGTATAGCTTCGATCTAGACCGCATATACGCAATCTACGTGTCGAAACGATACGCAGATTACGTACAATAGCTACTACGCATGCGCAGTAGCTACTGTTTTTTGAACTACGTCCGTCTATGGAAGACAGATGTAGTTCTGGTTCCGGCCCATAGAGATAACTTCTGGAATTAGATTACTCTCCACAAGAGCTATGACCACATTATGGTTTGAAAAAGAGTCCGCTGCTTTACCTGATCTCTGTAAAGTGGCAGGCTGGACCACAGTCTATACTTTTTCAAAGCATTATAGACTCAATCTTCTAGCCTCCATGGACGATACGCTTGGCAGGAAGTTATTCAGATTGTTGCATATAGATTCTTTGGTTTCACCCCATCTTTATTGCTTGACTATGGCCCAGTAGTCTATACTGCCATGGTATGAAGGAGGAAAACAGATTATACCAGAGGAGGGACTCTTTTATACATCCAGGGTGTCTTCTTTTTCCTGTCCAGCTAAGCTATGGAGGAGTCAAGTAAATCTTATTATTAGGTATAATCTCACTTTTTGATGACAAATGGTTCAGTTCTGAAAAGACACACGTTATATCTAAACTTAATTTTTTTACAGTTACAGAGCAACCAAAGACCCTGGGATTTCCGGTAAGATATGGCATCTAAACACACTGTCTCAAAGAAATATCTGTTACATTGTTCTCTAGCTTGAGCATTATCCATGGCAAGCTTTATTTAGTACATCAAGGTTATATTGTTGGCAATGTAGTCTGTTCCTGGTACACTTCTGTGTCTTATTGAGGCTTTGTCATTATATATCTGGTTTGGTAGGAGAACACAGAGCACTGTAATATCAAAATTGTTACAGTCTCAGGTATCTGGTTTAAGGACCCTTGGGTTTGCAGGCAAGTATAGAAGGCTAGAGGTCTTTATACAGGTTTTACTTATTGGTGGAAGACACAAGGAAGGTGTAACTAGAACCTTCAGAGACTGACTGGAAACGCAAGCACAAGAGTACAGAAGGTAAGAGTGCAAGTGCGACCTGAATTCCAAATTGACTGTTCTGGCTGAGGTGATGATGTAGAGGCATTATTGCATCAATGATAGTGGTGAGGGCAGACTAAGTTGCACAGATGATGTTAAGGCTGGCTAAGCAATGGTGATGACGTCGTTGCAGTAATGATGCTTGAAGATGACTGAGCTGAGATGATAATGCTGGCAGACTGCAGTAGTAGTAAAGCTGGAAGCTGATTGTGTTCCATTGATGAGGGCTATAGGGGTCTGAGCAGTGGTAATGAAGCTGGAAGCTGATTGTGCTGTGGTGATGAGAACTAGTGGGCCAAGCAGCAGTAGTGAGGCTGGAGTCAGACTAGAGCAAAGGGGTAACTAGCAGGACCAGAACAGCAATGCTGAAGCAAGATAATGGTTTTCCATGAAGAGAACACACGGGAGCCAGGAACGTATACAAAGGTACTTGTTGTACTGCACAAGTAAAAATGTGCCAGGGATTTAAATAGGGCACTCTCAGCAACCATTGGGAAAACAGAGCATGTGACTGCACTAGGCTTTATGTGGTAATTATGCAGTAGTTAAACTGACTCTGTGATAGCTAATTTTGTACTCCTTTATTGTGTGCAGTGTTTATTCTTTACCTATTCACTCTCTCCCCAGCTCCAAAGGCAAACAGCTACCTCTCTGTGTCTCCTGCATCTCTTCATCATCTGGCAATTTTGTGTAATCAGCATGGTACAAAATGTGATTCTCCCCTTACTATCTTGTCACCATCACACGGTGACAAGACCTCAGAGGGACCAGTATTATTGTGGGGATGCAAACAAGATCACCATTTTGATTGGAATCCTCATGATCATGCCCCAGAGTTAAGAGCAAATCTTGAAGGTATTAATGGAAAAGTCCAAGAGAGCCAATTTACAGAGTTGAAAAAGACAAAAGAAAATGAGAATGTCCCAGAGAAAAACACAAAGGACGGGCTTCTAAAAGAGACCAGAAAACAATCTATGGCCATGTCCAAACACAAGGAAATTCTGCAAATAGCAGATATAGTGCCTGAAGATATTGTTTTCAAGCAAAAACTATGTGGGAGACAAACAGAGAGTGATGGGTGTGAGAATGGTAATGCCAATGCAGGACTGTCCAGTGATGTAGACAAGATATCAGAGAACATTATTACAAATAAAGAATTAACAGAGAGCATAGCAGAAAAGATACAGCAAAAGACTTCAGAAAATGAATGTGATCATTTAATTACTAATATATTTGAGAGGAGAGAGGAGAATATTACAGATAATGAGCTACTGTACCACAATTCCAGAGGTGAAAAAATACTACATATGGCATTGGAGAACAAAGATTCAGTAAATGGGCCTGGACCTCAGACAGTTGTGTTTGCTGAAGACATACAAGAGAGCACGTCCATAGATTTAATAAGAAAGAAGTCTGACTTACTAACATATTCAGGTGTGCATAAACAAACATTCTTAAGTGCTTCTGTGTATAGTTTCTTTATTTTGGTTTAAGTATTTTGTTCTTAAGTTCCACATTGCAGCCAACTGAGAGTATTTCCATTATAAGGGATAATACTGATAAGAACCAATCAGGCTTCTGGTATATAAATATCCTTTTCCCCTTGCTCTGTTTTGATTCTTGTGGCTAGATTTACATAGACTAGTAGGAATCAGCTGTATACTCACTATATTTATCGCATATTCCTACTTTTTTAAACAATTTTTTTTAGTGACGTTGCATGTTATACATTACAAAGTACATAATAGCATACATTACAATATTTATACAGCTTACAGATATTCACATATTTGCCCATTTTATGATAGAACTTCTTCTCAATAAGACTCAATTAAAAGATATGACCTCCATTACACTTGGTAGTCACTACATCCTTTTTTACATTAAGTATCCTAATCATATGGACCGTGTGAGGCCATATTTCCAGAAAGACATAAATACATGAGAGACTGCAAAGAAGAGCAACTAAAATGGTCCATGGCCTGTGTCACAAAACATACCAAGAAAGGCTATAGGAACTAATCATGTATTGCTTGGAGCAGAGAAGGGAGAGGGGGGACATGATAGCAGCTTTCAAATATATCAAAGGTTTTGAACGGCTAGAGGAGGGTGGCATTTTTCAAAGGAAGAGGTGTAATAGAACACTAGGGCATGAATATAAACTGGAGGGCCGTAGATTCAAAGGAAATGTGCAGAAAAATTACTTCACTGAAAGGGTGATAGATATGTGGAATAGCCTCCCATCTGAGGTGGTTGAAGCTAACACAGTAGAACAGTTTAAACATGCTTCGGATAACTATAAGGATATCCTAAAAACTAAATTAAGGGTAAATAGGGTCTAGGGTCAGTATAGTGTTAAATAAACAACTGGGCAGACTGGATGGGCCACGTGGCTCTTATCTGCCATCACTTTCTTTGTTTCTATGTATTCACACTTAAGAGTAAAATTGCAAACTTACCTAAATATACGCACACTATCCCGATTCAGAAAAACGTGCGGACTTTATTAGCTGTGAATCGGTAGTGTGTTAAGGTACTTAAAATGGTTTATGATTCAAAGATACGTAACTAAACGTACTGATTAGGCTTTGGAAAAGTAAAGTTGTTTTTTGTTCTAAACACTGCACGTACTCTAATGAACATATGTAAACAAAAGTAACCATTCAAAATACAACTTGAAATAAGAATAATCAAGACATACTACAATTACAATATAAGTATTTAAAATAAAAAAACCCCACAAACAACCAATACAGTTTGTGCAAATAATGTAAAGTAAATAAAAATTGTAAAAAAACAACCTTCACAAACTATAACCAAATAATGGCACCTTTACAAGGTTAAAGATTTGCACAAAATGTAAAATCAGCATTGGATTAAATAAACAAGCCTTTCTTTGTTTCATTTAAAAACGCACATCCAATGATTATAAACAAGTGGCAGGTGTGGCCTGAACTAAGTAAGAGAAGACGCATGGCCTCATAACAAACAATATGGTTCTTCAACTTACCTTAACTTTTCCCGTGCGTATGTTAGTTTCCGCAAAGCACTCCTACCTGTGAATCAGTCCTAACTCTGTTGGAACACCCATACTGCACATTAGTAGCCTGTGTGCTGCTCATTTGCATTAAGAGTCTTGCCCCTCTAGCCACGCATGTGGGACTCGTTATGTGCCGATGCGTGTATCAGTCCTAAGTCTGACGTCAGGAATCAGTCGGCCATGGTTTACATGCGTATATTTGGGTTCTGGGCATGCGCAGTTTAACTGATCGTAAAAATACACACATAAATTCTACACTTAAGTGTAAATACAGTCCCTGGAGTCAAATACACCACTAAGGACATTATACTTGAGAACTTGCTCTAGCTAATTAAACATCTTGTACCTGATTCAGACTTAAAAGGAGCTTGAAATTAAGGGCTGGATTAACCCCCCCCTTCCCCCATAATTTTTAACATATACGTGTCTAATTTCACGATTCTAGCTACTACGCATGCATAGTAACTGTTTTACGCTATTTTACGTCTTTAGAGAACGCATGTACACAATTTACGTAACGATACGCTACGTAGATAGCGTAAAATAGTTACCACGCATGTGTAGTAGCTAGAATCGTAAAATTAGACAAAATTACGGGCAAGACAGGAAAGTTACACCTGGGCAAAACCATATTGATTTCAGGGAGAGTCAAGTTAATTGTATTCTTTGCATACAGGGATATATCTTTGAATTGTTTGCTGCGCACAGATCGTGACCAGCGTTACTATCACACTGTTATTTAGACTTGAGCTAGGAAATACCACCTCTCAACTCTAATACTGTTTGCAGCAGATGAAATATGACTCCCCTGCAATCAACATGCTTTAGCCCAGGAGTAACTCTCCTCTCTTATTTTCAATCTCTGAATCAGGTTCCTTAAATTCAAGACTGCTTAAAATAGGGGAAATAGGGGGAAGGTGGCTAGCGCTAGCGGAATAAACTAACAAGAAAAATAACTTATCCCAGTGATTGAAAGAAAAACTGCACAAAATGTTTATGATGGACTGGATGGAGACCTACCACTATTGGCACTAACTAACTACTTTGGATTGCCTACAAGGCAGCTAAGATGTGATACACCCAAACCAGCTGGTGAATTTTAGTGGTGCCAGAAGCACATTCTTACATGCTTTTTTTTTTTTTTTACTGATTTAACGTGAGCCTGTTGTTGTATTTACACAATCATCAAAGTGCCGTGATGTTACAGGTTTGCCAATGATCCAATTAGTGCAACTTTAAAACCATAATAATCAATTTGATGCAACATATTGCAAGTGATTTGAAAGATTTACCATATCGAACTCGATACAGTTTACAGGTTCAAGTGGAGACTGTTTAAGATCAAATTTTTTATTCTACTATTAACTCGTAAAAACATAAACTGCCTATAATCTTTCTTGCATAGTGAGAGTTGAGCTATTTTCATATTTTGTCATCTTATATGCTATTGTTTGACACGCACACACACATATATATATATATATATATATATATATATATATATCTCCTACATTTA
>WWET01000851.1:418191-431624 GCA_011038615.1 Limnodynastes dumerilii | reverse complement strand
TATATATATATCTCCTACATTTAATTGTCGACATGTTAATTATATCCCTGCGGGGTTTATATATTTTATGTATGTGGGACTTAGGTTTTGATAATGGCCTGTCTTTGTTGATTTTATGTGTAATAAAACCATTGTGATAATTAATCACTGGGATAAGTTCTTTTTATTGTTAGTTTATTCTGCTAGCAGTAGCCACCTTCCCCCTATTTCTCCCTATTTCTGTTAAGGTCTGCATACAGTCCATCATAAAAATGTTGTGCGGTTTTTCTTTAATTGATAGTGTCGGAGCAGAGCTTTCTATACATATAACTGCAGGAGTGACTTTTTGGTTGCCGCACTTATGTAAGACAATAATTTCTTACAGCTACGAGATATTCTCAGAATTTGTGGCAGAATGCTAACCAAAGCCCATCCTGAACTTAAAGGTAAATTATTTATCAGATTGTCCTCTACCTATTTCTTAATTTGCCACCAGAACCCTCTGACCAGCGGGCACACCCACAGACAATGATAATTGTCGGCCTCCTGGCCAAAGCACTTGGTGCATGTGTGTTCTGATAAGAACCCTGCCAGGAAACTCCTGTGTGTAAAGAGATGGGCATTATGGTAGAGATTTAAGAACATCTCCAGTTACTGGTTGGACGGTAGAGCCTTGCTGGCTTGTATTATAGATTGCAATAAGTCTTCACATGTGAAGTTTGTTTAATCCAGTGTGACATTCCAGATTGGATGTTTGAATGTTCCAATGGGGTGCGCAACAAATTGTAGTGCCTATTGCTACTTGTGTCTGTCCCTGGCAGGCTGTATTACAGAGTGTCAATGTGCTGGTAGGATTTCCCTGTGCATTGACCCCCTGTAATTCACTTCTGAAAACAGCTTATCGAGTTTGCTAGCAATGCGCAATTCCGCAACAGGTCTCTTTCCATATGGAACTCAGTTCTGTATGAAAAAGGAGATCCGTTTGACGGTGTGGTTATTCCGAGGCATCCACATACCTAATCCCCACAATGGGGGAGGGGATAAGCATGCTGATGAAGGTGAATGGGCAGCAGTAGGCACTTTTGCACTGATAGGGATGCAGATCCGTGCAGAGAACTTAAGTTAGGCTTATGGACACGTAAGCCATCCAAAGCTTGGATGTGAGAGGAGAGTGACATGGGAGTTCGCTTTTCTTTCACGTGCAGTCTTACAGGCGTATGCATACAAAACACGCACAGAGGTCTTTATCAGGTCCATGGTATAAGTTTAAAATCATGTAAAAAAATATACATTTATTACTAAACTTCAGTTTTAAATGCTCTGATCTGAAGGAAGAATATCAGTGTCATATAGAAACTTTTACAGAGCTGGTTGTTTTATAATAACAGTTCAGATCATATTGAAAGCCTGATGGCTTTTTCGTCTAGGCGTCTTCTGGTCTGGTGTTGTGGGTATGACATGCTACTTGGTCTTTGCCTCTAATTTTAATAACTGGCTTTAACTGTTTTTACATCTATACATGTGGCATACAGATACAGATGTATACACCTAGATACTCCCTGGTTCTTCATTGATTCCTTTCACACATTCAATATTTAAATTTGATCAGTTGTATAGTATTTATTATTTACACATTTTATGTTACTACATTGTCTTCATTCGGATACATTTGACACCATAAACAGCCAATGTGCACCTTCCGAAGGTAAGACAGTGATGATGTATTCTGTCTTACTTCATGATTAAATTTAAGCACATATATAATTCTGGGTTTAACTTATGTAGATGCCACAGAATCCATAAAAAGAGTTGTACTGAGAAAAAAAAAGAAATTCTCTCAATACACCAGAGGATGTGGTGCATAAAAATGGGGTCAGGTAGACAAACATCAATGGAGTTCAAACAGAATGGCGAAGATGAATAGAAAGAATGAATGTTCTAACAATCCCTTGAAAATGTCAAGTGATGTACATCTTCCTTCCATTTCCATTAAAATCCTGGGTATTAAGGAAAATAATAAGGACGTGGTAGCAGTTCTTCACCCTCTGTATAGCCAGAAGCAGAGGAGGGTTATATACCAGGTGTCTCATTCTGATTGGTCCTGTCTCTACAAAGGAACTACGCACTGTCATGACTGCCATGGAGTACTTTGAAAAAAGTATTAATAGCAATTAGCTTTTTTCTTGTGGTTGCTTTTTCTAAGCTTATCTTCATTCCTTTCTCACACAATTCTTCATTTTCCTCTTAGATCATACAAGTAAACCTCAGAGGGACAATTTACAGGTGTCTGAACCCTACATTCAAGTCATAACAGCTGAACAAAACCCGGGATTGTCTCTTCCTTGTAAACGTTCTTCCCATGGCAGCAAGTTCTGTAATATGAAAGTAGATAAAAGAGAACAAATATGTCCTTTCAAAGCTCAGTTTAGAGATGTGTGCAGTGATACTGATGAGACGCAAGGTGAGAATCAAATGGGGTAGATCCAGAACTACGCACGTGAGTGAATTTACACTAGCCGTTAGCGTAAAAGCGCCCATTAGTACTTGCGCATGCGCGCGGCAGATGTTACGCCACGTAACTCATAGCATAAGGGCCAGTCACGTATCATCATCGTAACTACGTACGAAAAGGCATGCCAGCCATACGACACCCGTAATTACGCTTCGGGGGAGGGGTGAGGCATTTAAATCGTACAGTCTGGGCGTGCTTAAGCACGTGCCGCGATTATGGCCTTCAGGAGTTACGCTTTGAAAAGTTAAGGTAGGGTTTGGAAAGCGTAACACGGCTAAAGCAAGTACAACCGAGGGGAGTGCATAGTAATTATGCTACGCTAGGAAACGTAGCTCTGCATCTGGCCCAATGTCTCTTACTAGAAATGGTTTAAATAATGCTTATTCTTTTAGGCTGTGATTTTGATAAACCTCTCAGTATGGATAAAGGGACTGAAACAGCCACAGAGATATGTCTTGCAGAAGAGTCCATAACAGTGGAGGATGCTGAGCAAAATACATTGTCAGAAGACTTGCAGTGGTAAAGCATATTCTGATTATATAGTTCAAAAACTTACTGAGATATGGTTATAACTTAAATTTGATGGTAGCTAAAATTTTAGTTTCAATAATACAAAGGTGCAAAATGCACAAGGTTTATTTCTATGGCATGGTGCCTTTTTTCAGCCGCCTATATGTTGCACATTCTTTCTCACAGTTTTGCTGATGGTGGGGAGCAAAAGAAATCATCTCCAGGGGAGTCAGGGAATATGTCAAAAGGAGAGCCAGGCCATACCTCAGGAGCGGCCAGTGAGCTAGAAGAATCTGTTGAAACTCAGGAACATGGAAGCGACAGGGCAAGCCGGTATGCAAAATCCACAACTATCCTAATTCTCTGAAGCATTAGTAGTTTGCCGTTTTATAAGCTATTTTGCCATAAAAAGAATTTCCTTCCAAGGAATGTACATAGGAGAACCATTACAAGCATGAAAGTTAAATAATACAGCATTTAACAGTTTTAAATATTAAAATGTATTACATAAAAAAAAATGAAAAGGTACAACAAGAATTATTTCCTATGAATGGACACTGCTCATTAAATTGTGTATAGATGTATCTATTTCAGTTGTAAAAAAAGGCGCACCCAAGCATGCAAGTGTAATTAGTCCTCATGTCAGGTCAGTTATAATCAGAGCCAGATTTACTATTATGAAGCCTTAGGCAGGATTTTTGTTTAGATTCTCTAAGTATATCAGCCCTGAAGTCTTTAACATTTACAGTTAACAGTGAATTGTGTGCACTGCAGAGACACCACCAGTGACCTATATACAACACAGAGAGCTCACCTGTTATACACAATGCAGAGAGCCAAGCTGTATCTGCTATATAAAATGCAGAGAGCCCACCAGTGACTGCTATGCACATCAATTACTGCTGTATACCATGCAGAGAAACCACCAGTGACTGCTATACACAATGCAGAGAACACATCAGTTACCGCTGTATACAATGCAGAGAAACCAGCAGTAACTGCTATGTACAATGCAGAGATCCCACCAGTGACTGCTATGTACAATGCAGAGATCCTACCAGTCACTGCTATGTACAATGCAGAGATCCCACCAGTGACTGCTATGTACAATGCAGAGAAAAAAAAATTATTCACACCATTACAAAAAAGTGGTTAAAAAGTCAAAAGCCCTTTGAATAAATTTATTTAATTTTGTCATATTTGGTTGTTTTGATTCTAATATAAAATGCACAAGTCTGTTAGCTATCTTGTGACATCTACCCTCCTACTCAGCAGCTCTATTTTTATATATACATAGGACGAGGCTGAATCTAGCCTAGTGTATGCTTTGTTGGTAATCTAGGCACTCATTGTTAACCAGGGTATATGGTCAACTAGACGTATCTTAGGTATGCCTCTGATTTGTTTATTTGTTTAGGTTTTTTTTGTTTGTGGCCTCTCCAAGTATGTACAAAACATATTTTCCATCACTACCCCTAGAATTTCATTTAAATGAGGGTTGATTTAGAGAGAAAAGCCATTAACAGAGCATATGTTTATATTGGTGAAATCTTGTTGCATTGCTGTAGACTGGCCTGGCCAACCTGTTGCTCGCTAATTTTTCAGCCATTGAAAGTTAGCCATAGAGACAGGGCCATAGTCAAAACAAGCAAAGCTTCCTTTACCCTTCAATATTTACCCCTTTCACTATTCTTGATGAATGTAACCAAAAGTGTTGTGATTTACTCTTCTACTCATGCCTGTAATGACAGTCATATATGATTAAATTCGCTGTTTGTATTTTGTAGTTATTATATTTATAGATTGAGATGTTAATTTATGTTATATATATTGTGTATAACATAGCAAAAACATGCTTAAAATAGTTAAAACATTTGTACTTCAACAACTATATCTGTCCAGTATTTTAATCACTTAACTTTGGTAGAAGATGATGACATGTTTGTGATAAAGGGTTATTAAAAAAGGCCCTACACATTATTATACACAGTATTATTTTTGTTATTTACATTAGGAATCAATGTAAATAGTGTTAATCATAGTCTAGATCTTTCTCTTTGAGGTGCATTTTGTATGGTCGTGCTATTTTTTTTATTTTGTCTGTAAATGACTGATTTTTCCTGCTTCCTATCTAGGCGTAAACCTTATATAGATGAAGAGCTGGCTCAGATCTGCAAGAAGAGGATTAGGCAAGTGTCTGGGACTCTGCTTTTTTGTGTCCACTACACTGTGATATCATTATGGACATTGGGAAGGAGTAGAGGGTATTTGACCCAGTGTTGAAGCAAATGCCAAAAAGATACCTACTAATAATCCAGCAGAATTTGATAAGTTTATTTACAAATAAGTTGTTTAATGAATTCTTCCACTTGTGTGACCAAACCAGACGATCATCATCATCTCACTCATTTGCATGGTTCCCTTAATATGACATTTAACTCCCGAGGTCTGTGTTCACATACTAAAAGAAGGTCATTACACCTTAGATGCATTCAGCGGGTCCCCAATTCAGTGTCTTTAGCAGTAGTAGCCATCACAAGAGTTGTTGAGAGGCACAATCCCAGGTTGCAACTACTCAAAGTTGAACTTAAAGCCATTAGTAAAAGAGCTAGTGATGCGCTAGAAAGTTCACTATTAGTCAAATCATAAAATGTAAATATTTATTGTTAAATAAACAATTTTAAAACTTCAACTGTGCAAAAGTATCGATAATCACCCTTAGGGGCAAGGATATAGCCAATAGCACAAAATAAACAGCACAAGAATAATAATAAATAAATCCACAGGTATCTTTGTATAGTAGGATTCTTATATAGAAGCTTGTCCGGCAGCTAAGTCAGGAAGGTGGTATATACCTGACCAAACACTGCCAGACTAACGAGCTTATCTGATATATCCACCCGATGTATTACCAAAATGGATACAAGAACAATCTTGAGCTGTTCATCCTAGTTTTATTCGTGCCACAGTGGTTGTGGTATATGCCGTATCAATATTAAAAACATGGAATAGTGGTCCGCTATGGTTACGGGAACAAATCTTGACAATGCTATATGATAGAAGCTCCTTTGGTATATACAAGCTCCTTTGTCATATACATGAGAGGTGAAAGCCGATCTGTAAATCCTGGGGTAGAGTGTAATGAGGGGATGTGATTAAAAGTTATTCTGTTGTCCCCATGCAATTAACCGCACATCGGATGGAGCTCAAGGCTGATGTAGATAGGGTTGGTGAAATTATAAGTCTGAGGTTCTGTACAGAATTGTATCAGCACTAGCGTATGAATGGAGCTAGGACTGAACAAATGTGGAACCTTTCGGTTCAGATGTAAAGATCTTTTAACAGCTGATTAAAGCTGATTGTAGCAGCCGTGAGTTGCAAGAGTGGAAAAAGCTGTAGCCCTTGTCCGATGCTGAGCAGAGTGCGGTTAAAAGGTCCCCATATAAAAAAACATACTTATCGGTGTTCACAATTTGAAGGTCCGTACTGTTGAGCAGCGATAATGGTAGTGTGCTGATATATCCAAAGCCTCCGGAGGAATGGAGTCGGTTCAATGATTAGCCTTGACGCGTTTCTTTGCCCTCGGGCAATTTCATCAGAAGGAATTCTGGGTAAAAGACTCGAAGCCTTTTAAATACCCTGTTAATTAGATCCTACATAACTGCATATGTGTGGAAACCAGGTGTTAGTGTCCAGACCAGTAGGAGAGAAATCAGAAGGCTCGGCTGAGGTATAAAAACCATTGAGATACAATCTTTGACCATTACATAATTGTAAATAAAATAAATATAGATAGTTTTTTGTAAAAGATATTTTAAACTATTGCAAACAAATGACAGAACAAATATTAACCAAACTAAGTTAAAAAACCATTGTACCCTAAGTGGATCATAATCTCTATGAAAACATGTTATTTACATATATAGAATATAGAAATACTTGACCCAAAGTTACATAGTAGATACAGTACCCATATCTTAAATATTGTCATAAGCTTGGAATCAGATTAAACCAAAATGAAATAAATATTAGGCATAAATTAAATTGTTATTATACAATATACAAAAAAATGATAAAAACAAAAACTAAATATTAATATCAATATAATGCAGGGAAATATGAATATACTATAAATATAAATAGTTATAAAATAATAATCAGATATGTTTTATGATGTAAAAAACTCTAAATGGGAAAGAAGTTGATACTTAGCGTAAAAATATGTGTGTATCAAAAATCCAAATCGATACATTCATTTAAGCCTTCTGGATAAAGGGTATGTAGGGTATGTATCCAAAAAGCTTCCCTAGAACATAATTTGCGGTAACGATCTCCCCCTCTAACAGTTACAGGAATAGATTCTATTCCGGTAATAGTAAGACCAGAAGGGTTGGAATTGCAACAGGATGCAAAGTGGGTTGCCACACTGCTCCTGGGGTTACGATTGATAATACTGCGTCTATGTTCCAAAAATCTTAGTTTTAATGCTCTAGTAGTACAGGCCACATACTGAGCGCCGCACTGGCAGCTCAGCTGGTACACCACATACGAACTAGAGCAGTTGATAAAGGATTTGATGGGGAACGATTCGTGAGTGACAGAAGAATGGAATGTAACTGTTTTATTGGCAATCGCTGAGCAGGTGATACATCTCTGATGGCCACACCTGAAACAACCAATGGGCCTGGGAAGGGACCATTGTAATGAAGGGGGCTTGGAATAAGAATTGTTTTTAGAACTAAAAAACTAGGAGCCAGATAATTATTTAAATTTTTGGCTTTGCGAAAAATGGTTTGGGGTTTAGGTGGTAAACAGACTCGTAGTATTGGATCGTGCATTAGAGTGCGGTAATTCCGAGAGAGGATGGAAGAGATAGATTTGGCCGCGCAGTTGAACCTAGATACAAAAGTGACCGAATTTTTGGAAAAAGGAATAGTGGAAGTATTTTTAGATATGGGGGCACTGGGCTTCAACTGCAGCAGTTCCGAACGTTCCAACACACTGGCCCTATCATACGCTTCAGACAATAATGTAGATGGATAGGATTTTGCTCGAAATGCTTGGAGCAGGGAATCTGATTGGTGTTTAAAGGAATCAAAGGAGGAGCAGTTACGTCTGATCCTCCTCAGTTGTCCATATGGGATATTAGATATCCATGTTTTCTTATGATTACTGGTGTAATCTAAGTAATTATTAGTATCTACTTGTTTCTGGTAAGTTTGTGTGGTAATTTCATTGTCTACTATAGTTACAGTTATATCTAGAAAATTAATCGTTGGGTGATAGTGGCCTGTAAAATGGAGATTGAAACTGTTGCAGTTGAAGCGGGAAAATAAAGATTAAATGCTTTCCGGCGTGCCCTCCCAAATAATAAACAAATCGACGATACAGGACCAGGCCCGCCCCGGCTGCGCCTCCCCACACATGTTCCTCTTCAAAGATGCCCATGTATAGGTTGGCGAAACTAGGGGCGAAACCGTTTGTTTAAAGCCATTAGGCCTGATCCAAACTTAATAACAACAGCTAACATATGCAATGCTGCAAGCGTAAATCTGGCTGTGGGAATGCACTGCGTGGTAGATGTTGCGCATCATAACTCTGATCGTACATAACTTGTATGTAAGTTCGTATGAAAGGGCATAACATGTCTGGGTTAGGAACTTATGTTCGACAAGGCTTTACATATGACCAGAGATACGCAAGGAGAAGTTAAGGTAGGGTTCTGATGGTGGGAGTCCCCGCTACGATGTCTGTCTTTCCAAAGTAGAGACAGACGAAAGTTTTTTTTCAGCTATCTCTATTTCTAATAGCAGCCATTTTAGTTTTTCTTTTCTGAATGGGTGAGTATACCAATCAAAAGTTGTTTATAAATAGCATTCAGCACCTCTGAGTGCTGAGAACTGTCTATAAACAGCTCACCAGCAGCTGACAGCTTAGCACTGTGACCTAGCTATAAACTGAACTTAAAATCTAGGAGGGGACTGTGGACCCCCACTTGAAACTTAAGCTAACTGCTTTGGTGTAATCGTATTGCATCTGTCTACTATATTATACACCTTCATTCATGTGTTACTTAATTCTACTCCCTTTACCTTTATCCCCTCCCTTCACTTACCTTGTCTCTCATCATACAAGCCTATGTAGGAGCAATCATTCACAGCATGAGGGATGATGGCAATACCAGCTGGGTCACAGGAGCAGGGCTCTTACAGAATTTGATAGTTTCAACATTGTATCTACTCTTGCCTCCCCTAGTATTGCATTACAATGGATATCATTCAGAGATGTGGGGATAGCGGCAGACTTTATTAGTGCTTTTATATGTGAAATGGTGATGGTACTAATGTTAGTAATGGACACAATTGCCCATTGAAGTAATAGTCCACAATAATTTACCCTTGTATGCCCCTTTGTCTTGCCCCTAGTACTTTTTATGCCCCTCTTTAATGCCATAACTAAAAGATCTTCAGCACCAGGTAATTCCCCTGCTGGGCTGCTGAAAAGGTGGCAGTGCTACATCCTCCCACCTTCCACCCCCTGAAATATCTGAAAACTGTGTGTATTGTTGACATGGTATTGTAGTGCTGTGTGTTGTATATGTATCAAAAAGACATCTGTGGTCTCTGCAGGAAAGCCACCCCACCGGAACTGCTTATGTGTGAATATGATGACTGCGGAAAGATCTTTTCTAAAAGACAGTATCTGAATGTGAGTATGTTAAAGATCGACAACTTAGGGAACCGGAGTTAAAGTATCACTATTAGCTATTTCTTTTGCCAAATGTTTGGAAAGGCGTTGACACCATATGGCCAGATGCATCTCTGCAAAGTAATGACAGACAATTAAAGTCATTTACAGCAGCGGTTCTCAAACATCGCAAAGAATCAAACCCAAGAGAATAAAAATATTCTGATGCTTACATGCAATTAAGCTTCACAATAATATATCAAGGGGTGTAACAGAAGGATAACATATTTAAAAGAAAGAGGTATACAGCATATAAACTGGAGGGTGTGTGCAAAAATTATGTCACTGAAAGGGTAGTTAATAATTTAAGTTTTTCCTCTTTAAGTTGAAAGAGTAAAAGGTTACAGGATTAGAGAGGAAAAGGATGGTTTTAGAATATATAAAATGTTATTATGATATAACATAATTTAACATATCATATTTGAACTGAAAAATGTTGATCTTTATTAGGATTTCTTAGTGAATTTTGTACTGTGCATTAAAAGGATTGTCTACATTTGGATGGGATCTTTGGACAGGATCCAGACCCCTGCACGCTTTCCGTACGTGCAGGGGTTTGTCTGTCCGAGAGAGGGGGGAGTGAATGCACTCTGTCACTCTCCTCTTTCATGCGGGCTTTATGGCAGCTGCCTTATGTCAATTGTGCAGATCAGCGGTCCGTACGACTGCTGATCCGCACAAGTGTGGGAGCCCCCTCCCACACTGTACAATTACAATGCTTCCCCCCACCCACTTTAGCGGGCGGAGGGGAAGCTCAGTCTATTTCTTTGGATTCTTCGATTACTATCGTAACACTAGCGTAACATCTGGAGAGCGCATGCTCTCCCGGGTCAAATCAGGCCACTTACGCACTTTGCGTAAATGGCCTGACGTTCGCAAGTCAGGATCCGGCCCTTTGTTTCCAATTCCACTTAGAGGTGTAGCACAGAGCAATGGCACTCAGAGAAGGTGAATGCTGTGACACCTTCCACCTTCCCATAGTGTAGTGTGCTAGGTAGGGGCTGGCTAAGCATGTTCTCTTTCAAATGTTGGCTGAAAGGATGTTTTTACTTACATGAAAATTGATTGCAGGGTTCTTTGCTTCATACTTCAAGAGTGAAGCAGAACTATGGATAGGGAGGGGGCTGGTCTGCGACTGCGCAGCAATTTTATTATACTATAACAGTGTGGAGGCCTCTATATAATGATGTCTTCATTAACGATATTATTCAGTAATGATTATAACTAAAACTAGAAAGTTCCTATAATGGGACATATTGACCGATTTACTCAGAAAGCATACAGTGTTGATACCCTTATTTAGGCCACATGGTGTCACTGGGGTTGGTGTCACCTGCATCTGGTGCAGAAACTCATGGTGTCATCCCCATAGACCTCTTTCCATACAAGACCTTAGTAATGTTTTTGTACTGTTACTCAAAAATTCTAATTCCCATATACTATTCAATGTATAGGCAGTAGTAATGACATAAAGTAGCAAAATAAAAATTACACTTTTAAATTACAATATCATATACACAGCCTAAATATATTTACATTTACATATGTTTAAGTGGTTAAAGTGAAAAATCAAACAAAAACAAAAAAATATATATATAGTCAGTTGCCTCTAAATTCCATAAAGAAAATGGATAAGTATTCACTTTAATCAAATAAAATATAAAACAATTAACCAAATTTAATACCAATTCAAGTAAAAAACATGCAATGACTGATCTCGCTAGGAAATATAAACCATAGCTAGCTGGGGTATAAAGAGATCTCTCCAATTCAATCCTTAGTGACCAGTCACTATCAAGTATAAAAAATGAGGATAAATGCGTATACCTCAAAAAAGCAAGTGTTCTTACCCGCTGGCAGAGTGCGTCTGCAGTTGCCAGCTAATGGTTTTGTTTGATTTTGTATTGGATTTGCTATCTTTAAGTACAGCAGCTTTTTATCATATTTATATATGGTTTTGCACCTGGTTGGTGCCAGTGAGGAATTTTTCTCTTTTTGTTAAAGTGAAAAAGTCTCCCCCAGACATCACTACAGCCCCCTTGTATGTCCCAGTCATCCTATCAGCTCCCTTGTATGTCTCAGTCATCCTATCATCCCCCTTGTGTGCACCAGCCAATCTATCAGCCCCCCTTGTATGTCCCAACCATCACTGCAGCCCCTTTGTATGTCCTACCCATCATTTTACTAGCCCCCTTTGTATGCCTCAGCCAATCTATTAGCCCCCTTGTATCACTGCAGCCCCCTTGTATGTCCCATCCATCATTACAGCCCCATTGTATATCCCAGCCATCATTACAGC
This sequence comes from Limnodynastes dumerilii, assembly GCA_011038615.1. Classification (NCBI taxonomy): domain Eukaryota; kingdom Metazoa; phylum Chordata; class Amphibia; order Anura; family Limnodynastidae; genus Limnodynastes; species Limnodynastes dumerilii. The sequence goes on along the minus strand of WWET01000851.1, from coordinate 419,577 downwards.
CCCCCTTGTATGTCCCAAAAATCACTCCAGCCCCCCTTGTATGTCCTGGCCATCATTTTAGTCCCCCTTGTATGTCCCAGCCATCCAAGCCCTCACTTCAACCACTTATATGTTTATAGCCATCGCTGCAGTCCCCCTTGTATGCCCCAGCCATTATTGTAGCCTCTTATATGTTGCCATCCCTCATTGCAGCTCACCCCTTTTATGGCTTAGCCATTATTGCAGCCCCTCTTGTTTGTTCCAGTCATAATTGCAGCCACTTATATGTTCCAGCCATCATTTTAGCCCCTTATATGTTGTCATCATTGCAGCCCCCATTTTATGTCCCAGCTATCATTGCAGCCCCCTTTTTATGTTGCCAGCCATTATTGCAGCTCCTTGTATGTTTCCTGCTTGTTATAGCTCACTTACTTTACCTGCTAACCAGTCCCTGGATATCTGCATCTCTAACTGCTTTACTTCTCTGCAGCTCTCTCTCTACTTACTGAATGTTCCAAAAAAGTCCTCTATCACTGCACTCTGGGTCTCAAACATTGAAAAATCGATAATGGTGAAAATTGCAAAACATATAAAATGTCAAACTTTATTAGAATAATTAAAATTATTGATGAATAGGCTAAATATGAAAAACAATGTACTACTTGCAGTGTCTTAACACTGATAGAAGGTTAAAAACATTAAAGTGTAACAGTTTTCATCCAAAATTATAGTAAATATGGTATATATAGTTAGACACACCCTGAAAGGTCAATTCTTTGTATTCACAAGATCCAAAGTGATTGATAGTTAGTATCTAACTTTTGTTGCTAATACATATTGCAGCATTACAATGTAACAAGAGTAGTTCCAAAATGACGTTCTTCTATAAGAAAAAGAGCTACAATAGCCATTTAATATGTTATAAAATATGCAAGTATACTGCCATTAAAGCTAATTTTTAGCTCCTTCAGTCTCACTATACAAGCTGGTGTACCCAGCATGATATCATGCAGTATGCAAGTTAAGTATTAGGGCAGTCATATGCCACCGCATAGAAATCCAAAAGGAGAGAGGAGCGGAGAGGACATAGGTATAGTCCTACTCGGCCAGTGCTCTTTACATAAAGTTTTAAACAGGGTGAATCTCATATTAATATAGTTAAAACTGTGTGCACTTCATAAGTAGGGAGAGGGCTCGTGCTTAGCCTCCCTCCAGTCCTGACGCGAGTTTCGCCGGATGATATTCATAGGACATCACCTTCATATGACATATTCATAGGACATAGGTGTCTTTGTTTTCCATACACATCCAAATTTAAAATGTAATCCGTTACCTGCAATCAATGCCTTAGATGCGTGTTTGAGTGTAATAATAAAGTGGTCCTGAGCGATCTTTATCATTATATAT
>WWET01000851.1:382507-411285 GCA_011038615.1 Limnodynastes dumerilii | reverse complement strand
TTATATTATAGTGGAACTGGGGGTCCTCTTCAAAATTTTGCTGTGGGGTCCACAAATGTCTAGTTTCACCCCTGCCCCTCTTGTATGTCCAGCTAGCCTTCTGCTCCCTCTTGTATGTCCAGCCAGCCTTCTGTCCCCTCTTTGTATGTGCAGATAGCCTTCTGTACCCTCTTGTATGTCCAGCTAGCCTTCAGTCCCCTCTTGTATGTCCAGCCAGCCTTCTGTCTCCTCTTTGTATGTGCAGCTAGCCTTCTGTCCCCTCTTGTATGTTCAGCTAGCCTTCTGTCCCATCTTGTATGTCCAGCCAGCCTTCTGTCCCCTCTTGTATGTCCAGCTAGCCTTCTGATTTTTAGGTCAGTCTGAAAACGACTTAACTTCTGGGGCTGGGCTGCATTGCTCAAAGAACCCTAGACTTGTGGGGCCATGGGCACCTGCCCATTGAAAGCAGTGGAAAAGATGGCCCCGTTTATAACTAGGTAAAAAGTCTTTGCATCTGTGTGTATTGATTTTAAAGTAAATATATACAATCTTAATGACAACTACTTTATACTGAACTATTATTTCGTCCATCATCACATTTAGTTGTATATTTAAATAAAATATGTATATACTGTATATATTTCACAAAGCTACTTTAAGCCAAGCAGTACATATTTTGTTACACAAGATCTACACATGCACCAACTTTAAAGACACTTTATATCTCACTGGGATAACAAAGTAACCTCAAGACCAAACCACAATTTACAAAACATAAACAAACACAGGATGGAAGAGATATCAGGCCACAGCTGTCCTGGTTCATGTTATTGTAATGATTTCTCAGAGGGAACAAGCAGAGGCGCAACTAACAAGTCGTGGCCCCAGGTGCAAAAATATACTTTGGGTCCCTCTCCCCCTCCAGGACATTTTATTCAGGTTTGTCTGTATTCATCCCTCATTTGCGTAATAACTCTGTGTGACATCACTTGGGGGCAGAGAGCCCCAGATAGATGTGTCCTGGGCCCCAAAATTTCTGGCGGCAGCCCTGACTATTTTTATTATATTATATTCTCTCATGGCAATTGCTAAACCTATAGAGATAATTCCTGACTCAAATTAAAAACATGTAACACAATTTATAGTTGTTTTATTCAGATTTATCAGTATATCAAACTGTTAGGGAGGGTGCTGAAAATTCCATTCTCCCTGACAAGAATGTAATAAACAAAACTATAGGAAATAAGTTAATAAAGGTAATAAGCTGTAATTATAAAAGAAAATTGATGGACTAGTTAGGCACAAAAGGAGACAAAACAAAAAAAAAATGTTTTTTAAAACATGGGAAAGCTGCATTGATATTTTCTCTGATACTGTCAAATTTGGTCATGTTCACAATTTACTACATGGTATGCTACTCGCACACACCCAACACCTTCTGATTGTGTGGGAACCGAATCAGTAGTGACCGCTCTTTCTAAGCACACATAGAACCTCTCCTTTTTTCTTTTTTTTTTTTTTGCTCATTCTGAATAGACAGCTTGATGGAGGTTGTGGTCTCAGATTTATTTTTCATGTAATTGATATGGTGACTCCTTACTTCCAGTTGACATTGATACTGTTTTGTGTAATTTAACTACAATAAAAAATTATTTAAAAAAAAAAACAAAAAACTGAAAATGGACTTATCCTCACTCTTGCAAGAGGCAAGGATTTAGTGTTATAAGAAGCCTCTTTTTTTTTTTTTCTTGCAGGTCCAGTTTCTCAGTCATAAACAGTGCACAAATGTCACCAAATATAATTTATTAAATTCCAACGAAAGACAAAATTTCTATGCAATATTAGGTGCCAATATTAAACCAATTTTATTAACTAAACCTAGTATTCAACATAAAAGCAAAATATAGACAACCCCAATGGAGTACCTTCACTTAGTACTGGCATGTAACAGATTTAGATATTGCAACAGTATCAATGGATAATACCAGAAAAAATGAGCAACCATGTAATAAATGTTCTAATACTCAGCCAAATGAATGAGAAATATGAGTCCAGATGCCACGTGGAAACTCCCAAAGGAAGCAAGCTTGCGAACGTAGGAGAAGCTGACTGGCGGGCACCCTCAATGCACGAGGACCTCGCTTATTTCCCCAACGAGGAACCCTTCACCTGAGACCACCAGACTCCCACATTGAACCTATAGCCCAGAGATGGTCCGATACGAACACGGAAGTGTGAAGTCTGGCTGTGAGGCTGGTAGTATGGCCAGGAACAGACCTCCATCAGACTAGCTTAGGGTGGTGCACATCTGTTACATGCCACTACTGAGTGAAGGTACTCCATTGGGGTTGTCTATATTTCGTTTTTATCTTGAATACTAGTTTGAATGAATAAAATTGGTTTAATTTGCACCTAATATTGCACGGAAATTTTGTCTTTCTGGAATATCATTAATTTTATTGGGTGAGACTTTGTGCGCTGTGTTTAACAGCCCCTGGGACTCTGTCTGTGGGGTCCAAAACCTTGTGTGTGCTTATCTGTTTGTTTTGGGCCGTATGGTAGCACCCTCCACTGTGGGGTCAGTCCACTCCATCTAACTTACCTTTCTGCTGCGGAATACAATTTGTCAGTCATAAAGGAAGCCTGATCTGCATGGATATTAAAACCCAACCCTTTCTGTAAAATGTAAATGTTTCCCTCGCCCTCCTTATGACATTTAGGTGGACAGAAGGGGTTCGCTGCCCTGTCAGACGGATCTCCAGATGTAAGGAACTAAGGGTCGGATTCACACATAAGAAGAATGCTTCTTAAGTGCGTAATACTAAGAATGGAGCTACTATGCATGCGTAGTAGCTCATTTACGCTATGTACCTCCCATTTGGGTATGTAGATTGCGTACGTGTGGTCTCCGGCCCTTTGTTCTGTACGCCTAAAGATCCGTTGAGAACATCTGACGTGCACATTGCCAGATATTCAGACGAATTCTGCAAGCAGCTTGTGGAATTTGGTTGACGTACGGCGGTCTAGATCCAGTCCTATAAGTATAAATAAATGAATGGAATTTTATATCTACTGCCAAAATTAAACAGACTTTATGCTATAGAGCTGTTTATTTTGGTATATGGCCATATTTCTTCTTTGCTTAGTTGAAGTTGTCATATTTTATGAAAAATATGTTAAACATTCTGTGGTTTCAGTTAAAGATATAAATATATACCAATCATGGGGACAAGCTGAAAGCATTTATGACAATACTCCGTATTACCTGTTGGACAATCTTTATATACACAAGGGGTGTGTGGGTCTCAGCTGGCAACAGCCCTATTTCGAAAGGGCTGTTCTCTCCCAGCCTATTTCGAACTGGCTGGGAGATCGATTGCCTTTGCCTCGAAGAGGGAAAGCAATCGATCCCCAGGGCACTGAAGACGGTGCTCCAAATGGTAAGTATAAATTTACCCCTAGCCTTTCTCTAATCCTTACCCTGACCCTCCCCTTCCATAACCCTAACCCTCCCTTCCCCACAGCCTAACCCTAAGTCTTCCTTCCTCGCAGCCTAACCCTAACACTCCCTTCCCTGCAGCCCAACACTAACACTCCCCTCCCTGTAGGCACAGATTTACTAAGCTGCTGGTTTGGAAAAGTGAAGCTGACATTCTCTAGTATGTAATAGGAAAGTGAGAGCTAAAATCTGATTGGTTGCTATAGGCAATATCTCCACTTTTCCAAACCCACAGCTTAGTAAATATGGCCCTAAGACTCCCCTCCCCGCAGCCTGACCCTAAGTCACCCATCACTGCAGCCCAAACCTAGACTCCCCTACCCGCAGGCTAACCCTAACCCTCCCTTATCCAGAGCTAAATCCTAACACTAAAAGTCCACTGAAAGGTTACTCACCTCTCCGATGGGGTCTGTTGGTGGCGGATTCCAAAAATAAATATGTAAGTATACTTCAAAAAAAATTATGAAATAGCTGTTTTACGAAATGGAGACGGCCGGAAATTAGCTTTCGGCTGTCTCTATTTTTAAAACAGCCATTCTTGGCAGAGACTGACAACGACACAAAGGAAACATTAATTTACTCATGTGAAAAAAGAGTGGATAACCGATTAAGACAAGGTGCTGTAAAGTTGTCCGATCCCCTGTAATGATTTACAGGGGATCGGAGTAGCCGAAGGAGTAGCCAAAATATGCAGGCAGTAGTAGTTAAAAGATCTTTGTACAAAATGTTTTTTAAAAAATGACATTCTGTACTCAGTTGTTGAGTCTTATAACATTCATCTTCTTTATTTGCTAATATGTAGCCCATCACCACAGTAAACTTCCTTTCTACAAAGCTTGAGTAAGGTGTCCTCTCTTGTTCAAAAAATACTGTAAAAATGTAAGGTCCAGTCTGGTTGACAAGGATTAAATGCAGCAGAAGAAAGGAAGTTTGTTTTTAGGATGTGTGAAAGAAATTACCATCTCAGCAGGAGACATGTCTAGCATAAGATTCAGGAGACCAGTCTGTTTTGTATCAAAACAAGATAACAATTTCACCCCCCACTACATTTGCTGACCACACAGACACTAGTAAAGCTACAAACTGTGATACAACACAACGTTGTATTAACTAATAAGAAAACACACAGTTCTCAACATTCCTGTAAAAACGGATCTGTTGTAATTATAATTTAAAATGAAGGTGTCCCTGATGTTTAGAAAGACTATATTAGCAACATAACTATATAGGAAGCAGAAAATATCACACACAACATGCACATACACATGGGCCTGATGCAGAAGAGTCCGAAAACATATCTTGCACTTCAAAGTATATAAAAATTCATTCAGGTTTGCAAGCTGAGTAATAATCTGATCCTACAAAAGAAGGTTTAACAGAATTATTAAGTATACAGATCATGTACTACATTTTGTAAGTGTACAACATTTTGTTTAGGACTGATTTGAAAGCTCAATCTTTAATAAACTTTAATCAACCATTTATTTCTGTGAAAAAAACACATAAAGCTTTAAAAAATGTACAGATACTAAATGAAATGTATTTATTTTTTACCTTAAACATATTTTCTAAATTATCAGGGGCATCAGTACATTTATGTTCTCTCCCAGTCAGTTCCGAACTGCTTCCTTGCAGAGGAGAATCAATTGATTGACGAAAGAAAGAAGATCCTCCGGCAAATGGTAATTATGAATTTAACCCTTACCCTAACTCTCCCCTTACATTACCCATAACACTAACCCTCCCTTCCCCGCAGCCTAACCCTAAGACTCCCTTCCCTGCAGCCTGACCCTAAGACTTGCTTCCCTGCAGCTTGACCCTAAGACCCCCCTCCCCGCAGCCTGACCCTAAGACTCGCTTCCATTATCCTAACCATAACCCTTCCTTTCTCGCAGCCTTACCCTAAAACTCCCCATAGAGTGTTACTCACTGCCTGTCGGTGCGACAGGTCTTTGGCGGCATTTTAGAAGAGTGACTGGGTAAATATGTCACTTACCCATTCATACTTTTTTTTTTTTTTTAAATAGCGCTATTTTAGAAATAGAGACAGACAAAAATTAGCTTTTGGCTGTGTCTATTTCTAAAATAGCATTTTCTCAGCGGCGACTCCCACCAGTATATTTTTTGTTTTGGTGCCCCTAGTCCCTTTATTAATAGTATTGTGTAATTACCTTATAAAATTTTAATTATCCATATAAATTGTCACACTTGCCCCTTTTCAGGTTATTTTAAATAACATTGTAGTTATACATTTGTTAGATCATTAAACATATAAGCCAGGGACAAACCTAGAATTTTAAGCTGGGCAATTTTATTGACTTTTGCCCCCCCCCCCCATTTTCTACCTGTTATCTTCCCAATATTCTCTTACTCCACATACTCTACAGTTCTTTTTTCCCTCATTCCCTATTGGTGGGAGTCCCCGCACTGATGGCTGTCATTGTGAAGTAGAGATTGTGATGCCTATTTCCAATTACAGCCATTTTAGATTTTTTTTTAATGAATGGGTGAGTATACGAGCATACTCAGCCATTCCTTTTCGGAAGCCGCCGGGCCACCAACCCAACAAAGAGGTGAGTAACCCCCTCTGGGGATATTTAGGCTTAAGGGGGAGGGGGTCTAGGGTTAGGCTCTGGGGAAGGGAGGGTTAGGGTTCGGGCCATAGAAGGGGGGTTTAGAGGCAGGCTGCTGGGAAGGGAGAGTTAGGGTAAGGGTAAGGGTAATAGAAGGGGAGGGTTAGGGTAAGAATTAGGGAGAGGGCTGGGGACAGAATAGTTACTTACCTTTCGTAGCCCCGTGTTCGGTACTCCAGGTATAGATTGCCTGGGCCGCTCGCAACGGGGACACCAATTACCAATGTACCCACTCTCCACTGCTCCCTCTATACTCCTCCCTCCCTACTATTCTCCCTATAACCCTATACTGTTTAATTACTTTCTATCCTTATTTCCTGACACTCCCTCTTCTGTCTCTCTTCACATTTGGTTTCTTGTTGGCTACATATGTCAATGAAAGCTGAAGCTGTCAGGGAGAGATACTGATGTCTCTGCATAAGTAAATAACTGATGCTCACACATTCCAAGGTATTGAGATTGAAGTCCTGTCCCCTTTCAGACCCCCAATTCTCACAATACTGATGTTTCTGCTCTACCAAGAGGCAGCTCCTACCTGCATGTCTAAAAGCACAAGGGGGATTGCCCCTGGAAAACTGACCCTGCATGAAACCAGAATGAAAAAACTTTTAGTTGTATACTGCCACATTACATCTCTCTAGTTCCTTCTCCCCTGTTTCCTCCATTCGTTTCTCCCCTGTTCCCATCAGTCAGGTCCGGAGATAGGGAGTTCGGCACCCAGTTACAAACTTAAAATTTGTACCCTCCTGTTTAACAATTTATGACCAGATCCACACCACAGCAAATTCTTAATTCTGCACAAGGGAGGGGAGTGAATGCCCCCTGTCCCCTCTCTCGTTCCTAAGAAGTGTGACTTACGCTGCCATAAGGCGGATCAGCAATCCGCCCATATGTCTGATTCCCATCCCACACTGTAAAATTTTAATTTAAAAGCTTCCCCCCGCCCAACTTTGCAGACAGAGGAGAAGCACAGCCCCTTTTTACTTAAACTCCATATGATGGAAGTTATGTTATGTAAGGCGACATCTGGAGGGCCAGATTCATACAGTCCACTTACCAACTTTGCGTGCATATGTGGGCTCTCGTACAGACCTGTGGAACTGGTCCTTAGTGTTTAACACTAGTGACTATCCTTCATTATAATATCCATGTGAGCATTATAAAACACAATTATGTAACCACAATAAAGGAAGCAAATCATAGTTACTACTATACAGTACAGACGGTGCCCTACTCTCTGCTATACGAATCCCACTGCATCCTAGAAACTGCCTCACAACAGTCTTGACAGCCATAACATACAAACTATACCTTAATGACCAGTATACTATACCTTTTGCATGCTAACCATTATACAATAAATCCAACAGTCTCATAACCAGATTGCAGTTTAAAAAAAGCCTTTTGTAACCACAATAAAAATGAAGCAGTCTTGTTTGTGTTTACTGTTATCCAGTAATAGAGCTTTTTGATTGCTCATAAATGGCCGTTGTATTGGACTGTGAGCCAGGACTTACACTGGATACAGTAATACTCACTCTGCTTATGCTGTTTTATTTTTGAGCATCTGTGTGCAATAAGCAAGCAAAGTATTCCCTGCATGCATAGAATAAAATTAATTTGACTCACCCTGAAATTAACATGGTTTTGCCCAGGTGTAACTTTCCTCTCTTATTTTCAAACTCTGAATCATATGATTTGACATTAAATGAATTGGATACTTTTTTCTATGGTAGCTATTTGTTCCACCTCTACTGGTCTCTAATATACATATTTTTGGTTTGTTTTTGAACAACTTGTGTATGGGCTGGATCCAGACCTTGTTAAGTGCATGAACTTAGTTACACCTGGGCTAAACCATGTTGATTTCAGGGGAGTCATATTTCATCTGCTGCAAACAGTTTTAGAGTAGAGAGGTGATGTTTCCTATCCCAAGTCTAAATAACAGTGTGATAGTAACGCTGGTCAGTATCTGTGTGCAGTAAGCAATTTAAAGATATATCCCTGCATGCAAAGTATACCATTAACTTGACTCCCCCTGAATTCAACATGGTTTAGCCCAGGTGTAACTAAGTTAATGCACTTAACAAGGTCTGGATCCAGCCCTATGTCTTTAAATGTTCTTAACTGTGTGTTTTATCACCTGTGATGTTACTCTAGTACCAGGGCCGTAACAAGGGGTGTGCAATAGGAACGGCCTCCCAGGGCACTGAGCTTAAGGGAGGCACCAATAAGTTAATATTCAATGTTAAATTGGTTTGGAATTCAGGGTCAGGGGTACCATTTTCATTTGTGCACGGCAGATGTTACGTCACGTAGCCCTGACCGTACGTACCAGCCATGTATCAACAGTGTAACTACGAATGAAGAGGCGTGATAGCCATACGACACCCGTAATTATGCTTAAGGCATTTAAATCGTACAGTATGGGCGTGCTTAGGCACTTACATCCGTGAAGCCTATACATATGGGCGTGCTTAGGCACTTACATCCGTGAAGCCTATACATACGTCAGCTTACGCTTTGAAAAGTTAAGGTAGGGTTTGCCAAGTGTAAAACGGCCAAAGTACGTGCGAGATTAGTGCCTAGGGAAGTGCATAGAAATTATGCTAGTGTAAATACGCTACACAAAGAAACATAACAAGCACATAGGTCTGGACCTACCCCAATGTCCTTTGGCGGAATTTACACATTGTCTATGGACCTGCTTAATTATCCAGGAGTTTTGGAAAACTGTCCAAAAATATATCACTGACACATTAAATTGACTTTTATTGTTACTCGTGATTAGAATATCTATAAGCCAGTAGTACTTTGGTGCCTCATTGCGGAGAAAGGAGGTTGCTGCTTTATGTGGCTGCCACATCTAAAAAAGCCATATTGTCTATATGGATAGAGCAGGACCCCCTAGATTAAACATGGTTATGTCCAGTTTATTCTTCCTTTTTAAAATGGGTTGGGTTGAAACCAATTTTAACAAGGAAGTGCGGCCAAACTAATTTTTAGAAACAAGGCAAAGAGACAGAAGAGAGGAAAAGCGGGGCAATAAGAGCTAGAAGAAAGCTCTGACAGACAACACTGAGAAATAAATGGGCCACACACAACACACACACGTGCCCAAACAACCACACTGCAGAGGAAAAAGTCTAGGCTGGGATAGGACGAGACACAAAGATGAGAAGGATGAAGTACACAAGGAGTGAGGCAAAGTGTAATAAGATGGGGCACTCAGCAGTCAAAATAATTGCACAAGGCAAAAGCAGGAAACAGACTGGGCTAACTATAACCAGCAGCAAGGGGCAGTGCTGCCAGAATTTATAATGGGACTGCTGCCCAGGCTGGATTGGCAGTGTGAGCTGTCAGTAACACAGCAGCCAAGAAGGTCATAAAAGGGAGAGGGAGGAAGGACGTGCCCACTATTAGCAACAGCTGCTAGTAATAGACATGTGCAGGCCATGCATGGTGCAGTGGCCTGCAGGAAATATTCCTACAGTGGTAATGGAACAAAACAGTGAGGATCAGTTGCAGGGAATGTAAGAATTTACATGGCATACAGCCATGGTAGCGTGGCTGTATGTAATACAATGTCTGCCCAACTGGATTGTCTCAGGTTGGACTGGATAGGAATTACCTGTGTACCCAGCTTAAACTGCAATGTAAAAATAAAGCTGTCCACTATATGTGCATAGAGTATGTTAACTGCCTGCAGAAAAAACAGTATCACATCCTGCATTTTTTTGGAAAACACTCAATGCAAGTACAGTACAAGATTACTGTTGAAAAAAAATATTAAGCAAGTGTTTACTTGCTTAATTAAGAATGATTAACTAATGTGGAACAGCAAGCCTAACATTTTCCTTAACATTTCCCAAAACTGAAAAGAAAAGAGCTATTATATATTATGCTATTCTGTGACAAATGGAACAAATATTGCTAGGCTACTAAAAGGGATAAATGAATAGGAAGTCCATTGGCACAATATACTTCAGGAAGGGGCTTCTTCCTTATATACCAGAGAAAATGTGTCATTTCTTCCTTCTTGACACTAAAAGCCAAGATTGCTTTGTTTCCTGCCCATTTCCCACAAAGCAAAGCCTTTATATAGATATGGGAACAAGACAATTGTGTGATTCAACATTGTTTGCAAACTATACTACAAAAACTGAATAATAATGGCCCTGATCCAGACCTAATAAGATAATTTACACATGCGACATGCGTAAATCTGGCTGTGGGAATGCATTGTGCATTCGTGCAGCAGATGTTATGCATGGTAACTCTAATCATACATATCTTGTATGTAACTCCATACGATAGGGCATCCCTATGCAAGATGATTATACGTATTGTGGGAGAGGGAGGCTTTTAGATTGCACAGTATGGGCTGGGTTAGGAAATTACGTACGCCAAGGCGATACGTACAACCAGAGATATGCAAGGAAAAGTTAAGGTAGGATTCTGAACATGTAAGTCAGCTAAGTTACATGTGTGAGAGGGGAGAGCATTGGGGTAGATCCAGAGCTACGTGTGCCGTACGTTTATTCGCGGAGCGTATTTTCGTGCACGTAAGTTCGCTACACTCTCCTCGGCACACCCCTTGCACGGACGTATTTTGTCAAGATACGCTTCCCAAACCCTACCTTAACTTTTTCTCACGTAACCGCGTACGTCCGCTAACGGACGTATAGACTACGTGAACGTACGCCACTTAGCATGCCCATACTGTACACTTTACATACAAACCTCCACCTACTTCACGTTAATCAAACGTATTGTTGTCTCACGTAAAATTGGCATGCCCACACGTAAGTATTTACGTGACACATACGTGAATGTCCCATACGTTCACAATTACGCTACGTGAATGTGCGTATTTTCTATGGTGCGCATGCACAGTGCGTTCTAAACTGCGATTTTACGTCTCCGCCACGCTTAAAATCGCGTCGAAGCGTTGTTCTGGATCAGGCCCATTATCCTTAGTAGTGCATAACTTAGGTACACTTGCGTAAGGAAAATGACCTTAAGTCTGGAAAAGGCTCAACATTTAATCCCATTTCCATGGTGACCAAGCATTATTTGTCACCATGGAAACGGGATTTCACAGGCTTCCCAAGGGTATAAATATAGCAGAGCGGTCATTAGCGTCGGGATGTCCTGCGGTGCAGGACGAGTTGCGGCGGGCCATACGGTTTTTTTCTTTTTCAAAGACCCCCCACAGATTAAAAGCTTGGAAGATCGGATGCTAATCAAGAAGTTAAGTACTTCTTTTTATTTATGATTTTTATGTCATTATTTTATTTATTTATTATATGTATTATATCAATTTCATTATTTTTTTTATAGGGGGGCATTAAATGTAAGGTATTTTTTTTAATGTTAGGGGCCGGCCCTATATTTTATTTAGTAGCTAGGAGGTGTATTAATTTGTGTTTTGTTGCACCGGATGACAGGACATGCTGGCACTTGTGGTTCTCCAAGCGCTAGCATGCCCTGGCATCCTTGGGCATGCTGATGCTTGTAGCACTTTTTTTTTTGAAGATCTGGCGCTACAAAATGATTTGTTTACTGTTGCCATAGCAACAGTAGACAAATCTCACCAATTGGGAGGCAATATGAAAGACCCGGGTTGCAAAACAACCCTGGCCCTTTCACATCGCCACCCTTTTTTTTCTCGGTTCGAAATGCCAGGTCTTTCGACCCAGGTCGACTGGAAGTACCCCTTTCACATCACCACCAAATACCCGGGATTTTGCAGAGACCCGGGTTTTTTGCGTAAATCCTGGGTATTTGGTGGTGATGTGAAAGGGGTATAAGTAACTTTTTTGAATCAATAAATCTGACCTACTTCCATAGATGGGTACAGATATTTCCCAAAAAGAAAACCAAGTTTATTGTTAGAGGTAGTGCAAAAGATCAAAACATCTCAGTATAGCATTTATACTTGCACTAATTTTGAAAATATTTGTTGTATTTGTTGCGTTAAAAATATTCTTAGAAAAATAAATAAGCCTATATGGTGCTAAAACTAATATCTATGCAATGACAGATACTATGCTGGTACAAGTGCTGCGACAATACTTTTTGCACAAATATTTGGCAATTAAAACAAGTAGACCTTTTACGGTTTTGTATCTTGCTCTAACCTTTTTTTAATGTGTTATTTTGCTTAGAAGAATAAAAATAATAATTTATTTAAATTTTTTACCCCAAAAAATTTACCCAAACATTTTAATAAAGCTATCTTATTTAACGTGTTGTCTACCATCTATTGTAACCTAATGAACACTACGGTTAAATAAGTTAGGAGCAATAAGTAAGGAGCAAAGCAAAAGAAAGAAAAAATACAAAAACCAAAACATATTGCATTGTAAGATATGTAGAAATACATTAAACAGAGATTTCTACTTCATTTAATAATTTTATTTTTATTATTATTACTATATTCATCAATAATAATAGTAATAAAAGCCATAAAGATACAAACTAGAAAATTACCAGAGGCCCACAGTCTATTAAGTGCTTTAGTCTCTGAGAAAACCTGAAGTCCAACAATATACTGTCTTTTGAAATGTCCTTAAAAAGAGAAATGTCCTCTTCCATGGTGAGGTGACAAAACAGAAAAAACACAGAACAGAAACTTCAATATCAAAACAGTTTTAACTGATTTAACCATTCTAAAATATTTCCTTCTACCTATGATTTATCCTTATTTCCAGAAATATTTTCCTCTTCTGTGAAGACTTTACCAGCCTTACACCCTTCTTCACCAACTCCTGTTGAAGAGCTGCCTCCCCCTGCTTTATGCTCCTTGTCCTCCACTTTGTTTTCATGATCTTTAAAGATAGCTGCACATCCCAGCAACCTGCGGCAATGTCCTCTGAATCTGGGATCCAAAAATGCATACAGGAAAGGATTCATGCAGCTGTTTGCATATCCTAAACAGGTAACGTAGGGGTGAAGATTGTTTAGAAAAACATGCAGAGCACAGCTTAGAGGTAACACATCTGCATTCATAAGCACATATATGCTCTTGACCAAATGAAAAGGGACCCAGCATGCTCCAAATGTGACAACCAGTGCAATCATAATTGCTAATAATCTACGTTTTCTGCTGGCAACCAGCGGCAAGCGGAAGTGACCAGAAACTCTGCGACCAATGCCCACATAGCAGAAAAGTGTGACAAAAAATGGAGCTACAAAGGCCAAAAGTGTGGAAGAAAATCCTAGTCCAGCTTCCCAGGAGTGAGTTTGACCGCTGCCGTCCACAATTGAATAGTCCATATAGCACACAGTTCTGTTGTCCCAAATCTCATCTGCCTGTCCTGTATTTCTGAAGATAAGAGCAGGAAGAGCAAGAATTCCCGCACTTGCCCAAGTAACTATAGCCGCCAATGGGCTGGAGAGGGGAGAACGCCTGTGACCTGGTCCCGGACTGTGCACAATTACTATGTAACGGTCCAGGCTTAGTCCGGTGAGGCAGAAGGCACTGGCATACATATTAAGCAGCACAAGATAGCCACTGAGTTTGCATGCTACTTTTCCAAATGGCCAGTGGTATCCCAGGGAAGCGTAGACTGCCCACAGTGGTAGGGTCACAACAAAAGCCAAGTCAGCAATTGCCAGTTGCAATATAAAAGAGTCCGCTGCCCGTGGCCTATCCTTGCGATGGAGACTTGCCCACAACACTAGCCCATTGCCTGTAATGCCAAGGAAGAAGATAAGAAGGTATGCAGTTGGAATAATCCCAACAGATGGTTCCCAATCATCATATTCACAGTCTGAAATCCCCATAAAAATGGTCAAGTTGTCTGATTCCTCTTCCATCTCTGCAATGTTTGGCTTTGCTGCTGCCTTCTTTATGTTGAATTTTTTTTGTCATTCTGATTGTGCACTCTGCTTTATAGTGATCCCCTCCCAAACCAGAACACCCCCTCCCTTCTAACAGGCTAGGTGTGTGAAGAGGATATTTAACTCTTTACTTAATGCCATTTGCTTGTTTGTACAACTTTCCAAGTTATATGGTAACTCAATTATCAACCCCCCCTCTCTATATCCTGGAGAGGAGAGGATGGTGTGGTGAAGACAGATGGGACTTTAGCAGACATCCTGTGTATGAATCTCCTTGGGTCAGTTATCTGTACAATGACCTTCCCCATTTTATAAACAGGATAAGGTATCATAATGATCTGTAGAGGTTCTCTTCCAGCCATCCTGTATACTCCTTGCATCTAGCAACTAAAAAAAACGGGCACACGTAGAGCTTCTGGGAATGTCAAGAATACATATGCTGCTTGGAATAAGTGTTAAAAGCATATTATTTCAAAACCATTTCTGCAGTTTATATATTTTTTTAAGTATTCTTAAGATTTATTTTTTAATATATTTGTATTTCTGTTATATTAGATATTGGTGTAGTACAAACATGGGTTTTAGGAACTTAGTAATTGTTCTTTTTAATGGTTAAATATGACATTTTGGGCCTTCAATTGCCTATGAACCCCGAACTCAGTGCTTTTTCTGCGAATTTACATTGCAGAATTTATAAAATTCGCAATTTTTACTCATCGTAATAGACGGGAATAGGCGCACTAAGTACATTTTTCCATCTTAGCGGGCAATTGAATCAGGCCCTTTAAGTTTGGGGTGTGAGTCGCTGCTGAGAACGGCCCTCTTTTCGAGAGGTGATATACCGAAAAAGAGAAGATGGAGCTGAAAATGGTGCATATTAATGTAACCCCCAACCCTTACCTAACTCTCCCCTTCAATTATCCTAACCTTTCACTTACATTACCCTAACCCTACCTTCCCTTCTCCACAGCCTGACCCTAAGACTCCCCTACCCGTAGGCTGACCCTAAGACTGCCCCTAAACTCCTAACCCTAAAATTCCCCATGGATTCCACTGTAATACTCACCTGTCTAGCGGATCTGCGACAAGTCTGCGTTGGCCGTTTCTGAATGAATGAATGGGTAATATGCCGATCATTAATAAAATATTCTAATCAGTGCTATTTTCTAAATAGAGAAGGAGATGAAAATTAGCTTTCGACTGTCTCTATTTTGGAAACAGCATTTTCTCAGTGGTGACTACATCCCTATATGTGATAATGAATTTGTTATTTAAAAAAAAAAATGAAATGAACTAGAGAATATGAAAAAGAACGCTGTACTTTTGAACTAAAGCCATCCATGTATAGAAAACATATGCTAATGTGTTAGCAGTATTATGTAAGAGTGCCATTCTTGCGACCTGTGAAAGTTCATCTTTTAAACCCCATGAAATGAAACAGCAGTACATTTTACAAAGCGCGGTCAGGAAAAATCTTTATATATTGCAGTCTGAAGAAATTACTTTTCTTTAACAGGAATTGCCTATTCCAGTTCCATGGAATAGAAGTCTCTTCTGAACAAAGTAAACAATGCTTAGCTAAGAACTTGCAGTCCTATATAAAATAAAGTATAAATAAATACAAAAGTATGTTGAATTGGTCTATGGTACCGTGGCTTTCTTTATAGTAACATCCTGTCAACTTTTGTCTATTGTGCAGCAGCTTACAATATACTGAATATTGTACGACTTATACCACTTTCACATCACCACCAAATCCCATGGATTTTCGCAAAAAAAACGCATCTCTGCAAAATCCCGGGTATTTGGTGGTGATGTGAAAGGTGCACTTTCGGTCCACCCGGGTCGAAAGAACCGGGATTTCAACCCCGGCAAACAGAAGGGTTTTTCCCGGGTCCAGCCCGGGAAGGGTGGCAATGTGAAAGGTCCAGGGTTGTTTTCAACCCGGGTCTTTCACTTTGCCTCCTGATTGGTGCAGATTTGTCTACTGTTGCTATGCTATGCAACAGTAAACAAATCTGTTTTTAGCGTCTGATAGTCAAAAAAAAATGTTTTTGCAAGTATAGGGCATGCTGATAGTAGTGCTACAAGCATCAGCATGCCCAAGGATGGCAGGCCATGCTAGCACTTGGAGAACCACAAGTTCCAGCATGCTCTGTCATCCTAAATAACATAAATAAAGCAGATCAAATCTTAAAAGGTTTTTCCCTATCAATCAATACTTCAAATGTCAAAATAAATGTTGCCATTTCTTTATTAATTTCAAGTCCATTAAAACAATGACATTCACTGTAAAAGCACGTGAAGCAGCCAATAACAGCTCATTTCTACAATGATTGACAGTTGCTAGACAGGGCAGACCCAGGAAATTAATTGGTGATGTGAAAGGTTCTGACCAGGGAATTTCCTGGGTTTTTGAGGACTTAAAAGGTGTCTTTTTTTTAAACACAGTATTTCTTCTCCCGTTTTTAGACCCGGGTTTTTCACATTTGGTGATGTGAAGGGGGTATACGAATACCATGACCACAAAACCATGTGCCTAATTTCTGCATATCAACATGGACTAAACTGTTTTATTATTGTGTCTGATCATTGTGATTGGCATTGTAACAGACGCTCTCCAGATGTGTCTTTGGTGCCACATTCCAGCTGTCTCTCCTATCTCCATCTCTATTGTTCCTGGTAAGGATTCTGATTAGAGCTATGTTATATCTGAGTGTCTTTGAACTAATGATAACTCCCAGCCTGTCTAATTGCAAATAAAAGTACACAAAATGGTGGTTTTTCAAATCACTTTATAAATTAATCTAAAGCAGCTGCTTGAAAGGCAAGAGGAAATCTACAAAAGAAAGTGCCCCAGCATTAACAGTAATAAGCACTGTCTTATTCTATCTATTCTATCTTTAAATAAAATGCAGAGAGATTAGTTACATTAATGTGCTATTACATAATAAGGCACCAGTCACTTACAAAGCTTCTCTGTTATGGTAGAAGCAGGTCTGCTTGTCCAGAATCCCCACCTCGGGGCAAACCTTGGGCAGGATGGGGGTGAAGTTTATCAGTGTGTGTTTAGTACTTATTACTTATAAGCTTGGATGAACACAATCTTTCCTTGTGTGTGTCACGTTCTTGGGCTGGTTAGGACTAGGTAGAGGTGGTTGAGCAGATGCGGTGAATATGAAGCTAGGTGGCTTTAAATAATGCTGGTGCATAGTACCCTGTGCAAGATGGACGACTCCCGGAGTGGAACAGATTGCACTTCAGACCGGACAGGTAGAACGAAGCGGATACAAACAGGGAGGTATGTGCCACCTTTGGTAAGTATGTTGGTGAGTCCTTCGGGAGGGTAGATGGACGGCAAAGCAGACAGGTAAGAGTATAGTCGGGCAGACAGGTGAACTGCGGATCAGGCAGATAGGTCCTAGGCTGCAGGTCCGGCAGGTAGAATACCGCAGGGCAGACAGGAGTACTGGGGTTCAGGTAGATAAGTTCAGCACGGCAGGGTAGGCGGGTAGGTGCAATACTGCTGGTAGGTGCAATACTGCAGGGCAGGCTGGTAGGTTCAGTTCTGCAGGGTAGGCAGGTAGGTACAGTTCTGCAGGGTAGGCAGGTAGGTCCTGTACTGCAGAGTAGACAGGTAGGTACAGTTCTGCAGGGTAGGCAGGTAGGTCATGTACTGCAGAGTAGGCAGGTAGGTACAGTACTGCAGGGTTAGGCAGGTAGGTACTGTACTGCAGGATAGGCAGGTAGGTACAGTTCTGCAGGGTTGCCAGGTAGGTACTGTAGTGCAGGGTAGGCACAGTACTGCAGGGTTAGGCATGTAGGTACCGTACTGCAGGGTAGGCAGGTACTGTACTGCAGGGTTGGCAGGTAGGTACTGTACTTCAGGGTCAGGACAGGCAGGTATCAGCAGAGTAAACGAGCAAACAGCTAAGTCGGCAGGAACCAGGCTCCTAGGTAGAGGAGCCAGGCGCCTAGGTAGAAGACATGAAGTTCTGGCACCGAGAGACAGCTGACAGGGGTTTAAATAGCCCGCCCCTGCCGCTGATTGGCTCCTCTGACACGTGCTCCCCTGGCCTGCTTCAGGATTGGCCGTGGGGAGTCATGTGTCGTTTTTCAAGATGGCGGCGCCCAGCACTCCACGGGGAGCGCCGGAGACTGGAGCAGCCCGTCGGACGAGTCTTCTGACAGACAGTACAAACTAGGGCTATCACACAGCAAACACTCACTCAAATAATCACAAAGGTAAGTAACAGGTGGTAACTGGGAAGGATATGGGACAGAGAGACAATAGGAATAAGCAGGATAAATGGGCACTCAGTAATCAGTGAAAATAGAAGCAAGGCAAGAAGCAAGAGAATAAGAAATAGAGAAAGAGCAGGAAAGGCAGACAAGCTGGAGCTATAACCTGCATAGAGCACAGGGTAAGTGGCGCTTATATATGACCAACTGAATCCCCATAGGCTAGAGGGGAGCTCAGGGCAAACTAATTAGTGTTGTCCTGGCAACGGCCAGGACGCTGGAGAGAGAGAGAGCGCATGCACGAGAGGAGGCCCAGCAAGTGCTAGTAGCACATGGCTAATTTGCATACCGCCACGCCCCCGTGACGGTATGCAAGGGAAGATGGCCGGCGCTATGGAGGGGAAAAGAGCAGACGGCAGGAGAGCGGGCAGACGGCGCCAGGAGAGGTAAGAGAGAGGAGCGGGAAGCAGCGCGCCGCAGGCCTGCCGTTCTAACGGCATGTAACAGAGGCATTACATTTTACATTAATAGAGGGTTATCTAAGACTTCATCTGGGAGTTCTCTTTTGCATTTATGTAAAAATTCTATCTATCCATGAGTTTGAGTCATTTCTTGCATATTGTAACTGGTCTTTGGATACATTATTATTATTATTATTATTATTATTAATAGCGTTTATTTATCAGACGCCACACAGTATCCGCAGCGCCATACAGAGGCAATATTAAAGCCAACAGTTTCATATACAATACAATAAGTTGCAGAGGGTATAAAATCAGAATAAGAAATACAATACAAGTACAATGTAAAAATAAAATACAGTACAAAAATAGAAGAACAATATGTATTGGAAATAAAGAAGCAAGATGTATGTAGGTGCAGATTAATAAGGAGATAGCTAAACAATAGAGAGAAAAAGTGGGATTCAATGAGGACAAGTTAGAGGGATGATGACAGGAAGGATGAGGACCCTGCTTATAAGTGCTAACATGGGAGGGGGTGAACAAACAGGAGACACAGGAATGAAGATGGGAAGGGTAGGTAAGCTTAGGTGGAGGAAGGACAGGCTAGCCTGAAAAAGTGGGTTTTGAGGAAGGATTTGAAGGACTGGAGAGTGTTGTTCCAATGCAGACGGGCAGCACACAGAAGTCTTGGATGCGGGAGTGAGAGGTAGTTATCATGCTGATAGAGTTGAGGCGGCGGTCACCAGCAGAGCAGAGGGGATGGGAGGGAGTGTGGATGAAGATAAGGATAGGCAGGGAGCAGTGGAGGAGGAGAGAGTCTTGTAAGTTGTGGTGAAGAGCTTGAAGAGAATTCTAAAAGGGTCATGCAGCCAATGTAGAGATTGATAGAGAGGGGAGGTGGAGGCAGTGTGTTAGAGAGGAAGATGACTTTGGCTGCAGCATTTAGTATGGATTATAGGGATGCGAGACGGCTCAGAGGGAGGCAAGAGAGTGTTGCAATAGTCCAGATGGGAAATAACGAGAGTGAATGAGCGTTTTAGTGGCATCTGAAAGCGGCAGTACAGTGAGAAGGTGCAGATGTGAGGGTGAAGGAGAGAGAGGAGACCAGGATGACACCCAGGCAGCGGGCTTGGGTGAAGGAGGAGATGATAGAGTTGCTGATAGTAATAGAGATAGTAGAGGTAGAGGGGATAGGTGAAGGAGGAAAGACTATGATTTTATTTTTTTCCATGTTAAGCATGAGAAATTGCTCGGACATCCACAAGGATTTGGCAGAGAGGCAGTCTGACACTTTTGACAGAAGTTCGGGTTAGAGGTCAGGGGAGGATAGATAGACTTGAATGTTGTCGGCCTAGATGTGGTAGTGAAAGCCAAAGGAGTTGATGAGGTCACCCAGAAAGGAGCTAGAACAGAAGTGGACCAAGAACTGATCCCTGTGGAATGCCAACGAGAAGAGGAGTGGTAGGGGAGGAGGAGCTTGGGGTTAAGACAGAGAAGGAGTGGATAGGAGGAGAGCCAGGAGTGGACATTGCCAATGAGGCCGAGGGAGTGAAGGGTGCGGAGCAAGAGAGGGTGATCAACAGTGTCAAAGGCTGCCGATACATCCAGGAGAATGAGAAGGGAGAAGTGGCCCTTAGATTTGGCAGAAAGGAGATTGTTTGTCAGGACTGTTTCAGTGAACTAGAGGGTGCAGAACCCTGATTAGAGAGGGTCCAGGATAGAGTTGTCGGCAAGGTAGCTGATTAGACACTTGTAAAAAAGCTGTTCAAGCAGCTTGGAGGCGAATGGGAGAAGGGAAATAGGTCGGTAGTTGGAGGGAGAAGTAGGAGACAAGAGCATGTTTATAGGGGGAGGGGAAGAAGCCAGAGGTGAGGAATAAGTTGAAAAGGTGGGCAAGATGAGAGAAAGTAGAGGGAGGCAAAGACTGGCGAAGATGATAGGGGTGGGATCAAGTGGGCATGTTGACAGTGGGGATGACAAAAGAAGTGAGTAGATATCTTCAGCTAAGGTAGGGATGAAGGTAGGATTGGTGGGTGGCTAGGGAGGAAATCTGAGGGAGGAGGGGGAGGAGAGGTGATGATAAAAGAGATGGAGCTCCTGATGGTGGCAAGGCCAGAGGCAGAAATGGAGAGAAGGATTGGAGGAGAGAAGAGAGTTGAAGGTGACGACGGTGGGGGTCAGACTATTGGGAGAGGATGAAGGACTTAAAGAAGGATTTCTTGGCAAGGGCAAAGACAGAGGTAAAAGAGGAGATTATGAACATGAAGTGGAGAAAGTCTGGAAGGGAACGAGACTTCCTCCAGAGGCACTTTGCATTACGGGATCATTTCTTGAGGAAACAAGTGAGCGGGGAGTGCCAGGGTTGAGGGTTGGTTTGGCGAAGGGAGACAGAGGAGGGAGGACAGGCAGCATCAAGGGTGGAGGAGAGGGCGTTGTTGTAGAGAAAGGTGGCTAGTTTAGGGCAGGACATGGTGGAAGTGAATGCAAGGAGGTGATCAAGGGAAAAGGTGAAAGCTGCAACGCCAAGTGAATTGAGGTTTTGTCAGGAAAGAATACGTTTGGGAGATGAGGAAAGAGAGCTTGAGGAAGGAAAAAAGGAGATAAGGTGACGATCAGAGAGGGGGAAGGGAGAGATTGAGAAGTCGGATAGGGAGCATGAGCATGAGAAAATTAGATTACGGGAGTGGCCAGGTACATGAAATTGATATAATGATTGATTGATTGTATAATTTAAGATAAGGAAAGTTTATTCCTCCATCTTTAACACTTTGTTGCAATTTGTTGGGTTTATTCTTTCAGATGAATTTTTGAAAAGCTGTATTTAAATTGCTCGATTGAGTGTGATTGGGGGAACCATGTAAAGGATACAGAAGTCTAGGGAAGCTTACAATTTTAAGGAGGTTAGTCCTCCCCCAATATGACAAGTAACATCTAAAACCTTTTTAATTTAAAGGCTGCATATTTAATTTACAATAGTTTTTGAGGATGTTAAGCCCCAGATTAGTGAGTGAGGAAGTAGTCCATTGTATCTGAAGAGAGGCACACCACACAGGATTATTAACTGAATCAAGATTTAGTGACACTGATTTATCTTGATTGATAGTAAACCCTGAAACTAGAGCAAAGCTTCAAATTTTCCTCAAGATATTGCTTATAGGTTCCCTGGGTTTGGAAATATAGAGGAGGAAAATATTGCATGAAACAAAAAGCTGTAGTGTTAAAGAGGGGTTCAAGATATCTTAAAGAAAAGATAAGGGAAGAAGAGAGAAAAGGAAGAAAAGAAAGAGGAGAAGAGTAGACAGGGTGACCTCTTCTGACTCAGAAAAATAGAATAATATAATTATAAACATATTGGCAAAGGCACATTAAAATGAATCGCGCACAGTTCCCAAATTTTACAAAACTATTTAGTAGAGTTATGAATTGTACAAGACATATACTCCATTTTGTAAATATACCAAATTTTTTGAAAAACTGTGGAAAGTAGGAGCATCCAGTTGTTGCCAATTAGCAGCTATGAGACCCATGGAGGCTGATGCCATCAACTGTATTAATTTATTCTGATGCCACAGAGTTTCAAGAATGGGAATAAGAAATATTTAGGTGAGAAAGGAACATGTATCTAAAGCAATTGAGATAAGAAGTCGCAAACAGCGGACCAAAACACTCTAATCTTAGGGCAAGACCACCAAATATACGAACAGCGGACCAAAGCACTCTAATCTTAGGGCAAGACCACCAAATATGCAAATAGGTACCCCTCACAGTGCATCCTCTCCAGCAGGTATCCGAGACATCAGAAGAAAAAGCAGCAATTCTAGTTGGGACCAAATACTTTCTAAATGAGTTTAAATCTATATTCTTTAATCCGAACACACATGATGATGGCGCCACATTTTCCCTGATCTCCTCCCAATCCAATGTTTCCCCCAAGTCCTCCATCCATGCCACTTCATGTGACTCTACATTTTCTGATTAAATTGGTGCTAGTTCGGAATAGAAATAGAAATAAGACCTATAGAAAAGTTACGCGTGAGACACAGAGGTCTTTGCCCTATCATTCTTCTCTATAATATTCCTCACTTCAACTCTGGATGCAACCCTATTGAATTTACTGTGTAGATGTCAAGTTGTGTAACAACCCTTAATGATCTTACTTGCTCCTCTGCGCTACCTCTTTTGTTGACCTGCTTTATCAATATCTTCAAATTTGTCTCTTTCATATATCAAAACACAAACAAAGAGTGCTATTTGGAGTGCAAGCAGCTGTAAGAGAGACTGCAAGTCTTACAATATTAAAAATCTGTACAAAAGGTTACAGCACTAAACGTGTATAGAAATAAAAATGTTATGTTGATTAGATAAAAGACAAATAGCAATCCTGGAAAAAGAAACACTTCCAACTAGAGTAGCCTAATTTTCCTGAGCATATATGGTAACTACCTGAATGCTGTGGTAGAGCAGCATCAGAAGGAATACCAGAACCATATAAACAGATCATCAAAAACAGAATTTTAAAAGAGAAGGACATCATCAGCTGGGAAAATTTATTTTACTTCGTTGACACAAAGCCTTTGGTATATCAGTACCAAGTACCAAGGTAGTTTTTGTAATTGGGACAGCCAAAAGTTCCTTTTCGGCTGTCCCTATTTCGAATACCCATCTAATTAAAAAAAAATTGTTCAGAATGGGTGATTATGTCTATCGCATACTCACCCATTCATTTTCACAAAAAATGTGAAAACACTGCCACCGCCGGACCCACCGGGTTAGTGTTAGGGTCAGGCTGCGGGATGGTAGGGTTGAGATTAGGGCATGGAAGGGGGCATCAGGGTTAGGATCAGGCTGTGGGCAATGGAGGGCTAGGATCAGGCTGTGAGCAATGGAGGGTTAGGATCAGGCTGCGGGCAATGGAGGGTTAGGGTCTGGCTGCTGGGAAGGGAGGGCTAGGGTCTGGCTGCTGGGAAGGGAGGGTTAGGGTCAGGCTGCAGGGAATGGAATGTTAGGGTCAGGCTGCGGAGAAGGGAAGGTTAGGGTCAGGGTAATAAAAGGGGAGGGTTAGGGTTAGAATTAGGGGAAGGGTTGGGGTTAGTTTTGCCACTTACCTTTCCAGGGATCGATTGCTATGCCTCATCGAGAAAACAGCCCTATCGAAACAGGGCCGTTCTAAGCGGGGACCCACACCCTTTTTTCATATGTAAAGAAACTGAACTTTGCTTGATTGAAAGAACAGCACCTTTTGGAATATTGACTGCATATGTATAAATAGTCATTGCATTAACAGTTGGACAAATATATGACATACTTTTACATATATATCAAAGAAAGACAACACACAAAACTTCAATTGTTTATTTACTATTGCCTTTTGATTTTGACTCAAATACATATTTGCTTTATTCTGCTTGAAATTGGAAATTCTTCTGTAATTCCCAAACACATAGCATGATAGGTATGTGGGTGAATGGTACTGCCCCCCGCATGGAACTCCTATTGTAAGGAGTTCTGTATGATAGCAGTCCTACTGCGGGACATCTGGCACTCACATGTGCACTACAAGCAAATCACCTGACTTTCACACACAGCATCAGGCCATTATGTCAATTTTTTTACTTTAACACAGAGATAGTGTGTGCTTCTATGGTGGGCTGCAGGTGAATTCCAGAGGACATATAATGATCGAGCAGCATAATATCACCTAGAATTTGAGAGACCCAGACCTTCTCCTTTAATGGAGCGTTGTTAAATCCAAAGGTGCTTGCATGTTTATCTTTTTATTCATTCCATATGAATATATATGAGCAGCAGGGGCTGGCTGGCAAGTTTTAGCCTGGGGGGCAAGCCCACAGCAGTGGCCCATAACTAACGACCCGTTATTAAAGGGTGGTTGTCAGTTAACCACTGGAACACTTTAGGAGTAACATTTTTGGCACCCCTGCAGTGCAGGATTGAGTATTGGGGATGGCAGGGTGCTTTAGGCAGCGTGAGCAGTGAGAGCTAGCGTGAGGCTGTTGACAGCCAGCTGGTGCTTGAGGGCAGTTGTCTGGGCAACAGTCAGCTGACAGGGGCATGCGCTTGAGTGCAAGGAGCTTCTAGAAGGATCTGGGAAAAGTCAGTTGAGAAGGCAGTTGGTGTGGTGTGGTGAGGTGAGGAGGAGAAGGTGTGAGGCAGAGTGTGGAGATTTTGTGGAGAGGCAGAGCCAACGGGTCT
The DNA here is from genome assembly GCA_011038615.1 of Limnodynastes dumerilii. Classification (NCBI taxonomy): domain Eukaryota; kingdom Metazoa; phylum Chordata; class Amphibia; order Anura; family Limnodynastidae; genus Limnodynastes; species Limnodynastes dumerilii. The sequence continues at coordinate 386,410 of WWET01000851.1, read as the reverse complement.
TGTAAATAGTGTAAGAGTGCTGAAGTTACTAGAGAGCAGAGTTGATAGAAGAAATATGAGGCAGTAGATATAGTGCTGAGAGGCTGGGAAGGCATTGGAAGTGCTGGAAGACGGCATCAGAGGTGCTGGGAGGCGGCAGAAAAGGTGCTGTGAGGCTGGGGATGCATCAGAGAAGCTGAGAGGCAGCAGAGAAGGCGCTGAGAGATTGGTGAAGCATCGGAGGTATTGGAGAGACGACAGAGGAGAGTGCTAAGAGACGCATCTAGGATAGCAAAGCATCTGGAGAGAGTACTGAGAGGGCTGAGGGAGACTTTTGGGGATATTTAGGGACTGATTGAAGTGTTGTTTCTTCAGAGAAGAGGCTTTGGTGTTATTTGGAGTATTGGCAAGTAGAGAGTGGAAGAAATCTGAACAGCACTAACTGTTTATTAAATAAGTACTGCCATAAAGTTCAATATAGTTTTAATGTCTGCTCCAAATTACATACTTTGGGCCTGATCCAGAACAACACTTCGAGGCGAATTTACGCATGGTGGAGACGTAAAATCGCAGTTAGAACGCACTGCGCATGCTCACCATAGAAAATACGCACATTCACGTAGCGTAATTGTGAACGTATGGGCCATTCACGTATGTGTCACGTAAATAGTTACGTGTGTGCGTGCCAAATTTACGTTACTCCAAAATACGTCTGAAATACGTGAAGTAGGCGGGGGGTGGTATTTAAAGTGTACAGTATGGGCGTGCTTAGCTGCGTAAATTCGTTCAGCCCATACGTACGTGTGCGTATGACAGCGGTTACGTTGGAAAAAGTTAAGGTAGGGTTTGGGAAGCATATCTTGACAAAATACGTCCGTGCAAGGGGTGTGCCGAGGGGAGTGTAGCGAACTTATGCGCACGAAAATACGCTCCGCGAATAAACGTACGGCACACGTAGTTCTGGATCTACCCCTTTGTTAGTTAATATTAATGAGTATAGTTTTTTTTTGTATAACATTGATAATCATCCGAGTAATTATATTTGTTCTACATATACTGTTTTAAAAGTATTACATATATTACAGTTGTGAAAGCTGCTACTATTGATGATATCAGTTTTACATGTACTGTTTTGGAATCATTATTATATATGTTACATTTGTGAAAATTGCTATTACTAATTGTATCTGTTTTATGTGCACTGTTCTAAAATTATTTCATATGCTACATTCATGACAATTCTGTCACTTTCATTGTAACAACTATTCATGCCCTATTTAGAATAAGTTTTCTGCTCATTCCTAAATACATTTGAAAAGTAAAATTATTTTTTACTAAACGCTGGTGTGCAGTTATTCAAAGTCTCCTAATATTGCTTACACCTCTCTGCCATCCACATCTTTGTAATAAAACCTGTAGCCCTTACCACCCGGGCATCACACATTATGACACTGGTTACCCAGTGTAGAGATGGCTGCATCACCATCAGGAGTTTTAAAATCATCATAAGTGTCATTACTATGGTGTTATATCAGAGAAAGCATGGGGCCTGACCAATGATATACCTCAATGTTACATATTAAGTAGCACAATCTAAAATGTTAATTAAATCACACAATTTAACAAATTATTAAGTCACACGATCTAACATATTAATTAGGCCACACAATGTAACATATTAATTAAGTGGCACTAACCTTCTATACCGCTTCCCATGGTACTTATACTGCTGCCCATCCTATTTTCACTATCACACTATCATAGCAATTGCACTGTCCACACCATTACACTGCCCATACCATCTATCCTGCTGCACATCCTATTTATAACCATCAAACTGCCCATATTATCACACTGCCCATACCATCACACTGCCCATACCATCTATACAGCTGCACATCATATTTATAACCATCAAACTGATATCACCATCAAACTGCCCATAATATCACACTGCCCATACCATCTATCCAGCTGCACATCCTATTTATAACCATCAAACTGCCCATATTATCACACTGTCCATACCATCACACTGCCCATACCATCTATCCCGCTGCACATCCTATTTATAACTATCAAACTGCCATTACCATCATACTGCCCATATTATCACAATGGCCATACTTTCTTATGGAATACAATCACACACACTGCCATTACCATCACACTGGCCATATTTTGTAATTTCCATACAGTCACTCACCCACTGCCATTACCATCACACTGCTAATACTTTCTTATGTCATACAATCACACACACTGCCATTACCATCAAACTGCTAATACTTTCTTATGGCATACAATCACACACACACGGCCATTACCATCACTGCTAATACTTTCTTATGGCATACAATTACACACACACTGCCCATACCATCACACTATCCAAACTTTCTTATGCTATGCAATCACACACAATTCCCATACCATCACACTGTCTATACTTTCTTATGCCATGCAATCATTCATACTGCTAATACTTTCTTATGGCATACAAGCACAAACACACTGCCCATACCATCATATTAATAATACTTTCTTATGGCATACAATCACACACACACACTAACAATGGGGGTAGAAATGCTTTGTTTAAAAACTGCGATAGAATCTAAAAACTCAGTTATAAAAAAATATAAATAGATAATTAGCTAGAAAGATATTATGAAGGATAAAAGATGAGAATAGGGTGCACATATTAGTAAAAACTAAAATTACAGCTTGAGAAAGGGTGACGCATTGGTCCTGAAACGCGTCGCTGGCAACACCACACCAATTTCAGTCCACCACCGGTAACCACTGAGAGCTGACCCTTACATTGGAGACTCGAGTCCTCCCTCCCCCGTACCTTCCTTACATCTTCACTTAATGGTTCACCTTTTACCATGGATATTTATTTCTGTTTATTTTATGCTTTCATTTTTATGGATTTTGAATAAATATTCTTATATTAATATACTTCTTTTTCACCTTTTTGGGATATTGTGGGGAGGTACAATGATTTAAGCGATGGAGTATTTTTGTTGATTGGAACTGTTCTCTGTTGGAACCACCCAGGAACTCTTGATTCTTCTAGTGCAATATAAAATATTTTGAACCTTTTCCCCTTTTATGTTAAATCTTTGGATTTTTGTTTTAAAACACTAAAATGCATGTTATTTATGATATATTGATTATTTTTATTCCTTTGCAACTTTCTTTAATTTTAGTTTTTACTTATATGTACACCCTATTGTCATATTTTATCCTTCATACCATTTATCTAGCTTACTATCTATTTATAATTTTTATAACTGAGAGATTTTAGATTATATGTGACATTTCCTTATAGATATAAATATATGCATAAGTTTTGGATGGAATTTTGAATTTTGTAAATTTTTTAGACTCTATCGCAGTATCCCCTGTTTCTCCATTGCTTGGTTGCAGTGCTTTTTTGGGGGTTTGGTAGATGCCCTTGGGGTAGGGGTGGACTGCTGCGTGTTGGCACTGAGTCCCACAGTACCGTATAAGTATGATATTAGCCCACACACACTTTGCCCATACCACTACACTGACCATACTTTCTCATGTCAATACAGTCACTCACACACTGCCATTACCATCACACTGCCCATACTTTCTTATGCCATTCAATCATACACACACTGCCCATACTTTCTCATGTCCATACAGTCACACACACACTGCCCATACTTTCTCATGTCCATACAGTCACACACACACTGCCCATACTTTCTCATGTCATACAATCACACATACACTACCAATTACATCACACTGCCCATACTTTCTATTGTCCATACAGTGACACACACACTGCCCATACTTTCTAATGCCCATACAGTCACACACACACACTGCCTATACTTTCTAATGCCCATACAGTCCAGTGGCGGAAGTACCGGAGGCAATGGA
>WWET01000851.1:371570-382494 GCA_011038615.1 Limnodynastes dumerilii | reverse complement strand
CCTAATGCCCATACAGTCACACACACACACACTGCCCATACTTTCTAATGCCCATACAGTCACACACACACACACACACTGCCAATACTTTCTCATGTCCATACAGTCACACACACACACACTGCCCATACTTTCTTGCATCCATACAGTCACACACACACACACACACACTGCCCATACTTTCTCATGTCCATACAGTCACACAAATACACACACACTGCCCATACTTTCTTATGTCCATATAGTCAAACACACACACACACACACTGCCTATACTTTCTTATGTCCATACAGTCACTCACACACACACACTGCCCATACGTTCTTATGTCCATACAGTCACACACATACTGCCCATATTTTCTCATGTCCATACAATCACACACACACACACACACACTAACTCCCTCTCTGTTATTTCTTACCTTTCAATCACTTCCTTTGTCTTCTCTATTCTTGTTTTCTCCATCTTCTTCCTGTGTGCTCAGCTGCCCAGCTTCTTCCGGTTGTCTCATCCTAATATGTGCTGGCCATGACATCCATGATGTCATCACGCCCAGCACGTCGCTGCCGAGGAACCAGGGTGCTGTTTAAGGCTCACAGTGCCCTGGTTCCACTGTTTAAAAGCCCAATGCGGAGCCCTGGACCAGGTGGGGACATAAGTCCCCTTTCTGGTCGGCCGGTCCGCCGGCTGTGGGTTGCACAGAGGCGGTCCTAATACCACTGATGGCGGAGCGGCCTGGGGGGCACTTGCCACCCTTCCCCCCCGGCCCAGCCCTCCACTGATGAGCAGGTCTGCATTAAGGTTTGTGGGATTCCCTGGGTCTCTAATTAGGGGAGGCCACTGCAGCACATTAACAAACACTACAAGATCTAAATAAAATACTAATACAATCCTTTACCATGTATTCTTTATTTGGAGACAGATCTCTCCATATTATTGTATTTTAGAAAAAAATATTTTTAATTACAAAGGATATCTGTTAAAGGCTCCTTTATTATAATTAGTATGTTATTTATCCTGTTATTCAATTTTTGTTAAAAAAATTTTTTGCGTATTTTCCATGCATAATTCTGCTGCTAACAATAATAATTTTTTTTTGCAGAAATTCACTGCATCCCTGTACTTTTAACCCAGTGCCAAACACAGGATTTTTAAAGGGGGGTTTCCAAATGCTTTTAGTACATGTTGGGTATATTAGGAGTCTGGTAATGGCACATATTATAATATATATGGGTTATATTTGGATATACAGTACATAATGTGCAAACTCCAGACCCCTAATATACCCCATATATTATAGCATGTGCTATTCCCTTACCCCTAATATAACCAATATAGCTAGCCCTTGGAGCTGTCACATGAAGTCCTAAGCTGAATTCTTTATTGATGAAAAAATTATTTGCTCTAGCTTTTAGCACTTGTTTAAGATCTCTTCTGTTTTAGTATTCGTTGTAGGTGTCTCTTTCTTTCATTACATACTGTATATTGACTGTACTTATCACCCGGTTGCAGTCCCCGGTCAGAAAATTTCCAAAACAGGGACATCCGAAAGTTCCTTTTCGGATGTCCCTATTTTGAATACTGCCCAGTTTAAATTTTTTTTCCAGAATGGGAGAGTATGCCGATCAGCATACTCACCCATTCTCATTCGCAAATACTGCTGCCGCCGATATCCTTCCGTCACGCCGCCGGACCACAGGAAAGGTGAGTAACCTCTCCAGGGTGCGGGGTAGGGAGGTTTAGGTTCAGGCTGCAGAGGAGGGAGGGTTAGGGTCAGACTGTGGGAGATGGAAGGTTAGGGTCAGACTGCAGGGAAGGGAGAATTAGGGTCAGGCTGCGGGAGATGGTGAGTTAGGGTCAGGCTGCCAGGAAGGGTATCATGGGACCTATTTCTGCACTACAGTTACCACAAGCATTGGCATTAGTCTGTCAGTCAACTGTGGGGTATTATTAAATGCTTATTTGTGACCTAACTGAGTAAATATAGCATGATATGGACTGCAGACAATACTGCATGTAATGTCATTGTGCCATTCCCTGACCCATAATATAACCCACAATGTACTGTAAAAAGTGTGCCATGTCCAGACCCCTAATATATCCCACATGTAATACATGTGAGGTATATTAATGTTCTGGAGATAGCACACTACAAAAAGTACATGTGTTGCATATTTGTGTTGTATATTAGGGTTTCCAGCAATGGCACACTGGCAGTCTTCTGTGCAGGATACGCAAATATATGTACAATATCTACATATGTTCCATCTTTTCTGCAAATGGTTAGAAGAGATTATCTCAGCTCTGCTGTTAAAATTATATAGTGTGTATAAGTAAATACACATGAAGCTTGCTAGTCAAGTTAGAGTGTAAAGTCTAATTAGTTCATTTACATTTAATTCTGCTCAAACTAAATTAGCACCTTGTTATTTATTTAGCTAAAAGTGAGAATTTTACTACAGGGATGAGTGCTAAGGAAAACAAGAATTATTTCATAGTAAACTATCCTGGATTCAGGAATCAGAACAGTTCAAAAATAAGAAAAACTACGATTCACACCATTTACTGACAATGAAAATGATATTTAAGGAAGTTACATTTAGATAGATAGATAGATAGATAGATAGATAGATAGATAGATAGATAGATAGATAGATCTTTCTTCAGGGTACAAACACATATGGGCAAACAACCACTTTTATACCCACCCAAACCAAAGTGTAAAATACTCACAGCTGCTGACTCCAGTCATCGGGTAAGACTAGCGCCGTCCACAGGAGCAGGAGACCGCGTCGCTCAGCCTCTGACGTCACCTGGTTGCCTAGACGGCAGTAAATAAACACCAGCCTCCGGCAGCCTGCAGCGCAGACGGAGGGCGCCGCTGTCATCCACCTCCCAGGCAGCATCTAATCCACGTCCCAACGCTGGAGCAAAATAGGACAAAAACATATGTAAAGAAAAGAAAGAAAACAAAACACTTAGCAAAACTTCAGCAGCATAACTGGGCAAAGAAACATATCTAATAATAAACATACTATGTGAAAAAAGGGCTGAAAAAATATATACATGAATGCCCAAAAGTACTAAGGGCATATTTAAACACAAAAAACGATAATGAATCTTACTAAAAACCTCAAGGAGGAAACACAATAGCCCCACATAGAGCAAAACGGAAAAATAAAAGCAGAAAATAACATTAGCTACCAAACAAAAGATACTTAAATATAGCGAATCTGGAAAGACAATATGGTTAGTACATAATCATCACTGTAAACAAGATCATGGTAGTCAGAGGAAACAACCTAAAGGTAAAGTTTCGTTAAGCCCCAAAGGATGTACAGTTTGTAACGTGTGGATCCACTTGGATTCACATCTTAATAGGGCCTTGTCACGGTCGCCACCTCTAAATGACGGAGGAATGCAGTCAATAATCTTGCATCGTAAATCCGATAAAGAATGTTTAGCTTTCAAGAAATGAAGGGCTACCGGCTGTTCCGATGTCCCAGATGCCAGTGCCTGACGTATCGCAGAGCAGTGTAAACTCATTCGTTCCCGAAAAGTACAACGGGTCTTCCCTATGTATGCTAGGTCACAGGGGCACCTAAGCATGTAAACGACAAATCGTGAAGTACACAGCAAGACATGGCGAATGTGAAATTGTTTACCAGTCCTAGGATGGTAAAATGACTTGCCTGGTTCTAAATACCTACAGGTTACGCAATTAGGACATTTGTAACAGCCAGGTGGTCTGGTCAAAAAAGTAGTTATTGGAGACTTGAGCAAGGCAACGTCATTCTTCACCACCATGTCCCTAATGTTACGGCCCCGTGTATGGCAGGGCATCACCCGTGTATTCTTAAGGGTCTTCAATGATGGATCAGTCTGTACGATCGGCCACAACGCCCGCAAAGCTTGATTTATGAATGGTGAAACACGTGAAAATTGATTCACCCATGGGAGCCGGGCCTCAGGAGAGACAGAAACTTTGGGAAGCAGTAGTTGCATTCTAGGAATTTTAAGGGCCTTGTCACGTGCCTGTAAAAGCAAAGTTCTGGGATAACCTCTGTTCAGAAATTTTTCAAACATCCTCTCCAGTTGGTAATCTCTGATGTCGCTGTCGCTATTAATGCGGCATACCCGCAAGAACTGCGAGTATGGCAATCCCCTTTTCATGGCAGGTGGATGATGGCTAGAGGCCAGTAGGAGTGTATTACGATCTGATTCTTTCTCATATATGCATGTGGTTAATTTGCCACCCATGATCGAGATGCTCACATCTAGATAATTGATCGTGTGATGATTACAATTATACGTGAACTTGATCCATGGATTCTGCTGGTTGATAGAATCCATAAAAGAAATACATTCTGCCTCTGTACCTGACCAAAAGACCAACAGGTCATCAATGTATCGTGTAAAGAAGAATAATTTTCCAGAACATTCAGCATTGGAGAGAAAAAGTTCCTTCTCAACGAATGACATAAATGCGTTCGCAAACGATGGGGCTACGGCTGACCCCATCGCACATCCGGAGGTCTGCAAGAACTCCCCGTCAAACAGTCGTTTACATGCTTAGGTGCCCCTGTGACCTAGCATACATAGGGAAGACCCGATGTACTTTTCGAGAACGAATGAGTTTACACCGCTCTGCCATACGTCAGGCACTGGCATCCGGGACATCTGAACAGCCGGTAGCCCTTCATTTCTTGAAAGCTAAACATTCTCTATCGGATTTACGATGCAAGATTATTGACTGTATTCCTCCGTCACTAAGGGGTGGCGATCGCGACAAGGCCCTATTAAGATGCGAATCCAAGTGGATCCACACGTTACAAACTGTACATCCTTTGGGGCTTAACGAAACTTTACCTTTAGGTTGTTTCCTCTGACCACCATGATCTTGTTTACAGTGATGATTATGTACTAACCACATTGTCTTTCCAGATTCGCTATATTTAAGTATCTTTTGTTTGGTAGCTAATGTTATTTTCTGCTTTTATTTTTCCGTTTTGCTCTATGTGGGGCTATTGTGTTTCCTCCTTGAGGTTTTTAGTAAGATTCATTATCGTTTTTTGTGTTTAAATATGCCCTTGGTACTTTTGGGCATTCATGTATATATTTTTTCAGCCCTTTTTTCACATAGTATGTTTATTATTAGATATGTTTCTTTGCCCAGTTATGCTGCTGAAGTTTTGCTAAGTGTTTTGTTTTCTTTTTTTTCTTTACATATGTTTTTGTCCTATTTTGCTCCAGCGTTGGGACGTGGATTAGATGCTGCCTGGGAGGTGGATGACAGCGGCGCCCTCCGTCTGCGCTGCAGGCTGCCGGAGGCTGGTGTTTATTTACTGGCGTCTAGGCAACCAGGTGACGTCAGAGGCTGAGCGACGCGGTCTCCTGCTCCTGTGGACGGCGCTAGTCTTACCCGATGACTGGAGTCAGCAGCTGTGAGTATTTTACACTTTGTTTTGGGTGGGTATAAAGGTGGTTGTTTGCCCATATGTGTTTGTACCCTGAAGAAAGAGGCTAGACCTCTGAAACGTCGGTGCTTTGTCCTATTAAACAAGCTGTTTTTTTCCTACAAGTCTGATGAGTGCATGAATTTTTGCTACTAATTATTAAACATTTATTAACAGGACTTTATATAGTGCTATCAGATTACCAAGCGCTTTACAGAGAATATTTCACATTCACATCAGTCCCTGCTCCCTAACACATACACACACACACACACACACACACATTAGGGTTAATTTATTCAGCAGCCAATTATCTACCAGCATGTTTTTGGTGTGTGCGAGAAAACCGAATCACCCAGAGGAAACCAACGCAGACACAGGAAGAACATACAAACTCCACACAGATAAGGCCTAATCGAACTTATGACCTCAGCGCTGTGAGACACAAGAGCTACTCACTGAACAACTATCAATAATATTTTAGCTGCAACATATTATATTGCACTGTTCACAACATAAACACATTACATTAGATAACTAGAGTAATAATGTAAATATGTAACAACAAAAACACTATAAGCTTTGAAGATATAAACAGCCACTGACAACAGGATTGGACAGCTACTAATAAGATGTGAGTCACAAAAGACAATAGATAGTTGAGACTTAAAAGATGAACTAGTCAATAAAGACCAATCTGCTATTATTCACTTTAAGAAATCAGCTTACTTGCATAGTTGTTCACTTATATATACTTACAACTATGGGCTCTATTTACCTTTAATTTCATTTCCCTCTGAACGTTGCTGCTCCAGCTTCCTTTTTAAAATTTACCAATACTTACCCCTCCGCAGAGACTACATTGCAGGACTTAGAAAATTTCTGCATGCGCAGTCTTCATATCGGGTTCTGAAATCTTCAGAGTCGGACGCGTCTCCCGGACAGGTGAGTTTATCTTTTTTTGTTATTTTTTTTAAATGTTTTAATGTATTAGTATATATTTTTTTTATTTAAAAACAATAAAAAAAAACAACACAATTTTTTTTTGTTACTTTTTCTTTACATTAGTGCATACTCCTTTATCTCAGCGGTGTCCCCATACATGCCCCCTTTTTCCTCCCCCTAATAACAGCTATTAGGGGGAGGAAAAGGGGGGAATATGGGGATATCGCTGGTATGAAGGCACAAACGCCATCCTGAGATAGCGTTATGTTTACCTTTGGTGTCAAATGATAATCTCAGCACAGAGGGATCGTAAATTGTATGAAGTACCGGCACCCGTTAACATCATCGGCCCGGTGAAAAATTATGAAGTGTGTGTGCATCGCCATGGAAATGGTAAGTGTCCGTTTTACTGTAAAAACAGGCATTATCACCTAAAAATGAAGTTGGTAAATATAGCCCTATATGAGGCCTTTGAACACTGCTGCCCACTGTGCCTGACACCTGCAGTCAAAGAATATTCAGAGTGACTGCCCTGGTGCGGCCAGTCAGCAAATACTTTACTCTATTGTTTGTCCCGATGACTGTCAGCTTCTTACAAAGTCTTGGAGGCTCCACTTAGATTCCCAGTACTAGTCTGTGCATGGTGCTGGCCATCTAAGTGGAGGCTCCAACCCTTGCATAAGTAATGCAGCCTTGCGGTGTGCCAGAGTTGCGGGCCTACACTGCTTTAGCAAGAAGCCATCAGATAGCAGTACCACAACACATAAGAAGGAGGGGAAAGTGTGGCAGGGCAGTGTGATGATTTGGGGGCACAGTGTGATGAAGGTGCGGTGTGATGCAGGCAGGTATCCTGTGTGTGTATATATAGAATAACCAATGAGAACGTCACTCTTTAATATCGGCAAATACTTTGTACTCCGGTTCTCAGCAATATAAATAGTACAAAGAGATGGCACTTAGATTTCAAAGAATATAATCACAAATGAATTATGATGACCATAATTGTGATTGGTAATCATAATTCATTTGTGATTATATTCTTTGAAATCTAAGTGCCATCTCTTTGTACTATTTATATTGCTGAGAACCGGAGTACAAAGTATTTGCCGATATTAAAGAGTGACGTTCTCATTGGTTATTCTATATATACACACACAGGATACCTGCCTGCATCACACCGCACCTTCATCACACTGTGCCCCCAAATCATCACACTGCCCTGCCACACTTTCCCCTCCTTCTTATGTGTTGTGGTACTGCTATCTGATGGCTTCTTGCTAAAGCAGTGTAGGCCCGCAACTCTGGCACACCGCAAGGCTGCATTACTTATGCAAGGGTTGGAGCCTCCACTTAGATGGCCAGCACCATGCACAGACTAGTACTGGGAATCTAAGTGGAGCCTCCAAGACTTTGTAAGAAGCTGACAGTCATCGGGACAAACAATAGAGTAAAGTATTTGCTGACTGGCCGCACCAGGGCAGTCACTCTGAATATTCTTTGACTGCAGGTGTCAGGCACAGTGGGCAGCAGTGTTCAAAGGCCTCATATAGGGCTATATTTACCAACTTCATTTTTAGGTGATAATGCCTGTTTTTACAGTAAAACGGACACTTACCATTTCCATGGCGATGCACACACACTTCATAATTTTTCACCGGGCCGATGATGTTAACGGGTGCCGGTACTTCATACAATTTACGATCCCTCTGTGCTGAGATTATCATTTGACACCAAAGGTAAACATAACGCTATCTCAGGATGGCGTTTGTGCCTTCATACCAGCGATATCCCCATATTCCCCCCTTTTCCTCCCCCTAATAGCTGTTATTAGGGGGAGGAAAAAGGGGGCATGTATGGGGACACCGCTGAGATAAAGGAGTATGCACTAATGTAAAGAAAAAGTAACAAAAAAAAATTGTGTTGTTTTTTTTTATTGTTTTTAAATAAAAAAAATATATACTAATACATTAAAACATTTAAAAAAAATAACAAAAAAAGATAAACTCACCTGTCCGGGAGACGCGTCCGACTCTGAAGATTTCAGAACCCGATATGAAGACTGCGCATGCAGAAATTTTCTAAGTCCTGCAATGTAGTCTCTGCGGAGGGGTAAGTATTGGTAAATTTTAAAAAGGAAGCTGGAGCAGCAACGTTCAGAGGGAAATGAAATACAGGGCAGGGGGTGGGACAGTATGGAGAGCAGAACCTATAGAGGAGGGAATCACTATAGAGCAGTAAAGTTCCTGTCAGATTCAATTTTAAGATGAGGACTGGGGAGAAGTACTTACAGGGGGTGGGACAGTATGGAGAGCAGAACCTATAGAGGAGGGAATCACTATAGAGCAGTAAAGTTCCTGTCAGATTCAAGGAAGTTTTAAGATGGCGACGGCAGGTCCTTTGGATGTGGCAGGAACTTCCTGAATACAGGCAGGAGGAGAGGACTAAAGGTAAGTAGCATCCCAATGTTTTGATGCTACTGCGCATGCGTATAACGGTGAGGAGCAGAATGGGTTTTATATATATAGATTGTCCACTGAATTAAACAGACCAGATGAGTAGCTTTTATTGTCAGATGGAAATATTATTAGTTCTGTTTTTAAAAGATTAAGTTTGAGATGGCAGGAGGACATCCAAGATGAAATGGCAGAGAGGCATTCAGTTACGTGAAATCAGTAGACAGGTAGATTTGTGTTTCATCTGCATAGAGATGATACTGAAATCCAAATGACTTTATTAGCTGTCCAAGTGGTATAGATAGAGAAGAGCAATCGACCTAACACTGCACCTTGTGGTACTCCAACAAAAGAAAAGCAGGGACGGTAGATCCAGAAAAGCAATCATTGAAAGAGTGATTTGATAAGCAGGATGTGAAGATGAAAAGAGCTGTATCCTGAAAACCTGTAACATTTGTATGAGAATGGTCAACAGTATCAAAAGCAGACGTGCACTTAGGAGGATGATGCTGTTATGAAGCTTTTATGATGCACAGGGTGATGAATCACGTGACATCTCCCAGTCAGCCTGTGCATCATGAGGAGTGGCCTTAAGATCGAGAAGTGGTAAGTGTATTGGTGTGTGTAGAGCAACAGCTTACTATATATTCCATGGTTGCCAACTCTCCCGGAATATCCGGGAGACTCCCAGAATTCTGAGAGATCTCCCGGACTCCCGGGAGAGCACCCTTTTCTCCCGGAGACAAGCTCCAGGAGAGCCATGCCTCCCAAATGTTCTTTTTTTTTTTTTAAAGCCACTGCGTTATATGCAGCAGTGGCTTTTCACAGAGTGAAGTACAGGCAATACAGGGTTCCTACGGGAGCCCTGTAGGACCAAACCTGTTACAAAATGGGAGTGACTCTAAGTTATATGGTCACTGCCATTCAAGTTCAAGTTAAGAGATTTGGTCCTACAGGGCCCTGTATTATCAGCGATCACGTGACCGCCAGCAGACGCCGGGGAGAGGGAGAGCCGGATAGGAGCCGTGCGTAGGAAGGCAGAAGACATCAAAGGTAAGTGAGAAAACAAAAAAAATGTGCTTGCATGGAGGCTGGCACAAAGGGGCAGATATCGAGGCTGGCACAAACGAGCAGATATGGAGGCTGGCACAAAGGGGCATATATACGGAGGCTGGCATTAAGGGGCAAATATGGAGGCTGGCACAAAGGGGCAGATATGGAGGCTGGCACAAAGGGGCAGATATGGAGGCTGGCATTAAGGGGCAGATAAAGAGGCTGGCATAAAAGGGCAAATATGGAGGCTGACATTAAAGGGGCAGATATGGAGACTGGCACTAAGGGGCAAATATGGAGGCTGGCACTAAGGGGCAGATATGGAGGCTGGCACAAAGGGACAGATATAGAGGCTGGCACAAAGGGGCAGATATGGAGGCTGGCACTAAGGGGCAGATATGGAGGCTGGCACAAAGGGACAGATATAGAGGCTGGCACAAAGGGGCAGATATGGAGACTGACACAAAGGGGCAGATATGGAGGCTGGCATTAAGGGGCAGATAAAGAGGCTGGCATAAAAGGGCAAATATGGAGGCTGACATTAAAGGGGCAGATATGGAGACTGGCACTAAGGGGCAAATATGGAGGCTGGCACTAAGGGGCAGATATGGAGGCTGGCACAAAGGGACAGATATAGAGGCTGGCACAAAGGGGCAGATATGGAGACTGACACAAAGGGGCAGATATGGAGGCTGGCATTAAGGGGCAGATAAAGAGGCTGGCATAAAAGGGCAAATATGGAGGCTGACATTAAAGGGGCAGGCAGGGAGGCTGGCACTTGCCATTACAAGGGGTAGACATGGAGACTGGACATAATAATGAGGGGCAGACATGGAGACTGGACATAAAAATAAGGGGCAGACATGGAGGCTGGCCAGACATATCGAGCTTACAGGGGAAGTCTGGAGAATACAGGGAGGTATGGGGAAGTCTGGAGAATACGCAGGGGAGTATGGGGAAGTCTGGAGAATACAGGGGAAGTCTGGAGAATGCATGGGGAGTAGGGGGAAGTT
>WWET01000851.1:357478-369333 GCA_011038615.1 Limnodynastes dumerilii | reverse complement strand
ATCTCTTTCACAGAAATGTGTAATAACCTGGATATTTTTGTATAAGTAGGTCTGATTGTGGAATGTCTTATGATCTGCTACAGGCAAACTGCTTTTAGGTCTTATGATAGTAAAATGTTTCTTGGCTGTTACACATAAAGAATAGAACAGAGAGAGAGAGACAAGTTTTCACTGTCATTGATCTTTTTTGTTATTTGTAGCAAAATATGTATAATTTGTATAAATCTGTTAGTGTGACACCATTTATAAATAGTTTTTGTATTCATAGGATATCTTTCTTATCATATATCCCTTTTAGGGCCATCTCCAGCAAAAATGATGTTGTCTGTCCGACACATCTTTCGTTTCTCTCTTCCCTCTCCTCTTCCAGCTGTCACTTTTGCCAGGTTTAACTCTACAGCTCCTGAACAGGTAAGTGAAAGCCATGTCACTGCATTGAATATATATAATATGTGATAGGATGTCTGTACTATGTTTAACTTTGTATTTTCAGAATCCGTTTTTCTTTAATTGTTATCATTATGTCCATCAATAGAGAAATACTAAAAAAAGTATACTGAAGCATCAATCCATAAAAAAAAAATTTCTTTAAAAACTTTGGAGTGAGTCAAATAGAAAAAGTGGAAAGAAGCCTGCCCTTGTAGTATGTAGATGTTTAGAAATAGCAGGATGTAATGGGTCCCAGTCTGCTAGCCAGCTATTATCGGTGTAGCTATCAATCCAACTATTTCAACCCCCCCAATAATCCACATGTACAGTCAAAGCATTTCAGTTTACACTGAACTTTCCTCAGGGCACATGCGATTAATCACCAAACAATTTTTTTGCTTTTTCCAACACTAAAAGACACTCTCCATGGCCGCACGTTTACTTGTCATGTAGCCCTTGCGTCAGCAACCCTCCAGTGGTCTTAACATACCCCCAAAAATGTGTTCACAGTAGCCATATAGTCGTGGTGTCAATGTTGTGAATAATGTGTGCTGTTAGAGGGAATCTATGTAGAGAAGTGACAGCTTCCTGTTGTTGTATGTGCTTTTCAGCAAAATAAATAAGAGATCTTAGAACTTGAATGTATCTCGTAGATAGATGCAGGGAATGTTGTGTCACTAATTATTCTTATATCATAGCTAATTTGTCATGTTCTATGACTTTTTTTTTTTGTGTTTTTAAAATAAGTTACTGTTTCTTAATCCTAAATGCGGTGATAAAGCCATCCAAAATTTTTGTTACATTGAAGTATGCAATGTAATATTTATTTATTTTTTTTTAAAAGAGAAGAAAAATAAATTTGGTTTTTAGAAGCTTGTATTTTCCTGCTTGAAGGTGAAAAAAGCAGGAAAGTAAATTGTTTACGTGCAGTTGGCAATCATTTTTATTGGTGTCTGATCTGACTGACCATTACAGAAATTTTGTGCTCGCCGATGTTTTACATTTTTGCAGGGTTTTAGGCATCTAGATATTACTTATAGTATCTGGCACCAGCTAGGGAGGAATACAAAAGATCTAGCTTTGAGAATTAATATATTAATATCAAATTCTGGTACAATAGTATTGTTTCAATTAAAATAAAGTGCCAAAGGTACAGCTGTGATTCTAAATAATTGCACAAAAAAAGAGAAAAAAAAGTAATCACTTTAGCGCACTCATCCCTTTATTACCTCCCAAAGATACTTTTTATTTAAAATCAGTATTTATTGATAAAAAAATATATGAAAAAGGGGCTCATAAATATTAAAAAAGGGGAAATAGGCTTAAGGAATGCTCAATACACCTCATGTCCTTAATAGAGCATGTTATGTTTTTTGTTTTGTTTTGTTTTTTATGAAGTGTTTTTTTTTTTTTTGGAAGTTAGTGTAGAATATTGAACTACATATTTCCATGCTTGTTTTATCACCCTGCAGTGTTTTAATCAGAGGATAAATTGCAGTTGTGTAAACTTGGATTTAAACTTACATTTAAAGTAATGAAAAATTGGCAGAAATTGGCAGAAATCGAGATGCAAATGTGTCATGGTATAATTTTATACAAGAGTATCAAATAAAACTAATAATTGTCATTCTAACTGTGGTCTGTTATAAGATTTAAATGTATCTTTTATCATGTATCATTAGATATTATGTATCAGACTATTAAAGAAAATTTTGTTTATTGGTGTCTCAAAGCAATTTCATCCATTTTAATGGAGCTTTGAAGTAGATAGTTATCTCTCTCTCCAAAAAATTTCGTTTTTACTTATCCATCAATTTTTTATGTTTCTAGGCACCAAAGAAGACAAAGTTTGGTCCATTAAGTGATGAAGATCGAATTTTCACTAATCTGTATGGTCGTCATGATTGGAGGTGAGATAACAATCTATTACTGGGTAAATCTTCTCTCTCTCAACCTGATTTTCACATACATGCCTCATGCACATGGTCAAATAAGTGTTGTAAAGTTCAATATTAATTCTCTAAACAACCATTAAATATGCAAAAAATGGAAACAAACATGTAATTCCACACAATAATATCCTCTACATCCACAGGGAAGTCGCCATCTCTTTATGCTCTGAGTGGCTGGCTTTCTAAGGTGATGGGAGGGTCATGTGCAAGCAATCTAAGTTGGAACCACACAGTTTTGCGGAACCTATACTAAAGTTGGATTTTGATTTTATCTGATAAAATGTCAAGAGTCCCACATACCAAAAAAATGTATCTAGCCTTTGCTCTCCACTTCATTTTAAATATATGAAAGAGTTTTGTCCTAAAACAGGGCCATGGGAGGTGGTGTTGGCTGTGCCTTAGCCTTGAGTATGGACTTGCGTGTGGCTGCCGAGACTGAAACATTTTTATTTTTTGTTTTGCAAGTAAATCATTGGAAATCATTGGCCATAGTTCAATTGTGTGGTGCTGGGCAATCCCAAAAGCAATGGAAGAGGTTTGCTGGTAATTTGCACTTAGGGCAGGAGTTACTATCCAAAATCCTTATTTAATAAACCTTGTGCAGGAGAAATATGTGCCCTGTGAGCTATATTTGCCATTTCCTGATTCGTCTTTGCTAGGAGAACCCCAAAGCCTGAAGAACATCTTTCGCTTATAGATAGAGATCTGTAAATGCTCAAGCCTTTGGGAGAGATGTTTTAGCATTAGTATAATCCAAATTAGGTTTTTACAATTTATGATGGGTGGCATTTGCTTTTCAAATTGGAAGCCTGATCACCAGTAATTTATCAAGGGTGAAAATATTTGCAATACTCGACTAATGTAATTAGCTTGAAGAAATGCCATGTTTGAAGGGTGACTGAGCTCAAATTTACTGTGGGCTGTGACAAACATAAGGGGCTTGCGTGAGGTTTTGTCAACTAGGTCTCCCACCATATATATCTTCTATATATCTTCTCGTGCCCATTGTAAAAATGGCTAAGTGGCCTTGCCTTTTTGAAAATTGGGGTTTCCTAGAAAGAGTAAAAATTGAAACCTTTTGACATATAGGGCCAGATTCAATTAGCCTTGCAGCCGCGTATTTTGCGGTGCAAAGCTAATTGTGCGAATTTTTTTTTTTTATAGAAATTGGGTATCGTAATAGACGGGAAAATGTGCATTGCAAACCTTTTCCTGTCTATTGCTGCGCAAATTCCTAATTGAACCTGGCTCGTAGTGTCTGTCTATCTTTCAATCTATCTGTTTAGATCTACATGAACACACACACACACACACACATACTCAGTAAATCTATCCACTAAAGCATTAACTTTTTACAAGTTTATGGTATATATAATGTGTGTGTGTGTGTGTGTGTGTGTGTATATCCCTTTTTTCCTTTTTTTGAACACATTTGGCACTTGAAAACGTGATGTTTTGCCTAGATTTTGTATCAGGCTTTTTTCTGCACCTTATTGTATGTAACAGCTATGTCTGTTTATGTAATATGTAATTATCACATGCCTTTTTGTACTTTATGCAACGCTGGGTGCCTGCAGGACTTACACAGAGACCACACGGTTGACGTCATTCCGGGGAGGTCTTTGGTAGTGAGCGCAGGGACACGTGGTGTTGTTTACATGGGGAGGACGGTCTCCATGGCCACAGGGTGACGCCAGGAACAGGAAGCCCATTCCTGTTACTGGGGGCGTTTCTCTGGGGGCGTGTAGACACGTGGTAGGTGAGTGGGTGATTCACTTGTCTATTTAAACTGAATTGCACGTATATGTTGTATTACTTTTCCCTGAAGAAAGAATAAACTTTATTCTGAAACGTTGGAATCTGAAAAGCTTGTAAGCATTATTTATTTCAGACATCGAGTGCCAGGCACCTTCTCTATTTATATGGGACTGTTTACTCTCCTGCTGGAGCACCGGTGCAATTTATCAACTATTAGGAGTGCCACACACCTGTGAAATATATATATATAGCACATATGCACACATATTTATGTATTGTACAGGTTAAAGGGGGCACTTAGTCGTGGTGACTGGTACAAGACCAAGGAAATTCTGCTGAAAGGAGTGGACTGGATATTGGGGGAGATGAAAGCTTCTGGCCTGCGTGGAAGAGGAGGTGCTGGATTCCCTACTGGACTCAAATGGAGCTTTATGAATAAACCATCTGATGGGCGGCAAGTTTTATCACTATGGCTATTTCTTTTATTACATTTCTTATTTACAATAAAATAAATGTGAATAGAAGTAGCTGACGTAATATGTGCATATTTTAAAATAAACCTAAAAGAGAACACTAATACAAAAATATATAATAGAATTGAAGTGAAGTTAAACTTAAACCACACAAATGCAGCTGCTAGTATTCAGAAACGTGTCTGTTTCTGTATAAAAATGGCTATATTATATAAAGAAAACCAAACAATATTGTGGAATATTTTTAAACATTTAGATTCTATATTTTTTTTATTTGTAAATCAGGATTATTTATAGAACTCAATACTTTTCACGTTTTAAACGCAAGAACAAAAATAAAAAAACAGTGAATGTAAAAAATCAGCAGATCAGTGGAAGCATTGTGCATGCCCAGGGTGTGTCAGCACGTGAATTAAGTACATAAGTCTATTATGTGGAAACAATACTGGTTATATACATGTACACACAAAATGGAAGTTTCTCAGTCACTTTATAGGTAAATGCAAACAGGTGCATGAAAGGCAGGGTTTAATCTGCTAGCAACAGAAACACAGGAAAGGAATTGCACCTGCAACACTGCCATAAACTAGTAACGGACTATACCGTCTATCTGTAAAATGGTTATATACATGGCATTATTGAAGAATGCTAAACAGTTAACTTTGGTTAAAACTCCTCCTGTCATCCTATGCAAAAATATCTGAATTCTTCTTCTTGGTCTTTCAGGCCAAAGTATCTTGTGGTTAATGCAGATGAAGGGGAGCCAGGAACCTGTAAAGATCGCGAGATCATGAGACATGATCCCCACAAGTTGGTGGAAGGATGTCTGGTAGCTGGTCGCTCAATGGGTGCAAGAGCTGCTTACATTTACATTCGAGGAGAGTTCTACAATGAGGCATCCAACTTGCAGGTACTCATCTAATGAGTGTAAGAGGCATATAAGCATATGAAACTTATTCATGATATTGTCATTGGAATAGGTGGCCATCAAAGAAGCATATGCTGCAGGACTTATTGGACGCAACGCATGTGGCTCAGGTTTTGATTTTGATGTGTATGTGGTGAGAGGAGCTGGGGCGTATATTTGCGGTGAGGAGACTGCTTTGATTGAAAGCATTGAAGGAAAGCAAGGAAAGCCCCGCCTCAAGCCTCCATTCCCTGCTGATGTTGGTAGGAATTTTTTTTTTTGTTTCTTTTAAGTTTGTTTGACTTCCTTTTATTGGTTTTTTTTTCTATGGTATAATTCAACAGACTTATTTTAATAAGGGTGCAAACTTGATTACCAGACTGTGTATATTACCATTCTGAATAACAGCTTTTCCATTTTCTTTGAAAGCTATTTAAAAATTATGGACCAGAACCAAAGCTCTGAGCATAGTGGAAATGTAGATCCAAAGCCAGATCCCTGCGGCCTCCTAACTCTGGCTGGAGGGAGTCCATTGCATTTGCTGATACAGAGTTAAGCTTGCAGGACCCTACTATAAGATTGCTTAGATTTCCCTTCTCACAGCTGGGAATTTTACCTGAGCCAAATTGTGAATCCAGTTCTATCCTAGTAATGTTGTGCATATCCTGCTACCTAAGGGTCTAATTTTCGATCCCAGTGAACAGAAAACACCCCTTTGTAATTAATCTGGATCCGGTTTTATGTTTGCTAATTTTTTTTCGTGTAGTATATTGTTACATCACACAAGTAATAAGACGTCCTGTTCTGTAGCTTTTATGGGTATATAGAAGCCTATGGTGCAGATTATATTGTATACATTATCAATCATATGAAGCTATTGTTCTTTGACCACATAAGTGGGCCCCAATTCAATTTGCTAATTTTGTCACCAGAGGTACAAAAAATTAATTGGGACACATTAGCAATCCTTATATCTTAAATGTTTAACACAAATCAGCTATCACCTTATAAGAAAAGTAAAGAAAATATAATTTTCTTAAATAACTGTATTGAGATAGATAGGAAATCTGCATTGTGCGGTTTATGCTGAAGCACAAAAGTGTATCAAATCTATGTAACTTTTTGTGATATAAGAAAAAAAAAAACCCCAACTGTAGGAAATATCAAATGTTTGTGTCTTAATCCATATTGCAGGAGTGTTTGGCTGTCCAACAACTGTTGCTAATGTAGAGACGGTTTCTGTGGCTCCCACCATCTGTCGTCGTGGAGGATCCTGGTTTGCAGGCTTTGGCCGTGAAAGAAATTCAGGAACCAAGCTGTTTAACATCTCTGGACATGTCAACAATCCATGTACTGTCGAGGAAGAGATGTCTATCCCACTAAAGGAACTCATAGAAAGGCATGCAGGTACTCTATGTAAAAGGTTTTAAAAATTAGAAAATGATCGGCAGAGCACTGGGACCCCAATGGTCATTGGCTATGTTATTTCTTTAGGAGGTGTTACCGGTGGCTGGGACAACCTCCTTGCTGTAATTCCTGGTGGTTCCTCCACCCCTCTCATCCCACGTTCTGTCTGTGATACTGTCCTCATGGACTTTGATGCTCTTGTCCAAGCACAGACTGGTCTTGGCACTGCTGCAGTCATTGTAATGAATAAATCCGTAAGTAGTAGCTTTGCGTTTCTTCATGTGCCGGTAGTGGCTTGTCTCTTAAGCTTTGTCAATAGCGATAGATAGAGATATCTATCTCTATCTATCTATCTATCTAAAATTAGTAGTCAACAGTGAAAATTAATTGAATAGCATTGTTTGTAGGACATTGATCTGGTGCATGCCTGAAGGAGGCAGACAATGTAGAAGTCATGTGTATGTATGTGTGTATATATCCTTAGAAGTACAAAATAAATGCCTCACACAGGATTTGGACGAAAGAAAAGAAAATGTAGAGGCTATATCTGGCACGCATCTTGTATTGACTGCTGATATATATTTGTTTATTTATAAGGCACCACAGGGTGTCCGCAGCACCGTACAAAATACAGTACAGACATACAGGGAAGGGATGGACAGCATAGTACATAATAAAGTAAAATATAAATAAAAAAAATATCACAAAAATACAGTAAAGTGAAGCAAGCACACTGCAAGGCATCAATCTTAGCAGATTAAGGAGGGGATAGAGCGAAGTGAGAGGTTGAGAGGGAGCCACCAGGTGGGGATGGGGTAAAAGGGTAGCAGAGTGGGACAAGAGGGTACGAAGTGAGGAGGGAGCTAACACGCAAAGTGGGGGGAGGGGGAGGGATGGATTTACAGAATACATAAGGAAGGAAGTGGACTGCTGGTGTGAGTGGAGGAGAGGGGGATAGAAGAAAATAAGGTATAAATGTAGGATGCAGTGAGGATGTTAAAAAGTGGAGTGCTAGCCTACCCCTCCTCCAAACAGTCTGACTGAAGAAAGGAGGTAATTCCAGTGCAGAGGTGCAGCACGAATAAAGTCCTGGACACAGGCTTGAGAAGTGGTGATCAGTAGGGAGGTCAGACAGCAGTGGTTAGCAGAATGGAGAGGGCGGGAAGGGGTGTGCATGGAGATGAGTGTGCAGAGGTAGGGAGCAGTGGATGAGGAGATGGCCATAAAGTGAGAGCAAGGGTTTTAAAGAGAGCTCTGCAGCAGACAGGAAGGCAGTGGAGGGTTTGACATAAAGGAGAGGCTGAGGTAGAGCAGTGTGATATATCGATCTATCTAAGCAGTTAATACAAGATCTGCCAGATATGGCCTCTAAGTATTCTTGAAGATGCATTTTCTTTCATGCAAATACTGTGTGAGGTGTTTATATAGTACTCTTAAAGATATGTATATATATCAATGTCTGTCCGGCTATGCATTCAGACACC
The DNA here is from genome assembly GCA_011038615.1 of Limnodynastes dumerilii. Taxonomy (NCBI): domain Eukaryota; kingdom Metazoa; phylum Chordata; class Amphibia; order Anura; family Limnodynastidae; genus Limnodynastes; species Limnodynastes dumerilii. Next base: position 360,923 of record WWET01000851.1, on the reverse strand, counting down.
ACTGGACCACTGGTCCAGTTGGGTCCTGGCCAGGATCTAGGGAGGGGACTCAGTCAGACCTTCTGTTTGTTTATGCTGGAAAAAACATTGACCCAGGAAGCCTGTTCTGGGACTTCCACTGTATGGATTTGGCAGTTAGCAGTACACGCACGTACACACACGTACACACACACACACTTTGGGTCATATATCAGATATTTTTGAATTGAGCTTACCCACGGTTATACTTAACTTTCATAGAGTTGGCGGTGCTAGCTTGTTGCAGCCCGCTGCAAGATGGTGGCAATGGGTCTATCCTCTGCTACCTAGCAACGGAATAGATGTTGCCAGGCAGTGGATGAAGGATCCACTGCCGCCATCTCCACATTCACCATCTTACCTTAGCGTTCAGTACTGTCCTGCCACATGCAAGATAGTGGGACTAGCTGCCGCCAACATGCATGTGGCAGAAAGGTGCTGAATGCAGAACGGCACTGAAGACCCATAATGGGGAATACTGGGAGCTGGAAACATGATGTGGAATAATAGGAGGCTGGAAAGACATGAATGGAGAATACTTTTTCCTATCATTTGGAAGAACTTTTGACTAGTATTACCATAATTAATAGGGCTGGATCCAATGCAAGATCCAGATTTCTTTCTTTCTTTCTCAACTGGGAGGAAGGGATTACTATTACCATTTCCAAGGCAAGCTTGGATTTGGGCAGCCAAGAGATGAGTGGGGACAAATAAGAAATATTAAGGTAAGCTTCAGTGGAAGTGGTTTCCCAAGTGCTCACACGACTGCATGGACACAGTGGGAATCCGCTATCTGATGACTGCTGGCGTTGAATTTGCCACTCTGAATGCAAATCGATCAGATGTTGGCACCCAGTCCATAATAACAAAATGTGATACTTAAAACAATATATAGCAAGACCAATAATATGAATGTTACAGTGAAGAAAAGGGGTGAGATGTGTGACAAAAAAGACCCTATCCCTGATTTTCTTTGCTTACATCTCATTGGCTAAGTCTTTTCTAGGAAAGACTCGACCTGATTCACACTTCAGAAGCTTGTGCTTCTTAAGTGTGTTTTTTCCCCGAATTGACCTACTACACATGTCTTTATATACTGCACGGAGCAGTGTAGTTACAAAGATGCGTGCTAATGCTGCCTCAGGGAGTGTTTAGTTAGAAGTGGGAGGGGGGATGGAGAGGCATTGTCCGTGCTTAGTTGTCTTCTTAAGAAGGAAACTAATCATGGTAAGATAAGGTAGCCCCAGGGCACTCTGAAGTGCCATAAGATACCTAAAAACGGGGGGGTTAAGAGCTGCACGAGTGAGTTAGGTATGGTTCTGTCCGCACCTAACTCACTCTTAAGTGAAAATCGTGGCCTCTGTCATTACCATAGACTATATTGTTATAGATTTTAAATCTTTTCCTATCTATTGACTAAGTGATTTCATTTAAGGTTTACATTTTAAGTCTTTCTTGTACATTTCACATTCTAATTCTCTGAAACTTTCTCTCTCTCTGTACATTATGGTTAAAATGGACAGCTTTAAATGAATCCAGGCTTTTCTGATCTCTATTCTATTGCAGACAGATATAGTTCGGGCTATTGCACGTCTAATAGAGTTCTATAAACACGAAAGCTGTGGTCAGTGTACACCCTGCAGAGAAGGTAAGATATGGTCCCTTTATGACGTTGTTTACATTTATCACTTAAGTCCTTACAAAATAATAATAAAAACATTAGGACTGCTGCCACTGGAACGGTCTCCAGTATCGTGCTGAACAGGTTGTAATTTGTTTTGCTATAACAGACACAGAAATGTTGTGTTGAAGTAGTTTACAGCTAGGCACTTCTTGCTAAATGCAGCAACTGAAATATTGATTCTGGGCCGATGTAAAGCTGTGCACATTTTGCTAGTAAAATTTATGCGCATGCAAAGCATATGCAGTTAGTGTTCAATGATGAGCTCTGTGTGCAGTTTTGGCCATCCAGCATCTATAATATGTGCATACTTACGCTATGGTCGGTGCAAGCTGATGTGCTTAAGTGTCACAGTTTATCTGAATTCACGCTGTTTGTGTATGAACGTCCTTTCTGAATGCCTCATTGCCCTTTGAATATGAGGTGGCTGATGTCTCTTTTGTATACAACTCACCCCACACATTTGTATAGGTATATATTCTGGGCATACACAGTGCTAAAATGGTTTGCATATACTCAAAACCTGCCGTGTGTGCACACAAAGCTACATCAGGCCTTAAATGTATATTTTACAGAAAATTGTTAACTTTTTTTTTTTTTTTAACTTTTACCAGGGGTTGACTGGATGAATAAAGTTATGTGGCGCATGTGTAAAGGAAATGCCAGAGAGGCAGAGATCGACATGTTATGGGAGATCAGTAAACAAATCGAGGGCCACACTATCTGTGCTTTGGGAGATGGTGCAGCATGGCCTGTACAGGTAATATATCTTGATTAACAAAAATGCACCCAAGCTTATTATTATTATTATCGTTTATTTATAAGGCGCCACAAGGTATCCGCAGTGCCATACAAAATACAACAAAATACAGAACAAACATACAGCGACAGCATAGTACATATTAAATACAATATGAATATAAAAATATTACAAAATTACAATAAGTGTAGCAAGCACAGAACGCAAGGCAAAATGCGAGGTGTCAAGCTTGGAAGATCAGGGGGCAGGGGATAGAGCACAGTGAGAGGATGAGAGGGAGCCACTAGGTGGGGACAGAGTAAAAGGGTAGCAGAGGGGAACAAGAGGGTACGAAGTGAGGGGGGAGCGGTGTATGAAAGAACAACGTTAGGATGGAGGGCCCTGCTCACGTGAGCGAACACACTACGTGGTAGGGAAGAACTTACAGAAGACATAAGGAGGGGGAAGGAAGTGGACTGCTGGTGTGAGCGGCGGAGCGGGGGAAGGAATAGAAGGGATAGTAGAAGGATGCAGTGAGGATGTTAAGTGGAGGAGGGGCAGGCTAACCTAAACAGGTGCATTTTGAGTGAACGCTTGAAGACCTGCAATGTGGGGGAGAGTCTAACTGAAGAAGGGAGGTCATTTTAGTGCAGAGGTGCAGCACGGGAGAAGTCCTGGATACGGGCGTGAGATGTGGTGATCAGTAAAGAGGTCAGGCAGCGCCGGTTAGCAGAACGGAGAGGGCGGGAAGGGGTGTGCATGTTGATGAGGGAAGAGAGGTAGGGAGCAGTGGATGAGGAGATGGCCTTAAAGGTCAGGGTAAGGAGTTTAAAGAGAGGTCTGAAGCGGACAGGAAGCCAGTGGAGGGTTTGACATAAAGGAGAGGCTGAGGTAGAGCTGTGTGAGAGGAAGATGAGCCTGGAAGTAGCATTGAGTATAGATTGAAGGGGGGCAAGACAGGTGAGCGGGAGACCTATGAGGAGGAGGTTACAGTAGTCGAGGCGTGA
>WWET01000851.1:340403-356253 GCA_011038615.1 Limnodynastes dumerilii | reverse complement strand
ACTTTAAGGCCAAACACCAGCAATTTTGAAAGTCTCCCCTTAGTAAATCCAGAGATTTGTATGCTCCTCATGCAAAAAATCGCCAGAGAGATTTAAACACCAGAGATTTAAGTCTCCACTCATCTCCGGAGAGTTTGTGGAGATTTTGCTTTAGCAAATCCGGAGACTTCCAAATCTCCGGTAAACTACCTCAATCTCCGGCGATTTTACTCAAATCGACCTTAGTAAATGAGGCCCCTGGTGTACTATGCATCAGGAGGCTGTGACAACCAATAAAATTGTCCCAGGAAGTCACTCTTCATGAGACCTGTGAGTCTGTGCCTGTGAATAGGAGCTAAGGGTCTATAGAAGGATAGTCCAGTCATTTCATTTATTATGAATCCTATAGCACAGCAGCCTTTATATACTCAGCCACAGAGACACTATATATGTACTGTGGGGGACAGGTGAGGCAGAGATAGCATTATACTGCTCCTGTTGTCAGTGATTCATAAACAGGAATTATCTGTATGAATAATTCACCATTTTTAGTTTATCTTTCTCTGTTTTTATTGCCACAGGCTGCCAGAACCTGGCTATTAGCCACAGGAAAGTTTCCAAAGAAACCAATGTCCTGGAATGCAACACACAAAAAACTATTTAGCACTTTCTTGTTATTTGGGTGGGAGGTCTTCATATACACACGTCAGCCTCTATCACACACTGTCACACATCTGCTTTGTAACTTGGCAAAAGGCTTAATGTGTCAGTGCAATAAACAGCTTGTTTGACAGGTTTGTGGAAACCCCATTTCTGTCACCTGGTGTGACAAAGGGCCTGATCCAGACCTATGCTCGGGTGCGTTTTTACGAGGGGCATAAGCGTAAAAACGGCCATTTGTACTTACTGCACATGCGCGGGGAAGATGTTACGCTCATGTTATGCTTCGAAATTCTGACCGTAGTGGCCTTGATTGTAACACCTTCGTAAATACGGTCGAGTGGGCGTGCCTGGCATACGAAATCCGTAATCACGCACCGAGGGCGGGGTGAGGCATTTAAATTGTGCAGTATGGGCGTGTTAAGCGTCGTAACTACAGTCACCTTACAAAAGTAGATGAGTTAGGCTGTCGACATCTTCAATGCAGACATTCTAAGCCTATTTATTATAAGTACTATTTTTCCAAGTACTTTGATAATAACATCATGAAACTGAAAGCGCTATACAAGCGTTACACAAGAGGAGAACAGGAGGGAACATTCTACCAGGAAAACAACTAATCAGCACCACTATCAACACCTGGCCTGTGGATCTTCTAACTCTGCACCATGCAGCAATTCAATAATTTTTTTACCGCTGCGTTAAAACAGCAGCCAGCGGAAAGAAATTTAACAGAGAAAAATAAAAACCTCCTTCTAGCAGGAAGTACCCGGCGCTAATGACAGGTTATTAGCCAGACTGAAATATCGTGAGAACGTTCCAGACACTGGCCAATAACCTGTCATTAGCGCCGGGTACTTCCTGCTAGAAGGAGGTTTTTATTTTTCTCTGTTAAATTTCTTTCCGCTGGCTGCTGTTTTAACGCAGCGGTAAAAAAATTATTGAATTGCTGCATGGTGCAGAGTTAGAAGATCCACAGGCCAGGTGTTGATAGTGGTGCTGATTAGTTGTTTTCCTGGTAGAATGTTCCCTCCTGTTCTCCTCTTGTGTAACGCTTGTATAGCGCTTTCAGTTTCATGATGTTATTATCAAAGTACTTGGAAAAATAGTACTTATAATAAATAGGCTTAGAATGTCTGCATTGAAGATGTCGACAGCCTAACTCATCTACTTTTGTAAGGTGACTGAGTCATCTAATCAGTGCCTGCAAATGAACTACAGCTGAAACCTAATGCCTTGGAGGCAATAAAAAGTATTTAAACAAGCAGACACCTAGGGTAAATAAATTACTATCCAACTAACGGCAAAATAAAAACATACAACTGTTACCAGAGATGAGTTCAATTTACCAAAATAGAGTTGCACAGAGATGAGTTTAATTTACCAAAATAGAGTTGCACAGAGAGAGCAATTAGAGTTGAGCACAGAGATTAGTTCAATTGATGAGTTCAAGCTTTGAGCTTACTATGAACTGCTCCTTCATAATAATCAAGGTTTAGAAGTGGCGGTAATCTAACCTATTCCTACTGAAACACACCTATTTTGGGGATTAGATGTGTGCTGCTGATTTCCCAGTCTTCAACAGTTATTTATTTTATTTATTAATAGGTTTTTATATAACGCCAACAGATTACGTAGCGCTTTACAGTTTAACAATTCGTATAAACAACACTGGGTAATAACAGACAGATTGGGTGGGTAGGGGGGCCTTGCTCACAAAGACATTCAGTTACGCGAGCTAGCACGGTTGGTGATAGTTCAGGGGTGGATAGATAGATTTGTGTATCATCTTCATAGAGACAATGAAGTTTGTTTTACATATTTTGACTTCACAACTTGTTTCCTATAAAGCTATAAGTTGCAGGGGTATTTCTTTAATAATTCTACTATATTTATTTTATGATTTTTTTTTTTTAATGATGGCTTTTTTTTATAAAAATTTTATTGTACTAGTAAATATGTGGCTGTGGCCTATATGAAATATGCTCCCCAAGAGAAATGGGCTGGTTAATGGCTGCACTATTAATTGTTAATATTCTTCTTCAGGGTTTGATCCGACACTTCCGTCCAGAGTTGGAGGAGAGAATGAAACAGTTTCATGCGGTGAAAAAACAGCAGGCGAGCAACTGAATGCACAGGAGACTTAAGATGGGGCAAATAAATTTTATTTAACAGTCTGTTAGTGAATGAGGACTATGTGATGTTGGTGTTAATAAACCTCAACTTTCTAAGCTGATTTTGCTTGTTCAGGAGTTTCTGTGCTCAATTAAACAATGTTTTTGTTGATACACAATTAAACTCCATGGAAGGACAGTCTAGCATTTTTTAACTGTTAGCTGAGTAGTGATATTTAAGCTGCTCAGTCAGTAATGGGCACCATCATGTTTTGGAGCCAAGGAGTATGCTTCTGTACGAGTTGGGAAACAGTATGGAAAGGGCAGAGTCTGTCATCATGGCTGTTAGACCCCACACCTTGTGTCCTGGTAGCCGAAAGACTGGAAGAGTGTAAGCATAGCAACCATGCTGTCGGAAGTATGTGTATCCGCGAGAAGAACTTGTACATGCCACAGAAATTGGAAGTGTAAGAAGAGACTCCACCTGTGGAAACCAAATGCACATAAAAAAAATGTTAAAAATGATATGGTAAATTTACAGTATTGGTACGGATTCTTGTTTTACCATTGCTTCTGCATGGCCACATCTTGCTGATGTATAGGCTGCAGTGAATGTCAGATCTTTCCAATAAGTTTTGCATACTTCTTAGAGACTGGTCCTGCATCAGCACGGTGAGTGATTAGCAAACTCATTATTTGTTCAATCTTTTATCTGATTAAGTTCCCTGTGATGTTACCTAATTTGCATACAAATTAGGCAACATTGTGCCTAATTTTACATTAATTTAAATTCATTTTATACATGATTCTATTGCAATACTTTTGGAAGCAACATTGGACCAAAACTCCAACATTGATGGGGACAACGACGACTTTTAAATGCTGAATATTGCAGGGATGTTTGCAACCGCGCTTTAATACTCACCCATGATGCGAATTATAATAGAGTTCTATGGGAAAAAAGTGTGCAATTTAAAAAACTTATTAAAAAAAACCCTTGTATTAGTGCATGGCTGCCAGGGCATGCTGACGTGGGGAAACCACAAGCACCAGCTTGCCCTGACACCCAGGCCTGCTGCTGCTTGTATTGTCCTCTACATCACATAATATAAGGGCTGGCCCATTGTAATAAATAATTTACATAAATTAAAAAAGCCAGACCTCTGCTGTGATAATGAGACTTTGCTGGCCGAAACCTGTAAATATAACCTGGGACAGCATGGGAGAATCCAGGGTTATAAATAGAGGTCCTGGCCAGCAAAGTCTTATTATCGCGTTAGGGAGCCAGGGTGTCAGGACCAGCCTGGGCTTGCTGTGACCCATAGTACAGGAGATAAGTTTTCTTTTGTTTCTAGGGGGAGGAAGGGTTTTTGTTTTTTATTCTTGAACATATTGCATGCAATTGGCCACAATCACCTAAAATACAATATTTCCCACATCATGCGGTGCTTGTTTACTGTGCAATGTAAGCTTTACAGTACAATAGGATTGTTTCCTTGTCCTGTTGGGCACAATGTACGTGATAACATTGTTCCCAAAAGGTCCGAAACATCGCAGGAAATTGATTCATGACTATAAGGTCAATTGGGAACTCTAATGTTAAGATACACTTCAGTAACAAAAGATGACACATAAAAAAAAATCTATTTTCGCAACACTAGCTTTATGCACTAGTCACTTTTTATATACAGAGAATATAAAAAGTGATAGATCCAACAAGGGATAAACCATACATACATACATACGTTCAAATACTAAACTTTTAAGGACTGTGTGTAAACACTTCTTTTTTTTCTTTTTTTTTTTTTTCTTTTTTTTGTCTGCAACATCTTCAGGAGAAAAGATATAAGTAAAGGTGTCTGCTTGCGAAAGGCTGTCATTCGGAATAGAGGATTGTGCAAAAGGGCTTCCTGTACAACTTGCATTCCTATCCCTTACCACCATGTGTAGCGTGTATATTTGGCCCACCCCATCATCAGAGATATACCTATGCATCTGCATGCATAAGTCAGCTGTCAGTATTCTCTCGTGATCTGGTGCAAACTGATTTGTGCAAGTTGTAAACATAAGCCTTGTGTAAGTTTTGTAAGGCTCCATTTACTAAAAATAATGTTTGTATTACTTGCCTTCAGAATATGTATAGTCAATACTTCCTGCACTAATAATGTGAGCTGCTGTATATATTAGAAAGGGCATCACCTTATACCACTCAAAAAGGAAAATCCTGTGTAAACAATCATAGGATGTTTTATCGATACAACACATCTGATTACAGGGCTATTTGTGGAATCTGTGGGTTTCTTCACTAATCCAAAGCGTGATGCTAATATTCAACGTCAGATGGCACTAAAAGACGGTCTTTTCACAGAGCAACATCTCATGTTAAGTATTGTTTTATATATACAGATAGGGCCAATCACTTATAGTGCCAGCAGATTACATAGCACTTTATAATTTTAACAATTAATATAAACCAGACTGGGTAATAACAAACAGACTGGTGGAGGGGGGGGGGCCGCTCACAGACTTACACTCTATAGAGGGGGTGGGGGAGTGTATTATAGAATATAATAGGCTATATAGAATAGAGAGAGAGTGTGTGCTTATTTGTGTTAATAATTTAGTGGTAAGCAAAGTGGTTGTAAATATGGTAATTAAAGTTTAAGAAGGTTGAAGAATTCGATAAGCTTGTCTTACTATGTGAGTTTTAAGAGAGCGCTTGAAAGTTTGTAGAGTAGATTATAGTCTTAATGGGCGAGGAAGGTTTTTCCAGAGAGTGGATGTAGCCCGGGAGAAGTCCTGTATCCGGGAATCAGAGCATTTATGAAGTGCAGAAGAGAGTTGTAAACCTTGTGAAGATCTGAGAGAACAATCTGGGATATATCTTGAGACAAATGAGGATATGTATGTGGGTGCAGTGTTGTTTACGGCTTTATAGGTTAGTAAGAGTATTTTGTATTTGATTCCATAGTAAACAAGCAACCGATGTAGACTGACAGAGTGGAGCAGCTCTATATGAATGTTCTGCAAGGAAAATCAGTCTTGTTGTTTCTATTAATTAACACCTGAAGCCTCGTTTGAGTCCTTGCACATTTCTAAGTCCTGAAAAAAAAACAATTCATGTGGGCAGGATCTTTCTTTTGGGGCTTAGAAATCTTTTAAAAAGGATCAGGTAAGTTGCACTTAACAATGAACATTGGTTATTTTTTTTGTATTTAGACAAGTTTATTTACACTGGGAGTAAAAGCAGCTGTAAGCTATAAGGTGGAGAGGAGGGACACTGATGGATTTTCATAAAAGAACACAATCTTCAGATGGCTGGCAACCTTTTTACTGTCAGAGTGAAGTAACAAACTACTTTGACACTTTGTAAACACCACAATGTGCAGACCATGTTGACGTTGATGTGTAATATTAGTGGTGATCATTGATTTGTGAATACAGATCACTATGGTTTCATGCAATAACGCCCGCTATCGCATAAAATAGACATGATCATGGTTTAGTTAATGGAGCCCTAAAATCTAATTCTGCATACACACGTGCCCTTGATACAATGGTTGGGTAAAAAGGATACAACGCAGTGTGTACACAAGCCCAACGTGTACAAACGCATGTAAAATTCATTACTGAATGCTATATGCCCCGAACACATTGTTCAATAGTTATACCTTACTGTAATATGGGGTACTTTTATACAGTTATTGGACAGTGTATATGGGGCGTTAGTGGAGGTGACAGCTATGGAAAAATTTATCAAAACAGTTATAAATATATATAAGTACAGAAATACAAAAAATTATATATGTATTAAAAAATAACAGCAACTTCATATAGGTAATTATTAATAAGACAGTCGTTGATGTAGGTCTGCTTTTTTGCATTCAAAAGCATTAGAATGGAGCGTAAACCATATATTTCACAGTTAATAGGGCTGTCCCATTGTCAAACCAAAATGCCAATTCTGTATTCAACAGTTCAAAATCATTTGTACTTAATCTATAAGATGGGCAGTACTGCTACAGATTTTTTTTTTTATCCATCACACAGATGAAGCCCCCTACATACATTTTTATCATCAAATCCACCCTCTATAGTTCAGAATTACTAACCTCTTCTGGATTGGGATGTGCTTCCAGTTCCTCCAGACATCCTATATTTGATAAAATGGGAACGATAACCATGCCTGTCTGCAAGAATAGAAGAAAGAATTGAGATGCAGACACTGCATTAGCATGACTTTACTTATACTGCTTTCACATCACCACCCTTGAAAAACCCGGGATTTTCAACCCAGGTTTTTCCTGAGCGAATTGCTGAGTCAAAACAAAAAGGTATGTTATAAGTCCACAAAAACCTGTGAAATTCCCGGGTCTGTGCATGTGCCATGAATTTCCCAGAACTGCAAGCAACTGTCAATCAGCCTAAAGAGCTCTTATTGGCTGAATAAAATGAAGGGGACTTTACTTATTTAATAAACTACAGGACTTGAAAGTAGACAGGCTGCATTTTTTAGTACATCTAAGTCTCCTTTCTGGTCTGTCTGGCTGCAGTTTCACTATTCGCCACTATGAACTTGGTCTTCTTTTGGGTCCATCAATCTGGTCCATCAAAAGGGACGTTTCACATCACCACCAAATACCTGGGTTTTTGCAGAGTTCAGGGTTTTTGGGCAAAAACCCAGGTATTTGTTGGTGATGTGAAAGGGGTTTTACTGACATTCCATATCACCTATTTAATAAAGCTGTAACAATGGCTGCACTCATTGGCTTTACAGTATGTTAAAAAAATTTGTCTGATGAGCTTTCAAGAAAAAGATTGCAGTTGCAGTACAAAATTTAAAATCATTTACTTTTTTTTTTCCCTTTAAAGTGTTTTTTTTTGGTGGTGTGTATTTATTCCAGCCTTTTTTTAAACCAATGTATATTGTATTCCAAATGATTTTTCCTTACCCAATCTTTAATTGGCTTCATATGTCCCCAAACAGTGTTACGAGAGATTTCCACACCAAGTTCTTCCCTTGCTTCCCTTAATGCCGTGTCTATGATATCTTTGTCTGATGCATCACACTTCCCTCCTGGAAAACTGCATAATATAAAATCCATATATATATTAAATTGCAACAGATGTCTATGAAAATAATGCTGATTGTGTTATAAATGGTTCAATGTCAAAGAATGATGGACCAGATCAAGACTTAGAAAATGTTTGCAAGCAGTAAATGAATGCATTTAGCAATAATAATAATAGTATAACCATTCTTTCGCAACATTGCACCCCCTCCATTCTCTTTAATAATAGTCTTCACTAACCGTTCCTATCTTTTCTCTTCTTTTCCCTTCATCCTCCACAGAAGAGCAGGCTGCGTGACAAGAACCATGGCGATGCTGGCAGCTAAGGCCAGGGAGGAGCTATGTCAGCAGGCTGCGGTGCTCTGGCTAGCCACTGTCCCTGCCCTCTGGCCCTGAGCACCACAGCCTGCCGACATAGCTCCATCTATGTATATATCACTGCCTCACTCTAGTGTCTAGTAAATCTCAGACACTAGAATAGATGTAAGGACTGATATTTACATAGATGACAGGAAGGGTCGTTCCCTCTTCTCATTGGTAAAAATGACAGCTGTTTTGGTGCCTGTCATTTTCACATATGAGAAGAGGGAACGGCTCCCCTTCTCATATATTCACCATGTGCTCTATCATAAGCTGGGCATTCATCGGTGCCAGGGCACGTGCCTTACATGTCTCGCATTATTTATGCTACTGAAAAAGGGCCTCCAACAGATCCACTGAGTACTGATGTGACAAAGGATTCAGATAGAAAGAAAACGTTCCGTACAGAAGAACTTCTGTAAAGGGGCCAGAACGTAATATCCGCATGCCTAAACCCTGCCTACAGTCAGGGTAAGGCATACTAATTAAGATCTCTGTAAGAAGGAGGAGAGTGCCAGGGGCGTGCACTCCTCTCCTCCGTGCTAATTTACACGGTCGAACAGAGATATGAATCTGGTCCAATGTAAGTAAAGAAATAACGTGGCTCCTGAAAAAACTTGTTGGCACATATATGTGCAATCATTCCATTTGTCTTATCTGTACATCGATATTACTTCTGTTTTTGGAAAAATATTAAATATTAAACAATTTATTAACTGTGAAACAAGTTATGAAATATACGTCCTTCAGTGTGCGTGTGGCCTACAGTATGTGTGAAGAACCACACGCACACTGAAGGACCGTTTTAAGGAATATAGGAGAAATATTATTAATAGTTCCCCAAAACACTGTTTCCCGGCGTATGTTGGAGTGTCACAATATAAATGTTGATGATATTAAAGTTATGGGGATGGAGCATATTGCTCCCATCCCTAGAGCGGGCTGAAAGCTTTTCAAAATTGTGAGTGAATGTTTACGGCGCTGTGGATACCGTGTGGCGCCCTGTAAATAAACGTTAATAATAATAATATTTACGTTACAATGTTTAGCTCCAGATGGCCTAAAGGAAGCAATAGAATTTAGCACCATATGATGTTCAGAAAAACGACATGTTTTTATTGTCATCTTCTTTATTGTCATTTTGATTCTGTGCATTTTTAAAGTTAAATATAAGATAGCTGGCAAATTATAGTGCGTATAAATCGCGACAACTGATATTTCCTAAGCCCATTGTTTGGATTATACTTTTTCTTTAAAGCCCTTTAGCTTTAAATAGTTTGCTTCATATGATTAAGCATATAGATATTTTCCTGTTATCCATAACAAATGTTTGCTATTTGAATATGCTTTAATTATGGCAGTGCTGTCTATGGGGCTCCATTTACTATGATTAGCACATGGAGTGGTAATCATGTAAGCAAGGCTCGGGGTCCAACGATGGTCAGCGAGCTTTTTACTGACATCGTTCGGCCTCGCTTGGAAACTAAGTACTGGTGCATTTCAGTAGCTGCCTTCTGGGACTAACTAAAATTTTAAGTCCTGAAAGGCAAAAACACTTTACTTGCCGGGATCTGAGACAGACGCGACTCCCGTTGAGGTAAGTTTAAAACACTCTATTTGTATATTGTATTTATTATTAATTTTAAGAAAGTAAAAACTACTCTTCAGCTTTTAAATGTATTCCAGCAGGCTCCCAATATATACCCCCCTTTTCCTACCTTTAATAACAGCTATTAGGGGGAGGAAAAGGGGGATATATGGGGAATACTTAATTTAATGTGTCAGATTGTTAAAATCCGTGCTGTCACTTAATAAATACAGCGATCTGCAGGCCTGCATTCATTAGAGCGGGCCGGCGATTGGTAGTGTTAATGCTATCTTCACCATAGCATTGGAAATAAAGAAGTCTTCGCTTTCATATGATAAAGTCCGTTATCACATGAGAATGGATTTTAACATATGAAAAGGTAATAAATGGAGCCCATACTTACTTGCCTTAATAAAGTCCGTTCGCGGATAAAACGTGTTGGTGGCAGTTTATAATTTGTGGACCATACCTACCTGATTCAGAGTGGCTTTCCATCAAGTGGCTCTCTCCGTTACATCTTTGCACTCTGTCACGGTCTGCGGCGGTAAGCGCCGCACTTACCTGACCATAAGCAGTCTGGCAGCAGCTTCCCGACTATGTGCCACTCTCCAGCCCTCCAGAGGTTCCTGCAAAGGTCTCCATTACAGCATGTGTGTTTGTGTCTGGGATTAGGCATCTGCTTCATTACATCTCTGGTGCATGGGCGTCGCCATCTTGCCTCCTGTCAGGTGATTCCCAGTAACCACTCAGTTGCTCCTCTGCACACACGATTCCTCCAGCCAATCTGTGCACTGGGCGGGCTATTTAAACTCTGTGCACAGTCCATGCTTTGCCCAGATCAACTTGGTCTTCCTGCGCTACAGCTAATCCTGCGCTACAGCTAATCCTGCGCTACAGCTAATCCTGGTCCAGCTAAACTACAGCTGTCAAGTCCGGTCCTGCCGTCCTGGTCTCAAGTCCGGTCCTGCCGTCCTGGTCTCAAGTCTGATCCTGCCGTCCTGGTTCCGCTGTCCTGGGTCCTTTTCTGGTTCCAGTTGCCGTGGTCCTCGCAGTCTGGTCCAGTAGCCTTGCGGTCCAGTCCAGTCCAGCAGCCTTGCGGTCCAGTCCGTTCCAGCAACCCAGCACGCCAGTCTGGCGCAAGTCTTCACTCCAGTCCGGTCCTGTCTTCACTCCAGTCCTGATTCAGCTTGCTTCTGACTCCAGTCCTGATTCAGCTTGCTTCTGACCCAGCTTCCCAGTTACCCTGTTATCCAGCTACCCAGCTACCCTGTTATCCAGCTATCAAGCTACTCCGCTATCCAGCTATCCTGAACTTTGCAATCAAGTCCAGCATAGTTCGGCCACCAATCTTCTACCCTCTGGACAATCGCCCCTCACCCTAGTCCGGTTTATCCTGGCCACTCTATTCCACTACCTTTTGGACATTCCTACATCTGAATCAAGCCGGTATTGTTCTATGAACTATTATCATTTATTCCATGTCTTGTGCAACTATCCTTATTAAAAGCCACTGAATTCTACTTCACTCCTGCTCGTCTTTGGTTTCCCTGGAAACCCGGGACAGGTACCACAAAACCTTGTAGTTCGTGACACACTCTGGGACCTGGTGATCGCTATCGGGAGAAATTAGCTCTACGGCTGGGACGTCTGCCTTTGTGGACGCCCGGTGTATACAGCACATCTAAAGGGCTCGCTATGGGTCCCAGCTGATAACTTTGCGCCTCGGTTAAGAAGATCCATAAGGTAACGAGATCTTTTGGAAGCTGCCATTGACTCTGCAACTGTTTACAATTATATTAGCAATAGCCTGGTATCTGTTCCCCACTGCTTCTATTGCGGCCACTGTTCCTGGTCACTATGTGCCTACTACATACTAACTGTTTATACTGAGCGGTAGATAATTTATTTACTCTAGATCATTGCCAGCAGTATTGCTATAAATTTAATTACATATAACATAAGTTGTGAATTTGTAGCGTGATCATTATGGGAATTAATTGGAACTTCTACAATATAGTAACCATGACTGTTTACAAATATCTGGAAGCAGTGACACCTTTACATTCATAAATTGCAATTCAAATATTTCTGCTACTCATATGTGTGGCTGGAAGATTCAAGTTTCAGCCACTAAGATCACCATTAATAGGTGGTTTATAGGATTTTGAGTTTGTAATCCATCTTGTCTTTTATATATAGCATTTTTTTATTCATGTTATGTGTAACTTGATGAGATATTAATGTATTGTCAACGTTTTATAAGTTGTAGCCTTGGTATTTATTTGTACCTCTACTACAAGCGTTGCTGTTGGTGTATACATTCCATAGACACCATACATCAACCAATCCCACTGACTGTGTCAACAAGTTTAGCAAAAGGATTTGAATCAGTGGAATTATGAGCGATGGACTCGCGCCATCTATAACAAATCTAATGTCCTTAAGTCCACCAAGCAGATTACAGGGGTATCTAAAAATAGGGAAATTAAATAGACTCAAAATGTCACTTCTAAAGGCCAGAGTGATATATATATATATACATACATACAATATAATATATTATAATATAATATAATATAATAACAGTATATAAAATGAGGGTACATAAATGTAAATCTACTATATCAGTCAGTGTCTGCTTGAGCAAAAAAGATATTTACTAAGTAGTAGGGAGACACCCCTGGAAGTATTAGAATAAGGGCATGGTACGCTCAGCCAACACATGCCCATTTGAGACCCATAACTCCCAACCTAGCCAACTAAGTAGGATTCCACTAGATACATAGGGCCTACACGCATATCTGAACATAAAAACCAATACAACCTGTGTTGTGTAAAATCAGATGCAAAGAAGGGGAGGTCTGTAAGGGATCCAGATTCGCATGCAACTGCAGCTATGGATCCCCATGCAAGTACGGGAAGTTGAATCCATACACAGTGAGCACAGTGCAGCTAAATTCACTGATACATTCCCTTTTCTTCAACAATCTTCACTTCACTGTATTGTATAGTGGAAATGGTGGTTATGATTGGAGTGAGCTTGAATAACTATATGAATACACAAAAATAGTAAAGTCATGAATATAATTCTAGTCATATATAGAATTATATATATGTAAACCACTGCATAACCAGCATTCTCATTTAATATTTAATATTATAATAACAATAGTTGATATGCATACAGAATGTGTGAAAGTCACCTTTTGGTTTGCTCTGTGCCCAACACTGCGTTCTGTGTAGAATTCAGTTTCATGCAAGGCTGGGCCACTCACCAGGTGTACAAGAATTCAGTTTCATGCATAGGTATGGTCATACAGTAATAGTTTGGCTAAGCCCTTACAGAAGATCCAGTGTTGTGTGCAGAATATTTAAGGTAGAATTCTGAACACGTAAACCCTTCCGCACATAGGAGAGAATCGTTCTCCTACGTGTGGCAGTTAGGACAGAAAATTCTATATGCTTGGCACCACATCAGTTACGAGTACAGGATCCGGTCCAATGTTCTGATATAGACTATGGAGTGATATCTGTCAGCACCCTGGACCTAGACATGACTTGGTGTGGTGCAAATATTTTCTAGTGATTTGTGTGTACATACATCTGCGAATGCAGTAACAGTGAAAGTCTGAATCCAGCTCAATGTACCTGTTATATTAGGAAGATTATTTTAATGTACTTACTCTTATTTCATAACTACTCAAAGCAACTTATAGTAATGACTTTGTATATGACATACCTGACATCTCCTTTATGTCTCCCTTTCAGTTTAGAGGAGCGCAAGGTATATAGAAAAGAAGGTGCACCTCTGAAAGTGCATAATGTGACCAGAACTCCAGCTGATGCTTTCTGCGGGAGAGGGGTTTTGCCCAGGATCTCACGACAACGTTTCTCTGTTTCATAGGACAGGACATCACTCGGTAAGTGCTTAGTGCAGAAGCCACGAGAGAAAAGCGACAGAGGCAAAAACATTGGATCCTACAGAAAAAAAACACAAATATATACAAACGCCTTGAATTAAGGTGGAAAAAGTTTATTTATCCTGTTTATTTGCCCTCTCTCTCTCTCTTAGCATGTTAGCTCTTATGAGCAGGGTCCTCCTACCTCCTGTCATCATCTCTCTACTCTGTCCTCACTTCCCACCTTTTTCTCTCTACTGTCTATCTCTCTCCTTATTCATCTGCTCCTACACACATATCCACCATCTATATTTTCCATATATATATTGTTCTGCTATTTTTGTACTATTTTATGTTTGCATTGTACTTTTATTGTATTATTCTATGATTTTATACCTTGTATTAATTATTGTATTGTATATGTAGCTATTGGCTTCCTATTGCCTCTGTACGGTGCTGCGGATACCGTGTAGCACCTTATAAATAAACGTTAATAATAATAATAAAAAGAAGAATCTTTACAGGTGTACAACAAACCCCAAAACTTTATTTTTCTCATTAAAAAAACAAAGGTTATTAAATTAATTAAAATCATTAAGAACATCCTACCAGCGAAAATGTGTAATCCATTCTAACAACAATGTTTTGGATAACAGTATAAAACAACGAATCATCCCGATATATACAGGGCGCCCGATTATATCAAGGGTAAATTCATTAACGAGTAACCTCTCAGCCTTTGTGGATATATACAAGTATGTCATATAGAAAAGTATGTTAAATAACTGAACTCTTATTTGAGAGACACTCTTCATCTTTTAAATAAATTACAAAACTTTGAATGGTCAGATGAATATGCTTTCTTAACCCTTGACGTAACGTCATTGTATACCACATTCACTAGGAGTAAAGGCTGTGAATTCTTTTTTTAATGAAAGATACAACTGTCAGAGAGAAATTTTGATATTTTTTATTGACTCTATATTATTTATATTTAACCACCACTATTTTATTTTTTATTTTATTTTTGATGATGATGTCTATCTTTAGATATTAGGGATGGCGATGGGCATCAAATTTGCTCAGAGCTTGGAAAACCTAAATATGGCTTTTGAAGCATCCCATGTGTGAGGAAGCCTCTTCGGAGCAAGCTTGGTGTTATATTACATATTTATAGATGACCTATTCATAATATGAAAGGGATCAGAGGATATAGCTGTTAGATATGTTAACTACCTGAATTATAATAATTTCAGTTTAATATTCACTCACTCATTCAGTACTATAACAATGAATTTGTTTGACATTAACCTTACAGAATGATAGGGTTATATTTATATAAACCGTGGATTAGAAATATCCCGGTAGGTCATCTGGGAAGATTAAAATATAACTGTACATTGGAAAAAGATTTTGAAATGCCAGCTATTTCTTTCTTTTATAAACTTGAAAAACTAGGTTATCCAAAAGGTTTACTCAATGAAGCCATGTCACGCGCAGAAGAGTGGATAGAGAGGATCTTTTGCTATCCACTACTAAGCAGTGTAAAAGAAAACATGATTGTGCTCCATTGTTTGTAAATGTAACAAAAAGTCTCATGTGATAACAAACATAATCAAGAAGAATTTTTCAATTCTACATACTGATAAATCTTTGCTGAGAGTTTTGGGTAACTACTAATTTCATTAAAAAAAAAATAGGAATTAAAAAAATCTTCTGGCTCCTTATGATTATAGACAAAAATAAACAGGTCAAAAAGGTGGTAATCCTTAATGGTTCTAAAAGAGATAGTGTCTAAATTGGCTTCCCTGAAACCCAAAGTGTGTTTTAAATGCAATAGGAATATTTGTCACCTGTAATTTCATTCAAAATAAGGTTAATTCCTTTTTTTCCACTGTCACAAAAAACTGAGTATTCAATTAGAAATTTGGTAAACTGTGACTCAACCTATGTTGCGTATTTGTTACAACGCCCTTGCGCCCTTCAATATGAGTGTGAGTCCCTGTTGCGAACGGCCCTACTTCGATAGGGCCGTTCGCTCTCAGCCAATTCAGAACTGGCTGGGATATCGATTGCTTATGCCCCGAAAAGGTAAGCAACCCCACTCCCTAACCCTAAGTCCCCCCCGCCGCCGTCTAACCCTAAGTCTTCCCCCCGCAGCCCCATCCTAAGTCTCTC
>WWET01000851.1:277886-301614 GCA_011038615.1 Limnodynastes dumerilii | reverse complement strand
TTTTCCCCCCCCCCCCCCCTTCTCTATACTTTTTTTTTTTTTTCTTCTGGGAACAGTATGATGCTGATGCAACAGTCACGTGTCATGCTCCCAGCAGCTAAAAAATTATTTGACCCATCACGACAAAATGACAAAATGAAAAAAATCACAATAGGCACAAAAACATCCTCAGTATGTTTCCTCAGTCAATATCAGTCCAAAGCAAACAGCTTCATTAATAGGCTATCATTATAATATACTGCAAGACGACTGCAGAGTTTGAAAATAAGAGAGATTCAGGAAGAAAGTCACACATGGGCACAACCATGCAGAATTCCAGGGAGGCCATTTACATCTGTTGTAAACAGTATTGATATGAGAGGAGATGTTTTAAATTTAACAATTTAAAAGCTGGTCTGTATCTATGTGCAATAAGCAAAAATGATTCTCTGTCCAAATAATAAAAAATGTATTACAACCCCCCCCCTTTTTAAATTTTACATGGATTTTACCAAGTGTAACTTTCCTCTTGATTCTCTTTTATTTTCAGTCTCTGGATCTGTTAGACATAGAGCATTAGCTGCATGAACTAAAGAATGCGCTAGTGTTACTCTGTATTGGTTGCTAACATAGGGTTGGATCACCACTGGATCCAACCTTCCATCCAGACGAGGAGAGGGCTATATCATAAAATCTAACATGACCTTGCTGTATGATCTACATACTTCCCCCTCCCAAGTAGTAGAAGCGTTTTATGTTTACTGGCTCTCTGTTGGAAATGGATTCAGGTTTCAGAAGATCTAGATCTGTCCCAGGGATGCGGCGATCGCACATATGCTGTTTCATAAGTCTGAATTTATAAACCACACATTTTACAGAAGTCTTGCATCATTAAGGAGACAGCTATTCCTAATAAAGTTGGGTTTTGCTAATTTAACAAATATTATTTTCTGATCATAATGCATTGTATTAAAAGAGTATATATTTATATATATTTATGCTCCCCTCCTGTCAGACCTCATGGATATTTTGTGTATATATTGGAGCAGTCTTAACATTTGTATTTCCACTCATTGGGGCTGATTCAGAGATACGATTTTCACGCAACTTAGGTGCGTATATTTAGGATCTTAAAAAATTTGCATAACTGCGCATGCGTAGTAATAGTGCAACGCCGTCTACGTAGAGGTTAGGAACGTAAATTCGCTAAGATCGTAACTTTGAATCGATCGCAAGCACTTAACATCTTAAGTGCTGCGAAATTTTAAGATCTGAAGGATTTGCATGGAAATGGGCGGGGGGAGGCAGGGAGATGAGGGAAAGTGGGCACGGACAGACACTTAGGATCGCAAATAAACGCTACTACTTCCCTTAAGATCTCAAATGACAGCGCAGAGTTAGGGTTAGTCAATGGTGGTCTAACTTTAAGATCCGCCGCTGTTTACAAGGGGAGTGACTGTTTATGCAGTGGGCTGTAACCTGGTAAGATCTTAACTAAAGTGCGTATATTTGCGATCTTTTCGCAATCGCATCTCTGAATCACCCCCATTGACACTGGTCTATATTGTTTGTTCAAATGTGTTTAACTTACATTTTTACAAGCAAATAAGAAAAACATCAGTTCCTATTAGGCCTTCAGATCAAGCAGAGTGGTTATAATTTCTCTATGCTACCTGCACCACCTAATATCTATTGAAGTTGATGTTTTATTGTATATTATATCATTAGAGTATACATTATTTAGGTCATGAGGCAGAGTTAATTGTATATGTAAGTTTCATTCCGAATTAGTTCAACAAGATGCAAATCTTTTAGAAAGTCCCTTCATATAAGAAAGATCCTTTGAAACATACTAGTAGCAAATTGTCACAAATCGCTGTGATTACTGCACTCGGTGCTACCGTTTTGTCAGCTTTTAGGTCCACACTGTTGCTACCTCTCCGTTGATGCCAGGTACTATGTCTGCCTGTTGGCCTATGAATACTGGCATCTGCATACCTGCCAGCGTAGCTATCACAAACCGCGGCAGACGCCGCACTTACCTGTGCCCTGGTTCCCTGTCTGTACCTTTCTCCCGGCGCACGGGTCCTCGCAGCCGTCGGAGACTGTCACTGAAACAGTGACAGCCTCAGGCATACTCACCAGTCTGGAAGTGGCGTTCTCCACGTGGGATTCTGGTGTGCGGCGGGGCGGGGCTCTGGTCCATGCTCTGATCCATGGGCGCGGCCATCTTGGACTGGTCACATGACAGCGCTTCTCCAATAGACTCAGTGTTCTCCGGTCCTCCAGCCAATCAGTGCGCAGGGCGCACTATTTAAACCCTGTACACTGTTCCAACGTTGCCAGAACAACTAGGTCCTCTAGGTGCCTGGTACTCCTGCATGGTGCTCCTGCTTGATCCAGTCCTGCTTGGTCCAGTCCAGTGATCCAGTCCCGCTTGGTCCAGTCCCGCTTGGCCCAGTCCCGCTTGGTCCAGTCCTGCGTGGTCCAGTCCTGTTGGTCCAGTCCTGCTTGGTCCAGTCCTGCTTGGTCTAGTCCTGTTGGTCCAGTCCAGTGGTCCAGTCCTGCGTGGTCCAGTCCTGTTGGTCCAGTCCTGCTTGGTCCAGTCCTGCGTGGTCCAGTCCTGCGTGGTCCAGTCCTGTTGGTCCAGTCCTGTGGTTCAGTCCGGAGGTCCAGTCCTGCGGTTCAGTCCTGCGGTCCAGTCCTGAGGTTCCGTCCTGAGGTCCAGTCCTAAGGTCCTGTCCTGAGTTCCAGTTGGTTCATCCCTGCTGACATCAGTTCTGCTAACTCCGGTCCCGCTGACTCCATCTCCACAGTACCTGCTGCCTGGATTCATCCTACCCAACTCTACCACCAACTCTACAGCATCTGCTTTCCGGATTCACCTTATCATCACTCTACAGTTTATTCCACCCGGACTTTATTGCTACAGCTACCCAAGGGTAGCCTCCTGCTATTGCTACCCTCATCCACCAGGGTGTACTCCTGCTCACGGACTTTGCTTTATCCCAGTGCACATCCAATCCCCTTGGTCCCCCTGCACCTCCAGATTCATAGACAATAGTTTTGTTCATTTCCTGTATGCACCTGTCCTTCATTAAACCAGCTCACTTCCAATTCCAGCCATCTCAGTTGTATTCCTCTCTGACACCCGGGACAGATCCCAAACACCCCTTGAACGTGACAGTAGCCATATTGGACTCTGTCATCTAACTAATTGCCAGAAGTTCAGCTGTAATATCAAATGCACTTTTTTCTTGAATCTTAGAAAAATATCTTTATTGAGACATCATATTACACAGCAGCAAATGTTTTCTTTTTTTGTTTTTTTTTAAATAGTTGCTACATCACAAAACACATATACAATTCTTAAAAACAACACCTTAGCTCCATTGCTATCAAATCTCTTATAAGTCCAAACAGCAATAATCTAACCCATCTGTGTTGCATGATTATTAACACAATGTTGCACAAATATCATTATCAACCAATGAATACATCTTGACAAATTTCTGTCGTGCACAATTACTGTCTTGCATTAATCTGAGTGATATGCAGCAGCAGAAGATCTTAGTACAGATTAGTCACCCATTCATAAGTGCACAGTCTCATTATTGACAATCAAAGAACACTGATTGTGCCAAGACTAGTGGTCATTAAAGCTGTTCCTAATCTAACAAATGAAAAGAAAAATGGAGAAGAAAAACTTACAGTGAATCTGCACTTCCTGTTCCTTCACAACCACACATCCAGTCAGGAAAGAGGCTGCTTTCCGGAGTTCAGAAGGACACTTGCACTTTACCATCTGTATACTCATTGCTGATCAGCCTGCCAACAGCACCCAATGTTGCCACAAAAACTCACCCATTGCTCAGCTGACTTCTAGCTCGCTGACTCTTCTGCACTCCACTGCAATGCTGCTTCTAGGGCCGTATTCAGAGATCCATTTTTTAAAAGTACGCAATTATATGCACGCACGTAACAAGGCAACACCCATGACTTTCCCCTCTCCCGGCCGTGCAATCGTAGACTTACACCTCCATAGACCACTCTGATCTTTAAGTGTGTACGTATGTGTGTATATGACTTCCGTGCGTGCGATTCAGTAAAGCCGCGCCCTCATGCGTTCATTTAAATGCCTCCCCCGCCCACTTTCATGTAAATTTTCAAGTATGTATTCTACGATGCACATTCGTAAGTATGTCTTAAAGTGCGATTCACACGTCCATGCCTAAAGCACTTACGTGCATATATTCAACGTGACTTACGTAAATAAAGTTACTGCGCATGCGCAGTTAAAACGTACCTAAAAGTACGCACGCAATTCCACGTGAAAATGGATCTCTGAATATGGCCCCTAGTCTCTAGGATTCTTACTCAACTCCTCAAACTCTGTTTATTCCCAGCCTCTGGGGAGTTTTCCTCATCAAGCCTTTGACTTCTATTTACCTCCAGTGAGCCCCAAGTAACCCCAAGCTTCCTGCTTCAATCTACCAATATACCCTTACCCAGCTTGGCGATATGGTACAGGCTTGGTGAATTTTTGCTACACACACCGTGACCCAAGTGGGGATATATCTCTATATGTATACAAATGTTACTTCAAATTTAGGATATGGGCCGGATTCACAACACTGTAATTTTTTATATACGTGCCTAATTTTGCGATTCTAGCTACTATGCATGTGTAGTAACTATTTTACGCTATCTACGTAGCGTTTCGTTATGTAGATCGCGTACATGCAGTCTTTAGCTAGAATCGCAAAATTAGGCACGTATGTAAAAAATAACAGTGTTGTGAATCTGGCCCATAATATATTATGTGGGGGCACACTTTGTTATGTAAATATAATTAAAGCTTCCCTTACGGCAATGAGCTACATTACAATGCCAAAATTGTATCTAATTCAATTCTAACCAGCTCCTATGGCAGAAGTGTCATAGCTCTTAAGCTTGGGCTGGTTGGATTGTGTACAGATCATAGTTTCCCCTGATTATGTCTCATGTGGAAAAGACACCACAATCAGACTTAAATGCACAAAATTTGAGCAAATCTCAGAAGTCTGAAATCAGCATCTTTGTTATTAAAGAGTACAATACATTTTATTCATATACATTTATTCCTGCACAAAGTGGTGTCAATGTAACTTGTCATGCACACAGAACAATTCTTTCCTGTACCGATTTCAAATTTTTTAATTACTGTCCTTTTATTCACATACAGAAAAAGAGAATTATCATGTTATCAAAATTATACCTGCACTGAGACAACAGACCAGAGACATTGAAAGGGGATATTAATGCAGCACACACTGTGTGAGTCCGGAGATGCAAATGCACCAAAAGCGCCAGCGGCCACACAATTCTGTTTCCCACCATATAACCCCTGCAGGTGAACCTGTGTAGAGTTGGGTATTCCTGTGTTTTCATCGGACCCCAATCCCCCCCCCCAGTTCGTACATAATAGCCCTCACCTAGAGATGAACATTAAGGACATGATCCTCAGTTGCGCATGGTCGGAAGACGGATGCGCACCAAACATTTGAATACGTGCGATTCTAAGTTTCGCATCCGCACACAAAAACTAAACCTTGAATAACACGCAACTTATACAAAATAATCGCATACGTAAGCGCTTAAAAGCTAACGACCAATTGATAAACCATATTAAAACGCAAGCGATTGCTGGCATTGCGCTTACACGTCTAAGCGTGCGCATACATTCAATTCATGTTTTTTGTTTTGTTTTGTTTTTTACATTGGTGTTTAATGTTTCCCATAGACTAATATTTCAACACAAAACAAATATTTTTTTCTTTTGTACTTATTGAAACCAGATATTTGTAATTTTTTTTATAATTTTTATTTGTAATTTGTTTATTTAAACATTTTAAGACTGCTATACAATCCACACCCATCAAAAAAATATTCCACAAAAAAAACACACACAATGATGATAATGAATAAACAATTTTTATTAACCAATATTTTTCATTTTTTAAATAACTCAACAAATAACTTTTAACTTCCAAAAAAAAAAACACAATTAAATTTGTGTAGCCATAATATATAAAATATTTTTCAGTTGTGTCATTTTTTCAATAATATCCTCAACAAGAAGTGCAACTTCTCCAACACTTTCAGCAATGTTGCTCCTTGTTGGCATATCTGTAAAAAATAAAAAATCATACAAATATAAATAAATGTATAAACAAAGAACGTAGAAAATAAAAGTTATAAAAAAAATAAAAACTACTATAAATAAATGTTTTTTTAAGGAAATACATCAACATCTCTGTTTTACCTTCAAACCTTCAAGTTGGTGTACTTGAGCAAAAACAAAAAAAACACAAAGATACCTGGGAGTTTTTATCTTAGCTTTTCAGGTGTTGGTTGTTTAACTTTAAGTATGATTTTTTTTTTTCCCCCTGCAAAATAGAACTTACACCAGGGTCAGGGCTGGTGCAAATAAAAGTCGGATGCGCACGTCAAAAGAAAAAATACGGATGCGCACGCAAAGGTAAGTAAACGCCCAAAAAAAGCATTTGCATGCTTAAGCACACCCAGTTTTACATATGTAAAAACACAGATGCGATGCTGGTCGCAGCATCGCATCCGTGTCTGTTTTCTGTCCTCGTCTGTTTTTGCACGGATGCGCAACTGAGGATCAGGTCCTCAGGGTTACACTCAAGCTGGGCCTGGTGACTGATGGTGTGGGACTCTGGTGATATTGGCCTCTACTTATGTACCTCTTCTTTTCCCTGTGAATGAAGCTGCTTCAAACTTGCTTATCTTCACTGTGAGCCTGGCAGATTCGTTCACATTATTTACTAATACTTACCCCTCCTGACCTCGCAGATCATCACAGGACCTTTCATTCTTATGAAGTATGACTGTAGTGTGTTCATGCCAGGACTTGAAATCGGCAGTCAGACGTGTTTCCTGGACAGGTAAATTTAATTCTGTCTTCTCTTTTATTTAATTTTTATTATCTTTATTTATTTATAAAAATTAACTTTTATTAAAAATATAAAATAGTTTTTGTGGTCTCTCTTATCTCTCTCCCTTAGGGGAAGAAAATAAGGGGGGTATATGGGGACATTGGTGGAATACTTAACCTTAATGCTTGAACTGGCATTATTTTTACGTCGGGAGCGGAGGTTAAAACTCCGCTCCGGCATTTAATAAATATGAAAAAGTTCATTTTTATGAATGAAAATGAAGTTTGTAAATAGAGCCCATTATCTTAAATCTCTGTTCTAATATCTCTTCATTAATAATTGCATTAATATAGTTGCTTTTTCCCTAGTTAGGTTTTACTATTAATTGTAATTTCGCTATGTTTGTATTTGGATGGTGTTATTGTCTTGTGTGTATTCTGTTTTCAATTCCTTTTTTTTTATATAGATTGAATGCTGATTCAGAGTTGCACTTCACCTTTTTTTTAGGTGCAAGTATAGACCTGAGCAATACCATGTTGAATTGCAAGGGGAGGCAGATTTAAATTGTGAAACCAGAATTTAAATTAAGAGGTGAAGTTTCTTAGCTCAACTCTATTTTATAGAATAAACATAAAGCTATGCAGTATTTGAGCTCTATGTGTAAATGTAAAGTATTTTCCCTGCATGCAAAAGATTTAAAATTAATTAACACCCCTTACTTTGAAAAATGGTTAAGCTGAGCTGTACACTTGCACCTAAAAAAAAAGGTGTAAGTACAACTCGGAATCAGCCCCTCAGTGGTTACTTTACATTTTTAGTTGTATTCTCTATTTAGTAGGTTCGATTGATTAGCATTGTTAGCCCTCCCATATTAGACCATTTGTACTGTTTTACTATAAAATATAAAATTTTACTGTGCGCTAGTATTAATAATTATGATCATATAGTAGTTATTTTAATGTACTGTACGTTTTATATATAAATTATTCTGCACAAATATATACAGCAGAAAACGAGCTATGGGTGTACCAATCACGTTCATCTGCTTTCAATTGATTTTGTGCACTTCTCCAATGCGTGGTACACAGTACTGTGCGCTTTAACCCTTCTCCATCCAGATTCCAAAAAGATTTATCTTTGCAAGGAAATATATATATTTATATATTTATTTACTGAACAGCAAATTTGTTTTTGGTTTTGGTAATTAGTGTAATAACCGCAGGGTGTACCAGCATATCCGCGTCCGCGTTGAAGCGATACCCACTTTCTCCATTTCCAGTGGGGGGGCTTATTGGTGTATGGCCCCGCCCCCATAGTGTTTAAGTCCATCTAATGACACGTGCGTTACCCTCCCCATAATGATTCTGCTGTATGTGCTTGGTGGGTTCGGTGTCCTCTTGCTCTGTATGCGCTTCCCCCTCGGGTCGTGCACAGACTCACCAGAGCCACAATACCAGTGTGGGGAAGAAGGGGTGCAGTTGCGGGTACCCATGGGACATTTGGGGCTTGATGTTAAATTCCAGGTTAGGGGTGAGTCTACACACTTTGTTTATGTATCTTTTTGTTACTTTGTGAAGATGTGTATGCTGTTTATGAAATCTGAAAGAATGGTTTATGTTGTATTTGGTAACATTCTCTCAGGAAGTTAGTACCTTATATAGGCCTCTGTAGTGATAAAATTCTGCCATCATTTTGGGGCTCCATAGTATAATTTTGTTTTATAGTTACTTTTCAGTCCTGACGGGCATGCTGATTTATTCATACACATTACTACAAACCGTACTGGCAGCTCTGTGTTTTTCCCCATATGTTTTGCTGACATAATGACGTTTTATTGTTAAAATAAAACCGTTTAAAAGATATGCTTAATCAGTGTGTTGTATTTTACTATGCTCAGGCATGTTCATTTCAGAGTACTCCCTCTCTTGCATGATATCTGTTCCAAACATTCATATGTTGTGTGATTCAAATGAAAAGTTGAAAGACCTCCAGTACCCAATTGTCTTTGTATGAGTCAAGCAATATCTTTGGTCAAAGGAAAGGACAACTTAATGCAATGCATATGGACAGCCATGTAGCTATAACAAATACAACAAAAATACACTATGGTTTACACATGACAGCTCACAGTGCCAACTGCTTTATTTAATAATATATATACATTTTTACAGACTAATTTTTTTTTTAAACAGATGAGTTTGAAATGGGATATGACCTAGGTGGTTGTCTGTCAAAATGTCTTTTTGCCACTAAAGATTCAAATGGAGAAAGTGTCTTTTATTCACCTTACACTATCTGCCTCTCAGCAAAGAAGGTGGGTTAAAAAGTTAATACTGTATATCTACAGTCAGATTTTGTATTCTGTTAACAGTACTTTTGTCACTTAAAATGTTAATTTAAGTAAGGTGTATCCTCTTTGTCCATGAATCCCAGAAATATGTATTGATGTTCTAATATTAAAGGTTTTTTTTTTTTAAATTCACTAAAAATTTCTTTTGTTTATCCTAGCTGCTTCAGGAAATGGACATATCGCATGCAATGTTTAAGCTCTCAAAATTGTCATTCATTGACCTATCATTATATATCAAATAAAAATGTCTCTGCATAAACACTTGACTGTGTAGCAAATTTGAAATCAGACCTAACAAAATGTTTATTCAAATACTCCTAAATATGATTGTCTAAATTGAAGTACTTGTTTAGAGTAAAGGGTTGCTGACAGGACAAAAAAATAGACTTCTGAGCACTTTTCATTAGCTTTGGTGGCAAAAAAGCAATTAAAATGCTGCAAGATCTAACATTTTGTGCAGTAATTGCCTAAAGTAATCTCTATTTGCATTAACCGCTTTAGGACTACATTAGATCAAATTTTATCCAAACCATTAATATAATTCTGTTAACCTTTATTCCATATGTTTCTGTTGTTGTTGTTAGATAATACACCTAAGTAAAAGCATCCGGTCACTACAGGAGAGAGGGTAGATATTAGATTGCTTCAATTGGACTTTGCTTAGAAAGTTTTTCTAAAGACTTAACTGTTATTTGACTGTTGAATTAGTATTGGTAATCAGAAGAAATAACAGAATGGTAATCAAAGTACTTGTTATTTCATATAACCTGCCAGATATAATAATTTAATATGCCGCTTTTGTTCTGTGCCAACAGGATGGAGTGTGGCTTCTCCGTGTCCGGTTGATTGGAAGTAAGGACTCAAAAGACATTGACCTAATTTGCCCTAAACCAAAGCCTAAACGACCTAGAGTAATTGTCCATACACAAAAGCCTCGAAGAACAACCTGGCTGACTACAGATCTCACAACTACCATACCATCACACACAAAGGTGGCTGCTTATTACAGTCATCCATCAGAAGACCGTGATAAGGTAACACTAGCAACCAAAGAAAACCAAACGGAGTCTTTGGATGGTACTACATCTGGACAACTTCCATATAATTGGCAAATTCTGGATTCACCACAGCAACTTTCAATACAGTCTACAGTCCCAACAACAGATAAATTAGGTGAGGTCTTTGGAATGGTATATTATTGTAATGCTTAACATTTTTAGTGTCTTTACACTTTGATGTTACTTTTGATGTTAACCCCTGTGTTCAGTCCACGGTTTCATTGTGGAGGATATCTTGCTTGAATTTTACAGTGTTGTATGAAACTCCTGTATAAATGACCTGTTTGATAGTGATTGGGATGAAGTAAGTCCCATCTAGCGATTTCACAGTGGTATAATACTTTATTTATGATGAACATTTTTAATGATACTTGTATCTGTTACTTCTGGAATATTTAGTGTGTGTGTTATTTTGGTACATTTGTTATGGGGTTTTGGTGTGGTTTTATTGTTTTCAGTATGTGGTAGTCTAGGGCACATGGTTAGTGTCCAATTGTAAAAGTCTCCTGCTGATCAGTGGGAAGCTATATCTGGCACATAAAGCTTGTAAGAGGTTAATTCGGGGAGAGAGTGGGAGAAGTTTTCTACAATTGTACATATCTGCAATTGTTCTTTCCTAGGACCAAATCAGAGTATCCACAGCGGAAAACAGTAGGAGGGGAGGAGGGAGTGTGAGTCTGGCTTCAGTCTTCAACCCGTTATCAACCCTTTAAGGGATGTTGCAATATGTGGGAATTTGTCACTGAGTAAGAAGGGAATCTGTGAGTGAGAGTGGTTGTTGGAGTTGGAATATCCTGGGTTTAAGAGATCATTAAGCTGTAACTCTGAAACAAAATCCTCTCCATCAGGAGATGCCCGTGGACTGGTCTCCTTGTTGGAGAAAGCTCGCTGGGGGCAGGTCTCTACTGAGCCAAAATGGCTGGGAAAAGAAAGCGTCTTGGAGTGTGGATTACATTGAACAATTTGGGAGCGTTTCATGCTAGGGCATGTTTGCCAAAATCTTGTTGTTGGGTTAATTGACTGCTGAATCCTAGTGTGTAGGTAGGTTATATGGTAGAGACCTAGTATGTAGCTCCAATATGGGCAGGGACTGATGTGAATGTCTAATGTTATCTGTAAAGCTCTGTGGACAACTTGTGGTGCTATATAAATCTCGTGCTTTTATACATCCTGACTGGTTTTTATACTTTATTTTTGTTGTATAATAAAGATAGGTTTTAAATGGAAATCTTGAGATCTATACAGACCATTCCCTTGATTGTCAGATGAGCCTCTCCAGTATTTAATGTAACGTGCTGGTTACAGGCAACGTATATTTTGTGAACATTGTGAATGCGTTTTTTAGAGAATAGATAGTAACATTTAGATGACTTCATTGTGTTGCTTGGTGTTTATTGGGGGAAAGAAGACTTCAGTTTCAATCTTTTTCCCCCTTAGTTACAGTAAGTTGCTATCCTGATGGGAATTTCATCCTCATCCTCTCGCGTTATGTAACCAGCCCACCTTTGCAGATGGATGCTGTTGTCCTAGGCCCAGGCACATGTCCCTCTCCTACAGTGAAGGGAGATGTCTTGGAATTTAAAGGTCATTTAATAGCATGCAGCAACCATCAGGTAAGAGATCTCTGATTATATCTACTTTTTATAAACTCTCTCATTGATATTGGTTATAAAATAGCCTGTCCATCTTGCAGTTTTTCCAAGGACACCTGGTGTATGAGATGTATCTATCAGTAAAGCCAAATATTCAGGTCTCCTTTTTAGGCTCTATAACAAGAGACAGCAGTCTCAAGTAAGTATTTTCTCCCATTTAATGGAATAATATGCAATTGTAATGTAACTTTAAGGTCTCCAATATACAAGTTTAAGTTGTAGAGTTTAGAGTTAGGACCACCATATACAGAAAGGCCTTGACGGTGGCTGGTGGCTTATCTCATATTTGATCAAATATGTGTAACGAACATTTCTGTGTTATTTTACAGATAGAACAGTAGAGTTTGTTACTGGTTTATGGCAGTGTGCTGGGGCTATTTTTTCCTTTTGTTTCTGTGGCAAGCAGATTAACCCCTGCCTTTCACGCACCTGTTTAACATATACCTATAAATTGATTGAGC
Organism: Limnodynastes dumerilii; assembly: GCA_011038615.1. Lineage (NCBI taxonomy): Eukaryota > Metazoa > Chordata > Amphibia > Anura > Limnodynastidae > Limnodynastes > Limnodynastes dumerilii. Next base: position 289,173 of record WWET01000851.1, on the reverse strand, counting down.
AACTTCCATTCTGTTTTTATTAAGTTCAGTCATGTTTATTTAATATCCTTATACTAGGGCTCAGCAAATCTTGGGCGTCAGGCTGCCATAGTAACCAGAAAATTGTTGAGGGAGCAACTGCATTTTATCCACCAGTAACCCTGCATTTCCTATTCCCTGCTACAACTGCTGGAAGAGACGCTCCTACTAGTGTGATGCCAATGCTGGCATCACACTGCTGGGAGTTTCAATCCCAGCAATGGGTAGAGGATGGGGCTGTGAGGTGACCTGTGGTCTCTCCCCCGTCTCCGTCTCACCAAGGAAAAAGTCAAAAGACACGATACAGAGATGTATGTCAAGCCCTGTTTTATACTATACTAGTAAGGATTATAAAATCTTTTCTTCTATTCTGTGTCCTTAACACTTATTACATTTATTACACTGCTTGCATTTTACTTATATTTCTATGCTATAATATTGTATTTGTGTGTTCTACTAATGCTAAAATGTACATTTTCAGTGGTAATTCTCTAGATGTCTCTTTTCTTTCTAAGAGTTTTTGCTCAGTGTTCGTACAATACGAGCCTCTCTTTGTCACTGGCTGCTCTTGTTGGATCTCCCCCTGCACTCCCATCGGTGTCGAATACTGGAGAATTGAATGTGGAGCTGCGCATTTCTAAAGGTGCCCACATTTCAGACACTGAACTAGTGACACTTTAAAATAGATTTTCAAAAGATCTATGTATAATACAATATACTTAAAGTGCGCTTCTTATGACTTATAGACTTTGGCTTCTTATATGCATCCCATGGTTATTACATGTTTAAACAAAGTATGTCTGTCTGCTAATAGTTGAATGTAAAATAGATAATTTACTTTAAGGACCAGGAGTGCAGAGTAAAGCTGGCCATACACTAGAGCTATTATCGGCTCGATCACCCAATTATCGGGTGATCAGGCAAATAATTGCTGTAGTGTATGGTCTAGATCAGTTTTTCAAACGCTAAATAAACGCACCAGAAACGCTCTTGTATGATTATTTGGTCCTTTGACATGTTTGATTTAAATCAGGAACAAGCTCCTAATATTTTAAGGGAGCCAATCAGCAAGCTGAATGGCTCCCTATTCTTCAAAGCTTCTGCTGTATAACTACTGTATGTACAAAGCTGCTCTGACAGGTTTGAAGGTATACTTTAAAGCTGTCAGAGCAGCATAGAACATAGATATGCAGCTGCAGCTATTGCAGGGAGTAGTACAACACTCTCCAGGTTTCAGCATGCAAGCCCTGCCCCCAACAGAGCCGCAATTTCGTGGGGAATGCGTTCCCAGTCTGCAGTATGACCCTGCCAGAGTTGCAGGAAAAGAAAGGTAAGAAGGGTAAGAGTTAATGTTTCAGAGGTATAGGCACTGGTGGGATTCAGATAAATTAACAGGCTCTATGTCCTATGTCAGTATACCAATAATTATTAATAAATTAATAATTCATGAATTTAATACTCAAATAAGAGCAATAAAAGAGGTACACAAAACTAGTTTGTTATAAGAGTTTTAAAATAATAATGAAAAAATATGAAATATCACCTGACAAGCTGTTATTGAAGATATTTCCATATTTCCAATTCCCCAGAATCCCCCATCATGTGTCCAGTCCCCCCAGTATCCCTCACCATATGTCCAGTTCCCCCAATATCCTCCATCATGTGTCCAGTTCCCTCATCATATGTCCAGTCCCCCCAGCATCCCCCATCATGTGTCCAGTCCACCCAGCTTACTTACCTTGGAAGTCCCGCTGCTCTTCCCAGGCACTTCCTCCGTGGCGTGACCCCAGGTCACGCAACATCATTCCTACAGGGGAGGTGACCTCAGATGCGCTGCAGTGACTTCCAGCGCGCATTACTAGTAGACGGTTTGCAGAACAGATACCTACATTAGGTGTTGGTTCTGCAGAACCGGTGTGAACTGGCTGAATCCCACCACTGGATATAGGGATATTTTGGCTGAAGAGGAGCAGGGCCATGTATAGGGATCAGAAAAGAAGAAACAGGGACATGGAGTGGGGGCCGTGGGAAGAAATAAGGAGCATGGAGTGGAGGCAGCAGAATGTTATAAGGATATAAGGGGAATTGAGTACTCTTGTTCAGAATTGCCTTTGTCTTTCATGTATGTTTAATATGAGACAAAAAAATTAATTAAAATTTATTAGTTTATTTTTTCATTTACGTTGAATTTTAATTAGTCATTTTAGTTTCATTATATCATATTGGTTATTCAAACACTATGTGATCTGTGTATTATTTTTCCTATGATTTAAAAACTTGTGGTGCTGCTTAGAGATTTATAAATTTTTTTTTTAAAGGAGCTTCATGTGTAATTTTTGTGTGTGTATAAACACAAGATGCAGAGGCCTAGGGCACCAAATTGTGTAGGGCTGGCCCTGGCTATACACTTGCACCTGTCTTACCATTACTCCCAAACTCTGAATCAACTGCAGTGTAGTAAAGGAGAGTAGACTAGAATGTTCTGGTCATTAAAACATAGTTTATTGCAGAGTCTCAACTAATTTACAGGGGAGTGGAATAGTAAAGGCAAATGTAATGCCCGATATATTTGGGGTCCATTTTATATCAAGGTACTGAGTAAGTAATATAACTTGTTAGAGACAAGATTATATACAATACAATAATTTCAGGATATAAATGCAATGCAAAATGTGATGCAAAGAGAGCATTTGCTAATGTTAAATGTTCCATTATGCAAGTCAGTGTAGAGGAGTTGTAAAAAAGAAAAAAAAAAGATGAAGGGAGGGGAAGTTATGAGGGAGGTTTAGTAGCCTGTAGTGTATGATTCAGGTTTTTGTTTGTTTTCTAAAAGCAATAAAATGCCCCAAAACCACTTGGATTTAATATGTTATGGCATGTTTAAGATATATTGGACCCAAATTTTCACTGTTTTACTTTGTCAGACAACTTTGGTGAGGAGGTGTCTAACATCTGGTCACAAACTCACACACTACTAACTGGATCTTCAGCCAGTCAGCTGCAAGGAACTCCTGTCAATATTAGCAGCATCCCCCTCTTCAAAATAAAAAATACAATTGGCAGAGGTAATAAGTGCTTAAAATACCCACAGATATTAAGACTAATGAAACCCCAAAATGGCAGAATGAGTGGAATAGAGTGATTGGTTTGTATGAATACAGCACGACGATGCATTTTGTTCCTTAGAAACTTTCAAGCCAATGAATTCAAGTTATTTTCAGGAAGGTTTATATGCTGCCTTAATTAACCCTAAGCCAATACAGCTGTAATCGGCTCAATTTACTTTTTAAAACCAATAGCTCTTATACATAACAATTTTACATAAAATAATTATCGCCTTGCTATATTCATACGGACGTTCGTGATTTTAAAAACTCTTGATGTCATCCAGCTACTATACTTCCCAGTTTTAAAGACCTTGACTCAGATTTAAACTTTCAAGGGAAGTTAGGAGAAGTGGGTGGGGGGAGGTATGTAGATTAACCGGGATGGGAGATTCATAAAAGTGTTTCCTCTTCCTCCTCCTCTGGCAGCACACCATGGGTTAACCTCCCCTGTTAGGAGGAAAGAAAAAAAGACCCGACAGTATAAAGATACCACTCCCCCTTCTCTCCTTGTCTTTCTTTCTTTCTTGTTGGAGTCTAGACAGAGTAGGTTACCTTTTTGTTAAGGGCAGGAGCTTACCTGGTCCCCCGGGCAGTGCTTCGGTGGTTTGGCCGGGGAGAGAGGCTGGTGGCGGTCTCGAAGCGTCCGGTCCCCGGCGCTGGGCTGTAGGCCCGCCCCTACTTGCGACGGTGGGTTGGCAGCGATGTCTGTGGTGCGGCCATGAGGAGATGGGCGGCCACTTTTCTGTAGCCTGATTTATCCTTAGTAAAGCAAGCGTGACATTGTTAGCGGGCACCTGGCGGGAAGTTCAAAAGGGGCCAGGCACCGGAGAGTTCTGTGGCTGACAGAATATCGCTAATATGGAGGAACACAGGCCACAGAAATCTGGGTAAGCCCTGCACAACCTGTTATTTTTATTTTTATTATATCTTCTGAGAATGTTAGTGTCTTTTACTTTAGATCTGAACAATCCATGGAGTTAAAATCAAGACATAAGAAAAGTCATGCTGCACGTTGTACTATGTGAGAGACCCCCCTGCCTGATAAACATAGCAGTATGGTATGTACAGAATGTAAAAAGAAACAACAAGAGCAGCCTTCTCAGGAGATGTTACAGCTGGTGCAATTAATGAAAGCATCTATGGCAGAAACCTTTGTGACCAAAGAAGATTTAGCCAAATTAACTGGCAAAAGACCCAGAGATGCTAGAAGCAATAAGTCGCATGATTCAGATCCTGAAGATTTGACGTTTCTATCGTAGAAATCCGGTTCTGACACTGGCTCTATTCACTCCAATGCGGAGGTCGACTTTAACCAGGATTTGGTAAATAGTCTACTTAAACTAATACATAAATCTTTAAGTATTGAGGATGCACGAGATCAGCTTAAGTTACAGGATTTACTTTTTAAAGAGAGAAAAAAGAAAGCCAGAACCTTTCTCTTATCTCGGGCGTTAAAAGATATTGTTGAAGAAGAATGGAGGTGTCCAGAGAAGAGGCTCCCGGTTTCTCAGAAAATGGCGAAAATGTATCCTTTTAATGCAGAGGAAATAAAAAAATGGGAGAATCCACCTCACATGGATCCAGCCATTGCCAGACTATCACACAAAGCTACGTTACCACTAGAAGACGTCAATATCTTCCGTGACTCGATAGAAAATAAAATCGAAGTAGATCTGAAAAAAAAACATTCAATTGCGGGAGCAGCGTTGAAACCAGCAGCAGCTACAGCCATCACTGCGAGAGTCGTAAGGAATTGGCGTGGAGATTTAGAAAATAATAATCTGGATAGTGTAAAGCGTACAGACTTATTAAAGATAGTTCAGGATATACATATAGGAGTTGAATTCCTATGTGAAGCCACCTTGGATTCCATGCGGTTAGCTGCAAGAGCAAGTGCCAATGCAGCAGTGACCAGAAGAGCGCTGTGGTTAAAACCCTGGGCGGCAGACACGCAATCCAAATCTAAACTCTTAACCATTCCTTTTCAGGGTGATCTTTTATTTGGCAAAAGATTGGAAGAAATAATTGTAAAGTCTTCCGGAGGTAAATCACAATGGTTACCACGAGATAAAGCGACAAGAAAATCATTCATGAATAAAGGTGTCAAGCAGCAAGCTGCTGAATTTAGAGAAGCAAGATCGTATAGGCCAGGTAAAAGGTACAGGAGAGGTCAATACTCTTCTGGGAGATCTAATTTTCGTGCCCAAAGAGGCAGAGACATCTGAGGTACCCTTAAACAGATGGCCCAATGACGCCAGGAATATGAGTCTAGACACTGTAGTCGGGGGCAGGTTGTTGGGATTCGTTCAAGTTTGGAAACACACAACCCCGGACAAATAGGTATTGGAGATCTTAAATCACTGGTACAAAATAGAATTTATCAAGATGCCGGCAACTTTTTTCAACAAATCGCCAACTCCTGTGGACAAATTGGAATTAGTGGCTTTAAAGACAAGCTTAACTTCCTTGATACAACAGAAGGTGGTGGTAGAAGTACCAGCGTCAGAACAGAATCAGGGATTTTATCAGGAGGGTTCAGAACCTTTCTCGACCTCAGAAGACTAAATGTATTCGTTCATGTATGTCCATTCAAGATGGAGTCACTGAAGTCAATTATGACAGGGATACAAAGGAGAAGTTTTCTGGTGAAAATCGATTTAAAGGATGCATATCTGCACGTCCCTGTCTGTGCTGCCCATCAACCTTTTCTGAGACTTCAAGTCTTCGAAAAACATTTTCAGTTCAGAACATATCTGGAGGCCATATCTCCAGAAAGACATAAATACATTAGAGACTGTGCAAAGAAGAGCAACTAAAATGGTCCATGGCCTTTGTAACAAATCATACCAAGAAAGGCTAGAGGAACTAAACATGTATAGCTTGGAGCAGAGAAGGGAGAGGGGGGACATGATAGCAGCTTTCAAATACATCAAGGGTTGTGACCAGCTAGAGGAGGGTACCATTTTTCAAAAGAAAAGGTGTAATAGAACACGAGGGCATGGATACAAACTGGAGGGTGGTAGATTCAAAGGAAATGTGCGGAAAAATTACTTCACTGAAAGGGTGATAGATAAGTGGAATAGCCTCCCATCTGAGGTGGTTGAGGCCAATACAGTAGAACAATTTAAACATGCTTGGGATAAATATAAGGGTATCCTAAATTGTAACCCCAATTGAGGGTAAATAGGGTCTAGGGTCAGTATAGTTTTCAATAAACAAATGGGCAGACTAGATGGGCCATGTGGCTCTTATCTGCCGTCACTTTCTATGTATTACCATTTGGCAATGTTGCCTGGCAGTACAGTTCCTTTCCAGGCACGGCTGGTTAATAAACACCCACAAGAGTCAGCTGGAACCTTCCCAAAGGATGCAGTATCTAGGAGTTCTAATATACTGTAAAGATGACAATCTCTATCACAGGACAGGAGGATTAACATTGTAAAACAGTGCAAAATTGCTCTAAAGAAAATAACTGTCAGCAACAGAATGCCTAAAGATCTTAGGTCTAATGTCCTCAGCTTTGGAAGTCGTGGAATGGGCAAGACTTCACATGAGGTACTTTCAGTGGGGGTTCCTACAACAATGGAACAAAAATCCAAAGAATGGCAAGCAAAAGATCTTTCTATCCAGGAAAGCCAGGTTAGACCTGAAGTGGTGAACCCAGCCAGCAAGACTAGCGGTAGGAAGGTCGTTTGCTCACAATCGAGTAGTAGTAGTAGTAACTACAGGCACCAGTACATCGGGCTGGGGAGTGACCTGCGGATCAGAGGTAGCTCAAGGTCTGTGGCCAAAAGAGGTGAGAATATCACACTCCAACGTCAGAGTGCACAGCAGTTCTTTAAGCGTGCATGGCATTCCAAGATCAACTACAGGGACGTCAAGTTCTAATAAAAGACCACAAAACAGTGGTGTCACATCAACAGGCAGGGGGGCACGAGAAGTCGCCAAATGATGGAAGAAGTCAGAAAAATCCTTTCCTGGGCAGAACAACGTATATTGAGCATGTCCGCTATTTATATAGCCGGAGAAGAAAATGCACAAGCAGACTTCTTGAGCAGACATGTCTACCATCCCAGGGAGTGGGAATTAAACCAAGAAGTGTTTCTGCAACTAATAAGAAAATGGGGAACTGCTCAAGTGGATCTATTCGCCTCAAATGCAAACAAAAGACTGAGCAGGTTCTTCTCAAGGTACAGGGAACCTCAGGCTTTAGGAACAGATGCGCTATCAAGCCTATGGGACTTCGACATAGCCTATGCCTTTCCTCCAGTCCCCATCATTCCCAAATTCCTGAGCAAGTTGAGTCAGGAGAAGGTGACTGTGATAGCAATCATGCCTTTCTGGCCCAGGAGACCGTGGTTTCCAAAGGCAATGGGCATGCTCATCCAACCATACTTCAAATTGCCAGTGAGAAAGGACATTCTACTTCAGGGTCCTTTTTATCACCCAAATCCACAGTCATTGATCTTGACGGCCTGGCTGTTGAGACCAGGACCTTAAGAAAACAGGGTTTCTCAGCTAAAGTGGCTGCTACTCTCAGAGCAAGGAAATATACCACTAATGTTACTTACCGTAGGATTTGGAGGAGATTTGCCCATTGGTGTATGGAAGAACAGAAACCGTTATCTAGTATCTTCGCAATTTTAGAGTTCTTGCAATTGGGTCTAGATAAAGGATTGGCAGCAAGTACAGTTAAAGTGCAAATTTCAGCCATAAGTGCAGTTTTAGGCTTAGATATTGCTAATGACAAATATGTTGCGAAGTTCGTCCAGGCAGTAAGCAGGATAAAACCAGTATTCAAGGAACCTATTGCACTGTGGGATTTAACTCTGGTATTGTCCTTACAGGTATGCCGTTTGAGCCCTTACAGGAAGTCAGCATTACATTTCTGACTCTTAAAGTGTTATTTCTGGTGGCTATCACTTCGGCACGTAGAATCTCCGAGTTACAAGCCTTATGGTCTGAGGAGCCATACTTGAACTTTCTACCAAATAAAGTTGTCCTCCGTACTAACCCTTTATTCCTACCTAAAATAATTACAGCTTTTCATGTAAACCAGGATATAATCCTTCCTTTTTTGTGTGCAGATCCAAAAAATCCTAAAGAACAGACTGCATACCCTAGATTTAGTGAGGAATATTAGGGTATACCTTGACAGAATAGCTAGCTTCAGACGTTCTAAGCAATTGTTTATTTTTTTTCAGGGGCCGATAAAAAGGATATGCAGTTTCTAAGGCCACGTTAGCCAGGTGGCTAAAGTTAGGAATACAGATTGTGTATAAAGAGAAGGGACTTCAAGCTCCTAAAATTAAAGAGCATTCGACTAGGGCAATGTCTACCTCGTGGGCGGAGAAGGAATCCGCCTCAATTGAGGATATATGCAAGGCGGCAGGTTGGTCGTTGGTGCATACTTTTGCCAGACATTACAGACTTGATGTTTTGTCTTCGGCGGAAGCAAAATATGGGAGAAAGGTACTTTCTGCAGTAGTTCAGTAATAGTATTTCATAGCATAGTTATGTTTTTTCTAACTGCTAGGGTAGATACCCATGGTGTGCTGCCAGAGGAGGAGGAAGAGGAAACCACACATTACCTGTTAATGTGGTTTCCTTTACTCCTCCGAGGCAGCACACACTTCCCTTCCCCTGATTATTTTTTTTTATGTACTAATTGTGCTTTTTTTGAGCTGAAAGACGTTGGAGAGAAGGGGGAGTGGTATCTTTATACTGGTGGGTCTTTCTTTCCGGTCGGACTCCTGACAGGGAAGGTTAACCCATGGTGTGCTGCCTCGGTGGAGTAAAGGAAACCACATTAACAGGTAATAATGTGTGGCTTTCTCTACTTAACGAGGGAAAATATGCATGGTTAGTTAAGGTTGCCTATGGCACTCATAAGTGCTATTAGGCATCTAAAAACGAGAGCAGATCAGGGAAAAGGACCGAAGAAGTAGGTGCGTTTACACGTGTATCTGCACCTACGGATCTTGCACAAGTGTGATTGTTAAATTTATAGGACCTTTTTAACAACGATCAGTTAGGGTGGCCGCTTTGTTTGTTTCACCGTAAAGACTCCTGGATCAAACAGCCTTGGATGTGCAGACGTTAGTGGGATCCTTTCTACACAACCTTGCTGAGGGTGACTTGTGCAGGGACTTGTACAGTCCGCACACATTGGATTTTGAAGCGTAAGTTCTAATACTGGAGACTCTGATTAATTTCTATTGTGGGACATTGCAAGCTGGTAATAACATTATCGCTAACTGCGATAGCTATTTCTTGATGTGTTTAATTTTTTTATTTTTGTATTGATTAATTGTATTAAATTATGTTGTTATATGTTTAAACCAATCACTCTAATCCACTAATTCTGCCATTGTGTTTTTTTTTTATTATCTATAAGTTAATTTATCTAAAGATCTGTTGGGGCTTTAAGCGCTGATTACCTCTGCAGTTTTTTATAGTTATTTTCTTCCAGTCAAGATTACCCGATAGCTTGACTTTCCTTCATCTCCTGACACGTCCGCACACTGCCGGGTAATTCATCCCCCTCTTGAGCCAGACAGGAACAAAAGACACTTTGGCTGATCCAGAGTTTTAGTGCCAGCATGCCCTGGCCAGGGCCAGCCAGGGCCCACAGTGCTATTTACATGTCCCCATAAAAAACATAGTGCCGTCACAAAAAAGTTGAAAAATATCTCGGTGCTAATGACCATTTCACTGTCTTTGGGTCATATTTATATCCTTTATATCTTTTTTTTTTTATTTTTTATTTTTTTATTTTTTTTATTTTTTTGCCGCTCTGGTGAGCTGCTCCTTACGCTTACACCTTAGAGATGGTGTAAGCATAGGGCTTGTTAAGCAGCCACTGGACAGCCCTTTATGGAGTATTTAAATGAGAAAAACTCCCTTTTTCTCATTTAAATATCGTGGAACTCCCAGTTCCACAGGTGCAGGGCAGACGGATGGGCACAGTTGTGCCCATCTTTCTGTGCATGCTTCCGATCTCAGCATACGCAGTGCTCATTTTTGCAACACTTCCACCTAAAAAATAGACAGAAGCGCTGCTCTGGATCAGGGCCACTGACCATAGGATACTCACCTATGGTTTCCAGTGTCTTCTATTACTCCTGTTGGAGCTAGAGAGGGAGTTGTAGCAGCTCACAACCTTACTTTTTATTTTTCTTGGGTCTCCAACAGCCAGTCGTCTGCAGCTTGCTGGTATCTTCCTGGCCATTACCGAGGCAGTTAGGTGGGGAGAAGAGGTGGTCTGGGTTGACCTCGATAATGTGCTTTGACGCTCAGCTCCTAGTGCTCGTCCCTACTCAACCGAGGGTGGGTAGGAAGTAGGTCTGTGCATTTGCGGTTTCTCCACTTCTGGGCATCGTCATATTTCTTTATCCTCCGTCATGTCAGAATACTTCAGGGTATTAGATCCCTCCCTGGAGCCAGACAGGAACAAAGAAGACACCACCGGTATAAGAGGCCTCCCACCTCCTGCTTCAGTGTCTTTTTTTTATTCCTGTCGGAGCAAGAGAGGGATCGTGTATAGTATAGGTACCTTTTTCTTGCAGGGAGTCCCCGTGGAAACCGCATGTCTGCTCCTCCCGTCGAGCTTCGGCCGTCAGACAGAGAGTGAAGGCCTGGTCAGCCTCTTTAGTGCTGGCGCACACTATTCCTAATGCCCGCCCCTATGCTATCGAGGGCGGGTAGAGGAAAAGTACAATTATACGGCGATGTCCCCCGCTATGGGCGCCGCCATTTTGTTGTAGTCCCCGCGTTAATCCATGCAGGAAAGCGGAGGAAATGATGTAATCAAGTGGAGACTTATTTAAAGGGACGCTACACGTGCATCTATGTCCACTGTGGGTATGAGAACGCTGATTGCGACAGATACCAGGATCCAAACTCAGCAAAATGCAAGTATCTGCTGTTACCTTTTCCATATGCTGTGATTCATATGCTAAATGGCTTATTACATTCTTTTAGTGCTGTATTACTATCCATTAGAAACTTGAAATCACTGGCTTTGGCTATAACAGGTACGCTACGTTCCTTTATTATACTAGCCAATTGTGAATTAATGGTAACTAGAACTGCATTGCTTGATTCTAGTGCCTGTATAAAGCGCTTGTGGAAATGTCGGTGCACAGTGCATCCGAGGATAA
>WWET01000851.1:247635-277408 GCA_011038615.1 Limnodynastes dumerilii | reverse complement strand
GTCTGAACCAGAACAAGGGGCTTGTATGTCTAATGAGTCTGAAGCATCTGAAGATAAGGAAGAGAAAACTAAGTCTGAAGAAACATTTAATGTAGATTTAGTTGATGACTTAAGTTAATTAATAAAGCATTGAATATAGAGGAAGACAAACAAGAAGTGAAACTGCAAGATTTGCTATTTGAAGAAACCAAGCAAAAAATTTTTTTCCATTATCACAGGCATGAACTAACCTGGTAACAGAAGAGTGGAAGCATCCGGAAAAAAGGTGGTCAGCCACAGGACGCATAAATAAAATGTATCCTTTCCCCCGGACACAAGTGAAAAAATGGGAGGATCCACCAGCAGTGGACTCCGCAATCTCCAGACTGGGTAAGAAAACTGTTACCGTGTGACGATGTTTCAGCCTTTAAAGATCCAATGGAGAAGAAAATGGATGTGGGGTTGAAAAAGCAGCACGCAGTTGCAGGTCTAGCACTAAAGGCAGCAGCGGCAACAACCGTCACTTCCCGCATAGTTAGAAGCTGGTGTCATTCACTCGAAAACGACATAGATGGAGTGAAAAGAGAAGATCTACTTAAACTGCTTCATACTATACAACTGGCTGTTGATTTTATGTGCGAATCCTCTATGGATCTAGTAAGAATGGTGGCCAAGTCAGGAGCAACGGCGGCAGGTGTAAGAAGAGCCCTATGGCTAAGACCTTGGATGGCTGACGTTCATTCCAAAAACAAGCTCTTAGCATTACCTTTCCAAGGTGAGTTTTTTTATTTGGTCAAAAATTGGACGAAATAATAACCAAAATGTCCGGGGGTAAATCTACGTGGCTGCCACAAGAGAAATTCAAAAGAAATTTCCAAAACAGACCAAATAAGGGATATACTACAGACTTCAGAGAAGTAAAGCAATATAGGCCGGGAAGAGGATTCAGAAGAGGCCAATATTTTTCCACAAGATCTACTTTTCAAGGACAAAGAGGACGCGATATTAAAACATTCAAGCAGATGTCACAATGAAGTGAGGGTGGCCAGCCCAAGGATGGAATTAGGAGGAAGTAGGAGGAAGACTCATGAGGTTCTATACAACTTGGCGAAGTTCAATTACAGACAAATGGGCACTAAATGTAATTGCGGAGGGATACAAAATAGAATTTCTGCAACATCCAGGTCATCTATTCACGGTGTCCCCAATACCAGTAAATATAAAAGAGCGGAGAGCATTACGGGAAAGCCTGTCACTAATGATACAGCAACAAGTGGTGATAGAGGTACCAAAAGAAGAAAAATTCAAAGGATTTTACTCCCGTTTTTTCGTAGTTACAAAAGCAACAGGAGGGTTCCGAACCATTTTAGATCTGAGAAACCTGAACAAATATAGAAAAATAAAAACTTTCAGGATGGAGTCAATAAAGTTGGTAATCCTCAATCTTCGCCAAGGAATGTTTTTAACCTCCATAGACCTAAAAGATGCCTACCTACATATACCAATTTGTCACAGTCACCAAAGATTTCTAAGGTTCAACATTTTCAATTCAGAGCGCTTCCGTTCGGGCTGGCCACGTCTCCACGAACGTTCTCAAAAATGCTTATCACTATAATAGAGAAAATCAGACTAGAAATTTTTTTAATATGGCCCTATCTGGACGACTTATTAATAGCAGCAGACTCAGAAGAGCAAGCTCACAGATCAATGCACAGAGTAATTCAAATACTACAGAACCATGGATGGTTAATAAACAATGTAAAGAGTCATTTGTTACCAACTACAAAGATCAAATACCTCGGAGTTTTAATCAATACGACAAAAATGACAGTCGGTCTAACAGAAAGAATGTCAAAGTTGATTGCAGAAGTACAAAAGGTACAAGTAAAAAATTATATAACCACAGAGAAGTGTCTAAAAGTACTGGGTCTAATGTCGGCAGCATTGGAAGTTATTCCATGGTCAAGGGCGCACATGAGACCATTACAACCAGGGTTCCTTATGCAATGGGACAAAGACCCCAAAAATATGAAACAAAAAATAAGGCTGTCGGTAGAGATTCGAAGATCACTAAATTGGTGGACAAAGTAAGACTCAAAAATGGTTCCTCGTTCGCACCTTCTCGCCCTTTAGTAGTAACAGACGCAAGCAGTCACAGTTGGGGAGCAGTGTGCGGACATCACCTTATACAAGGAGGGTGGTCAAGAAGAGAGCTTCAAGCCCACTCAAATCTGAAAGAATTAAAAGCCGTTTCAAAAGCGTTAAAACGCTTACAAACTCAGCTACAAGGGCAAACGGTGTTAATACAAACAGAGAACGCCTCAGTTGTATCACACATAAATCGGCAAGGTGGAACGAAAAGTGCCCCTCTAGGTCAAGAAACAAAAAAACTCATGTGTTGGGCAGAGAAATATTTAAAAGGAATAACAGCAGTGTACATAGCAGGCAAAAACAATGTAGCAGCAGATTTTATAAGCAGACACGCAATCAATCAGAGTGGTGTCTGAACAAAAGGGTGTTCGAACAAATTGTACAGAAATGGGGAATGCCCCAAATAGACTTGATGGCGTCAGCCAGCAACAGTCAAGTTCCAGCCTACTTTTCCAGGTACCGGGATCCTCAGGCACTGGCAGTAGATGCCCTAGGTGTACCCTGGAACTTCAGAATAGGGTACATATTCCCGCCAGTGGCAATGATACCCAGAGTTCTAAAGAAATTGGAAATGGAGAAGATAATGCTGATAGCAATCATACCACATTGGCCAAGAAGGCCGTGGTTCCCTACTCTATTAAACATAGCAATAGAAAAACCTTGGACGCTGCCAGTAACCCCAGATCTTCTGTCACAGGAAGGAATGCTTCTTCCAGGATCCAGGATCTTTAAAGTTAGTGGCTTGGCTGTTGAAAGGAAGAACCTAATAAAACAATGATTCTCACAGAAAGTGGTAAATACCCTTCTTAAAGCGAGAAAACAGTCTACTTGTAAGACTTATTGGAGAATTTGGAAAATATTCCTAACATGGTCAGAGAAAGCCGCAGTATCAGAAGCATCAATTCCTGTTATACTTGACTTCCTGCAGGAAGGGTTAGATAAGGGTTTGGCAGTAGGTTCTTTAAAAGTCCAGATATCAGCCCTGAGTGCTATGTTGGATAGGAAACTAGCCAAAAACAAATTTATAATAAGGTTCCTACAGGCGGCAAAGAAAATAAAACCACAAATAAAAAAACCTTTAGCACCGTGGGACCTTAATTTAGTCCTGGAGGCCTTGACCGAACCGCCTTTTGAGCCTCTTACAGAGATTAGCTTGTCACTGTTAAGCCTTAAAGTAATATTTCTGGTAGCAATTACTTCAGCAAGGCGCATATCAGAGCTTCAGGCTCTTTGGGTTAAAGAACCATATTTGAATTTTTTTCCTAACAAAGTGGTTCTTAGAACCAAACCAGATTTTTTGCCCAAAGTAGTATCGCATTTCCATTTAAACCAAGAAATATGTTTGCCCTCACTATGCCCTAAACCGAATAATCCCAAAGAAGAGAAATTCCATACACTGGACTTAGTAAGGGCACTTTCAGTTTATGTGCAAAGAACTAAAGAAATTCGCAAGACTAATCAACTGTTTATACTAACTGAAGGAATAAAAAAAGGAGCAGCAGCTTCTAAAAATACGTTAGCCAGATGGATTAGGTCTTGCATAATTAAGGCATATGAAATAAAAAACCAGTCTCCACCTATAGGTTTAAGAGCACATTCAACTAGGGCTATGGCAACGTCATGGGCTGCAAAAGAGGCAGCCTCCATATCGGAAATTTGCAAAGCGGCTGGATGGGCATCAATTAATACTTTTTGCAAACACTATAAAATAGATGTCTTATCTTTAGCAGATGCCAGTTTTGGTAGACGTGTGCTAAGTGCTATAGTCTAACTTAACATAGGAATTTAATATTATTTAACTATTATAATTTCCCACCCTAGGGTATACTGCTTTGGTATGACCCGGAAGTATGCTGACATGATGGAGGATAAAGAAACAGATTACCTGTTAATATGGTTTCTTTGACTCCGTCATGTCAGTACATACTTCCCATCCCATATATTGTTGTATTGTTATGTATAATTCTCAAGTTTATCTTAGCTTTTGGAGTAGGAAGACACTGAAGCAGGAGGTGGGAGGCCTCTTATACCGGTGGCGTCTTCTTTGTTCCTGTCTGGGGCCAGGGAGGGATCTAATACCCGGAAGTATGCTGACATGACCGAGTCAAAGAAACCATATTAACAGGTAATCTGTTTCTGTAGCCCAGGTTCATCTGAGTTTAAAGTGGGCAGAAGTGACCTAATAGTGGCGTGCCTATACATTCAGGCGCTAGAAAGGTTCGCTGCCTGTGTGGTAGTGGTCTGGAACAAGCTATCTATATCTCTGCAGAGGAAGGCTTTTATTATATACAGGTACTTGGCTGTTTTTGTAACTATGTATTTGTTTCACTTGTTGAAGCTTATGAAATTAAGAGAGAACTGAGAAGTAAAATCTATTATTGATCCTCTTTTACACATTGTCACTGCATGCAGCTATGGAAGAAAAACGGCCCCAACAGAGAGCCCTTTTTTGTTTTCATATTTTTTAGCGGTGCAAGTCCCCACACTAATGCCTATCATTACGAAGTAGGGACAGCTGAAAGTTGCTTTTCGGCAGTCTCTATTTCAAATGACAGCTGTTTTTTAGATTTTTATTTTTATTATAAATGGGTGAGTATGCTATCGGCATACTTGCCCATTCATTTTCGGAACTGCGCTGCCGGACCGCCAAAGAAGTGAGTAACCCTGTCCGGGGACTTAGGGTTAGGGAGAGGGTTGAGGATAGAATGGTTAATTACCTTTTGGAGCATCGGTATCGGTGGTCTGGGGATCGATTGCTAGGCCTCATCAAGGCATTAAGCAATCGAGATATCCCAGCCAGTTCGGAACTCAAAACAGGGCCATTTGCAACGAGGACCCAAATTCTTTTTTTCAGTTGGCTTCGTGTTAGTTTCTAGTTAGTCAGTTAGCTATTTTTTTTATATATAAGAAACATTTACCTAGATGCTCTGTGGTCTGTAGGATCAGAAGAAGGTTCTGTTAAATCGCAAGTGGAAGATGCCTATAACACTGATTTCGTAGAAAATCTACTGACACTTATTCACAAGTCTCCTAAGATAGAGGAAACCAAAGAGGATGGCAAACTTCAGGATTTACTATTTAAGGAATCTAGCAAAAGGGTACAGTTTTTCCTTTATCTCAAGTCTTAAGACATGGTTATAGAGAAATGGAAATATCTGGACAAAAGACTTGCCTCTACTAACAGAATGAGTAAACTCTATCCTTTCCTGCAGGGATTTGTGAAATGGCATGAAGCGCCAAAGGTGGATGCTGCCTTTTCCAGAATTTTGAAGACCATGCTACCGCTGGAGGATGTATCTGCATTAAAAGATTCCATGGAGAAGAAAATGTAGGTCCATTTGAAAAAACACTCTGTTGCAGGAGCAGCATTAAAACCAGCAGCAGTTACAGCCAGAGTGCTAAGAAGCTGGTGTAACATATCTTGGATGGTATTAAGTGGGTGGATTTATTAAAGCAAATTCAAAATATCTAGCTAACGAGTTCATGTGTGAGGCGTCACTGGATTCAATAAGACTAACAGCCAGAGCAGGTGCCCCCGCAGCAGTAGTAAGGAGAGCCTTGTGGTTTAAGCCCTTGTTAGCGGACACTCACTCAAAAAACAAACTTCTTACTTTACCTTTTTCAGGGCAATTTCTTTTTGGACAGAAACTTGATTATATAATTTCTAAGATTTCAGGAGGTAAGTCGTCCTGGGTACCCCAGGAAAAAACTAAAGGAGTTCCAGAGCAGATCTGCAAGAGGTTCCTTCATGGATTATAAAGAGGCAAGATAGCAGATCCCTTAAACAGCTTGCGCAATGATGCCATGACTGCCAGCCCGGAGGAAATGATGGGAGGAAATTTTGTAAGGTATGGGCCAGTTCTACATCCTGTAAATGGGTCCTGGAGGTAGTAACACAAGGTTACGAAATAGAATTTGTAAAATACCAAGACCCTTTTTTCACGGAATCTCCAGTTAGCCTTAACACCATGATTCAACAACAAGTGGTAACCGAGGTTCCCAAGTCAGAAAGGTTTGGTGGGTTCTACTCCTGGTTTTTTTTGTAGTGAGGAAAGCAAACGGAGGATTCTGGACTATCTTAGGCTTGAGGAATCTGAATAAGTCCATCAAGGTGAGGACCTTCAAGATGGAATCCATGAAGTCTGTTCTTTTTAATTTAGAGCAAGGCATGTTTATGATGTCTATAGATCTGAAAGACTCATATCTGCACATACTAATTTTTGCAAAGCATCAAAAGTATCTGATGTTTATGATTTTTGGCAGGTACTTCCAATTTACAGCACTCCCCTTTGGGCTGGCAACATCAACATTTTCAAAGGTTCTTATTAGTTATAGAAAAATGAAGGATCAAAGGTATGCAGCATGCTCAAAGGAACCGGCAATAGACTATACGACCAGAGTTGTTCATACACTTCAGCTACATGGATTGGATAGTGAACAAGTAAAAAAGTAATTTGACACCAGACACAGAAATAAAATATTCACAATATAAAGAAGACAATCCTGCACCAGTCTGGGTCATTGATCTTAATATTCAAATTAGTTTGGGTACTGGGAAACTCCCCAACATATGGGAGTTACCACAGTGGGTGCAACCTATTAGTAATAAATTCAACAAAAGTGAGTAGAACCAGGGATTAGAGACCCTGAAAAGACCAATATTAATGATGGTGCAGTCCAAACCTAATTGTATCACAATGAATAAGTCTTTATTATAGTCAAATATAAAAGAATATATTTCAACATGATTAAAAAGACATAGACAAACAATAATCACAATGGTCAATAACATGTTAAAAGAAAGAAACAGACTCCGCTGCTCCACTGAGTTCAATAGTAATGGATAAATATATAACATGAATGGCCACAATGTATCCCTACACTTAAAACTGAAATCAACATAAATAAACAAAAAGACCACCTCGCGGTGGGGCTTCACTCCACAAGGAAGCCACTATCTGACCCTACCTGTGGAGACCATTCACAATGAAATAGAAGCATAAGAAGAGAGGAAAACTGTCAGTGTGGGAGTCTGGAGCAGCCTGTCAGTGTGGACTGATGTGTTTTGCTGAAGGTGCTTTTTCAAGACCTCGGTCCATGTTGAGATATATTCTCTGTTATATTTGACTATAATAAAGACTTATTGATTGTGATACAATTAGGTTTGGAGTGCACCTTCATTAATATTGGTCCTACTCGCTTTTACCGGTTAATATGGTTTTCTCTACTCCATGTCAGATTTAAGTTTATGTATTTAAAGCTGTATGAAGTAGGAAGACACTGGAAACCAGAGGTGGGCCTCCTATATACAGTCAAGTGTTTTCTTTGTTCCTGTCTGGCTCAAGAGGAGGATGAACTACCTGGAAGTGTGCTGACATGTAGGAGTAGAGGAAACCATATTAACAGGTGAATATTCTACTTTTTTTAAGCTGCTATTTGAAGTTGGATAACTTAAAAAAAAAAAATTAATTAATAAACTTTTGATCTCCCTCTTCTGCAAGAGAGATGAGTAGCACAAAACAGCACATGGTGTAGACATTTGTAACTAAAGGTAATTTCTGGAAATTCTCAGTATAAAGGCCTTGGGCAGTTTTAAGTGATTTTTCAGATGACTGACTCAGATAAACAAGCATATCTGTGGGAAGGTTCTGAAGCTTCAGATGTGGAGTCTCTGGCAAAGCAGGCAAAAGCATGTTTTAATCCTGATCTTGTTGATAACGTCCATAAGCTAATACCTAAATCTCAATATTTAGAATATCCAGAAGCAGGATATAAGAAGGAAAAATTACTTATCTAAAGTTTTTAAATAAATATTAGAGGAATGGACGTGCCCTGATAGCAGAATTGTGGTTACATAGAGAACATGTAAAATGTATCCTCTTTGTCAAAAGCATGTGAAGAGATGGGAGGAACCCCCTAGGGTAGACAATAGCCAGGATTACAAAAAAGACTTCACTCTTGAGGATGCTACCACTTTCAAATATGGCATGTACAGACAAATGGAAACAGGGTAAAAAACCTGTTGCAGCTACAGCTGTTACTGCTAGAGTACAATGAGGCTGTTGTAACAACTTAGAAGCATTAATGGTATAAAGTGGAATTGTTAAAGGTGGCTTGTGATATGCATCTTGCAATAGAATTTATTTGTGAGGCATCCTTAGATTTAATCAGATTTGCAGTAAGAGCTGGTGCGACTGCAGCAATCAGAAGGGCTTTGTGGCTTAGGCTGCGGCAAGCGGACACTCAATCAAAGAATAAGTTATTGTGCCTCCCTTTCTGTGTGAATATCTTTTCAGATCCAAGCTGGACAAAATTACTAAATCTGGGGAGAAATCAGCTGGTTACCTCAAAATAAAGCAAAGCAAGCAGAAGAACTTTCTGGGAGACCATTCATGCCTACTCATGCAGAGTAGAAAAAAAACTAGAGCTTATAGGGCTGACAATCTTTCGCAGGGGTCAGTCTGCCACATCAAGATTTTTTTTTTTTGAGACCAAAGCGCTGAGGTGGAGGCACAGAAATAAATCAATAATAGCTCACCGTTCAGGTGAGGGAACTACTCCAGTTTTGTAATTGACACCGTTTCTAACGTGGTGTTTGCGGACGTCCTCCGGTCTCCTTCCTGGTTGCGGAGTGTGACAAGCGGTGGGTCTGGATCTCCCCACGTGTCTGCAGCATCTGCCGGACCTGTGTTTCCTGGTTCACTTGGCAACCAAGAAACACATTGGAGGTCTGGCAAACACCGAGACATCACCGCTTCACACCCAGCGTTCTTTGGAACTGTAGTAGTTCCTTCACCTGAACTGTGAGCAATTATTGACTTTTATTTTTCTCCTGCCACCTCAGCGCTATTACCATTGATTCATTGTGTTTGCAATAAGGAATGTTTCTGGCATCCATAGACTTTAAGGATACCCATCTGTATGTGCCAATTGTGAAATGTCACTATAAATATCTCAGATTTATAGATTTATGGTTTGGTCAACATTACCAATTTGTGGCCCTGCCCCCAAGGACTTTCACAAAAGTGCTAGTGGTGATAATCGCAAGCATTCATTAAGAAGACATTATTTTTATTTTTACTTAGACGACATTCTGGTAGCAGCAAAGTCCCGAGAACAAGCATGTGTTCACATTCAGTGGCAGAAATCCTCTTACTGTGAATGGATAATAAATATGGACAAAAGTCAGATGGTACCATCACAGAAGCTAAAATACCTGGGGGTATTAAATACTGAGTAAGCCATAGTCTCACTTTCTCAAGAAAGGAATGTGAAACAGCAAAGGATTGCAGGCAGGTGCTAGGCGATAGACACCTTGGAATGGTCAAAACTTCATATGAGGACACTTCAACTGACCTTTCTAGCCCAGTGGGTCAGGAACCCAGACAATCTAGACCAACTGATTTCAAGGAAGTAACAGTCAGATCCTATCCTAGCAAAAATCCTCCTTAGCAGAGAGACCAACCAGTAGTTGTCTATACAGACACAAGGAAGGTTGGGGGGCAACTTGTGCCCAGAAAATAGAATAGTCATGAGGTCCGTCCACTCAATCATCATGGAAATGAGGGTGATCAGGGATGCATAAAAAACGGAAAGTGGCTCATTTTGTTTCCAAGTATCGAGACACCAAGGCGCTAGCAGTTATGCTTTGTCATTGTAATTTATGGTGGGGATACAACTTCCCTCCAGTCCTTATGATCCCTCAGATACTGAGGAGCCTCAGAGGGAGCAGACTACTGTTATAACGATCCTTCTTTATTGGCTGAGGAGGACCTGTTTTACCAGGGTCCTGCAACTGTCAGTTGACGGGCCCTGGGCACTACTGAACAAACAAGATCTTGTGACACAAGGACATGTGCGCCCAAGTCTCAAAAAATGATGGCATGGCTGTTGAGGCTACAATTCTAAGGAAATTGGGTTTTCTCAAACTATTATAGGTACACTTTTAAAAGCCTCAGTCACACACAACCACAGAATGTAGCACATTCCTGTGAAGACAACCATGTACCGTCCAAGTGTCTGTTAGTAGTTTAGATTTCCTCCAAGCAGGTTTGGAGACGTTTAGCTACAAGTTTTTGAAGGTACAAATCACAGCTGTAAGTGCCGTGTCAGATGGCATACTGGCAAGGATAAGTTTATTCAGTCTGCAAGTAAAACCAGACTTGTTTTCTGCATACCAGTTGCACCCTGGGACTCGAATTTGGTGTTTGAGGAACTAGCTCAGTTGCCATTTGAACTGTTGGAGAAGGCCAATTTGAAATTTCTGACATAGAAGGTGTCCTTTCTGGTAGCAATTATCTCTGCAAGAGGAATGAGGAATATTGGAGTTACAGCCCCTGGGTGGAGGATCCCCATTTTAAATTATTTTTTGAGGTAGTTTGTCCTAAGAACTTTTTTTTTCTTCGCAGTGTCACATTTTTGTTAACCAAGAAATAAACTTGCCTTCATTACGCCCAAAGCCAAAAATGACAAGGACAAAGGAAGATGATTGTATTCCCTAGACTTTGCTAGGGCTTTATAAATTTATCTTCATAGAACTGAAGGAATAAAATTACCAAATAATCCTTCTAGAAGAGAAATGGCCCAGTGGATAAAATGCTGAATTTCAAAGACCTATCATGGGCAGAGCAAGAATCTGCATCGATACAAGAACTTTGCAAGGCAGCAGGATGGTTCTCAATACTAATTCAGTAAAGTTTTGCAAATTTATGCCCCAGCGCCAGCAGATGTTTCGGTAGAAAAAAATAAAAATAAATATATCTGGCTTTAATATCTTATTAGATCTGCCTGCCCAGTGCAGTATAACTGCGTGGGTATGACCCTTTCATATATGCTGCTGACTGAGGAGAATAAGGAACTATGGATTATGTACCCGGTTAATATGGTTTCCTTGACTCCTCCTAGGAAGCATACTTCTATTTCCTCCATTGTTTGCTTGTATTTAATATTACACTTTTCAGCTAGTTTCTTTTAGCTATACATAGTGGAAAGAGAGAGAGCAGTGGAAATGCTGGTTATATGCAGGTGTCTTAATTTTCTTTCCTAACTCCAAGAGAGAAATATAAACTTTCGTGTAAGCTGCCTATGAGCAGTCGAGGAAACCAGGTACATAATATATAGTTTCATGATGTCTTGTAGTCTCCTTCAGTCAAGGCCACATCTTCCATGTTGGTATAGAAATGTAAGTTTATGCACCAACAAAAATTTATAGGAAGATGGGGGATCTCCAGTGCATTGAGATTTGGAACTTTGCATAGAAAAACACCTAGATAAATAGTGAGATTAGATCAATAGGACCATCTTTATATGATGCAGCTCCACACACTTACTATTCATAAATGTGTCATAAGCTGTGGCTTAAATCGCCTTACTTTGGTTTCCAGGCTTAGGCTCTTCGTTAACCGTTTGTTATTGATGTGAAAATTAGACAATTTTATAGAAATACAACCAGATCCTCTACATAGGGCTGCTGGAAGGATAATTTAAAGGTACAAAGAATTGTGACATTGGATTCAAGTACAGTACAGATACATAGGTTAGTTTTGTGTAGGTCAGTTTTAGATTGTCCAGATAACTTGACACCCTATAAGCTAGAAGACTAAGACTATCTTTGTTCCTGTTTCTTTATAGTTGAAGTTTAATTAGAAAGTGAGCCTTAACTAGAGTTACAGGGGAGTTAGAGCTTAACAGTGTGCCTTCTTAATACCACTCACTTTCAGATCGCCACCCTGGCCAGCCGGGTGATTTGCCGTGTAAAATCAAAAAACCCTTAAGTCTATCCTTTCACACTGTCCTAGTTTTTTCCTGTCTGCCCTGGCAATCAACTGTCAATCATCCAAGGTGGAGCTTTCATTGGCTGACAAAAAATGAAGTCTTTAAATGATACTAACTTTCTGCTCACAAAGATGTCCGTAGTGTGTGGCCGTTTTCTCTGCATTGCTTTTCATGATGGCTGATGACTCACTTGTGTGTAGCCCAGACCTCATGTTTTTGTAGTCTTGCTTTTTCATACAGCAAAGCCTAATGCAGCTGCTGACACTGCATGAGACTGTACATTGTCGTTTGAATATGAGAAGGGTGCAATTTATGACAGCGATGGAGATGACATCTTTTAAAATTACATCAATCCTCAGTGCTGTTAATCATCCAATCCGGTTTCTTTGTGAGAGACCTGTGTTGCAAAATCACTCGAACCTTTCACATTACCACCTTACCCGTGTCAGATACAGGAAAATGCTTATTTTTTGCTGTGTTGGAATCCTGGGTTATTAGACCCGGGTTGAGAGCCTTGGTACCTTTCACATCACCACTTGTCCCAGGTCGTTGGAGCCTAGTCCCTGGAATTAGACAGAAAACCCAGGTTTTTAATGGTGATCTGAAAGGGGTATTGGAGAGAAAACAAAAGACTATCAATAAGGTTACTAGCAGATTACAACACAGGTAAAACTGGCTTAGTTTAGATCTTAATGAATTTATAAAAGAAATTAGTGTTTAGACATTTAAAGTTACGAACAGGTGTTATCACAGATTATGGTGAATGGTTTGTTTTAGGCATTATATCTGAGCACTGACTGTTCTTGACTTTATAACTAAACCTAAAGCTATAGAATCGGGAAACCTGTGGAACTCCAGGTTTTCAACTAGAAATCCCATCAAGCATTATGCTTTGCCAAGTATCAGCTAGGTCTATGCTGTTGGAGAATGCTTAAAGTTGTAGTTTCACACCTGGACTGCAAAAGGTGCTGATGCCTGCCTTAAGTAATAATTTCCTAGGAAGACCTATCAAAATACATCAGCACATTGAACTTATTGTTTTAATAGACCCCGGTAAGCATAGGTTGACCACTGCTAGGTATTTTATCTCTCTTTAGATAATGCAAAATTGACAGTTACCTTGTATTTTACCATATGCATGAGCTAAACGTTTTGTTTTTTTTTTCATGTTTTGTTTAATGTTTTTGCTATGGCAGTGCCATTTCTCTCCCACAACAAAATTGGAACTTGCAATTAAAATTTTATGCTTGTGTAGATAGAAAGCAAGTCACTCTCTTTCAGATCCGAATTCATTTCAGCAGATAATTTTGTATATTAGTATCTTTATCTTACTAATTAGACCTTTTAAGTATTTTGTTGTTCTAACTCCAAATGATTTTTCCATTTTAAGAGGTCCAAGGATCAAGATCCATATATGTTTATTACTTTGGCACTAGGCTAGTGAGGGTGGATCATTTATAAAGATCAAAAGTTGCAAAAGGACAGATTTTGGGAGTAAGTGGTATTTAAATATGGGAAATGTGTTACATTAATCTGGTAATCCAATGTCTTGAATACCTACTGTCAAAGTTTTAAGGGACATTCCCCTGACTCCAAATATATTTTGTCAGAGTATTAACATTTCTTGCTATAGATTGTATTAATTACTGAAAATTATTGCATGTAACTGTTTCTGACGCAGGTTCATCATTTTCGTCCTTCTACTCATCACTGGAGTTTCCACTTGAGATTCTTTTAGGAGAACTTGTTTTCTTAGAAGCTAGGCTTCTACAGCCCTCTGATCCCAGGTTGCATCTCCGTCTACACCACTGTTGGGGAGCCCCAAGCTCAAATTCATCTTCAGCCATACAATGGTCCTTACTTTATGATGGGTAAGCACAAATGTCATCTGGTGCATATATAAAATTAATATAAAGATACTGGCCCTGATCTAGAGTTTGAAAATAACACAGGAAAGTTACACCTGGGCAAAACCATGTTTATTTCAGGGGAGTCAAATTTAATCTGTTTCCTACAGTATTAAAGTTGAAAGTAATGTTTCCCAGCTAAAATCTAAATAACAGTGTAAAAGTAAAGCTGATCAGTATCTGTGTGCAATAAGCAAAAGCAAAGTATTCTCGCTGCATTCATAGAATTTTACGCCGCCTGAAATCAACAGGGTTTTGCCCAGGTGTAACTTTCCTCTCATTTTCAGACTCTGAATCAGGGCCACTGTAGACTGGAGCATGATAAAAATTAGTGAAATAATTTTTCCAGAAATGGTTTTTCATTTTTAAGTAATTGTAATTTTAAGTGCTGCCTAAAAGTAGAAATAACAAGTAATGAAATTGGTCTAGGGCTAGCAAATGATACAACAACTACTTTTCTTTAGTATGTTAACTTGTGAAACACCTTGGCCTGGGAAAATAAACACCTTTGATGTATGCCATCTATTCTACAGATGCCCTTACATAGGAGATCATCCAATGACTAGGCTTCTACCAGGACCCATTCCCTCAAGTTATCAGAGATTTGTGATCTCTGCCTTCACCTTTACTGGCTTTCCAAACAAAACTCAGGTGAAACTGGGAAAACTACTACTGCATTAGAACTGTTAAATGACAAAATGATTCCCTATGACTTGTCAGAAGTGTGATGATATTACGCCTTAGTTGAAGAAAAAAATGTTTCCTCGTGTAAGATTCATAGAATAATAATTCCTTCACCTGTTTTTTGTAAATGAAAAAATTCGTTTTTGTTTTTAAATTTACCTAAATATTACAACATTGCACCTTTAGCACAATACCAAGAAACTTCATGATAGAATGGGTGTTTACGCGAGTTGTTTTTGTCTTTAGAGATTTTATTTGGTAAAGTGGAAAATTCTAGTTAATAAACATGTCTATCAGTACTGGCTATAAGGAACATAATAAATTTCTGAAGTTTTAGGGGAAAAAAATTCCCTCAAAAATAATATAGTAACTTAATAGAACTGAATCTCCAAATTCCAGATTAAGGGCCTGATCCAGAGGCCTGACGCCCGGTGGTAATACGCTAAAAGATGATCTGTTCATGCCCGGCGTAGCTGTGTAAACGCCCGATCCTGGATCGTGTGTCCGTAGCTTCAGTGTAGTAACGCTGGAGGGGGCGTCCCCCAGCGTTACTATGCGGAAGTTATGGCAGTTATGGCGGGGGGAGGGAGGGTAATGAGGCTGGGAGGTCGGCACTAACAGCTCCGTCCCAGCGTATGAACAGTCGCTTACGCCGCCTGAAGTTAGGGTAGCCTTCAGCCGGCGTAAGCGACTGTTTATACACTTGGGAAAGGGGAAGTGTCGGAGGAGGGAAACCGCTCAGATTACCATCGTAGGTCTGGATACGGTCCTAAGTGTATAAGTACACACATACCATAAAAATTATTATTTTATGGTAAAAGAATGTAAATATAAAAATATATTTATACAAATTCTTACTGTGAGATGTCCTATAGACCGCACTGTAATCACTTTGGTAGAGAAGTTGACTAGTAATGTCATTGAATTTTCCTGTGGATATAGAGCCATACTATGGGGATGATTTGAGCACAATTAAGAAGTAAAACTTTATTATTGGGTGGTCAAATTAATCCCTTTAATATGGTCTGTAGTAATGCTCAAAACCACCCACCCTGCCCTAATATACTTTGACGGTTGCTAGCTGCATTCACAAACTACACCAATTTCGCATAACTCTGCTTTGTGCCTTTCTCCCAGCTGCTTACAGATGGTGCTTGCGGTATTCTAACTCTTCCTCTTTTCTGGCAGCACAGCCTAATAAGTTATGTTCCTCCTGATTAGAGCCAGGACAGAAATACAGTGCTAAAAAAAGGTTATTAGAGGAGACAGCGCTGTATAAGGTCTGCAGCTGATCTCCATTCCTAGAGGGTCTACAACCTCTAAAAAGGAACGAGAATTTTTGGGTGAAGAGCTGGAATCAGCACTGATCTGTATCAGACAAGTGTTGTATACAAAGTAACAAAAAGGGTAGCAATATCCCTAATTATAAACCAAATGTTGACCAGTAGTCTTTCTTCGAGTGTTCCCAGTGACCAGTGCTTCCTGTGCTGACAGGACTCTATTCTATCTAGCTATTTAGGAGCTCCTCCAGCCACCTGCCTGCACGTGTTTCTCCATCTGCACAGCACAGAGCATCACTGTTGATTCTGTTGAGAATATTGTTTTTATTATGCTTGTTGATTATCTCTTTGATGCCTGCAAAATGTTAACACGAGTGGTTTTATCTAGATTCTGGAAGTCCCAACCTTGAACTTTTCATCATTTGGTTTATAATTAGCGATATATGCTACCCTTGTTACTTTGTATACAATACTTATCGGATACAGGTCAGCGCTGATTTCCGCCTTTTACTCACAAGTTCTAGAAATCCAGTGCTACCCATCCTGCTTTGTGTTTTTTTTTTTTCTTTTTTTTTTTTTCCTGTTCATGAAGTCAGGCAGTGTAGAGACTGTAGCTCTTTCATTTGCAGTAGAGCTTACCTGTGGTAGTCAGGATCTCGAGATGAAAGTTCTAGCATTTAGGACAGAGTTCTGTATGTTTTCCCCCTCCTACCAAAGGTGGGCTTGTCATGTCATCAGCCTAGCATTGCTATTTAGTGCCATTATTTTGTTGAAGCCTGAGATATTGGAGATGAAAATGAGCGGTATGACATCAGCAAGAGTGTGTGGCAGTAGGAGTGGATTTAAACAGTTTCGGTGCCCTTTCTCTTCTGAAGAATAAGTGTTCCTTCTGAACTTTGCCTGCACTGTTATTGCTGCAATGGAACATAAGTGGTACCATCTTAAGAAATCAGGGTAAGTCCATAAGCAATTGTTTAGTATTTTATATGTACATTTTATTACCATTCCACAGAGAAACAAACAGCAAGGGCTGCATACAACAGTTTGTAAATGCGAGTTTTCAAGTTCATTTTGTAACTTTTCATGTTAAGTCTTTAGCCACTATTAAAATTAGGGGAAGAAGGAAAAACAGAGGGTAGATGGGAAAGGAGTAGGGTTATGTCAGTGAATGCCAATAAGCTGCCCTGGAAAACAAATACAGTAGTGGAGAGCTCTATTTACTTTTATGTTTGTATAGTTCAGTCTTTTCAAGAGCAGGGGTGGTAAGGTCTAGTGGCCCTTTCCCTGATGGTTGAAGGAATCTGGTATTACTAGTGTACAAGCATCAGTACTTGGGTCACATTGTTAAAATGTCTTGAGACTTTTTATACAAATCTGTATTCTCTGATGAAGGTTTTAAAATGAGGGGTCTGGACTGACCCTGCTAAAGCCGATAGGTTATTCACTCTACATAGAGGAATCTAGAGCAGGATTGAAGCTTTAAGACTTCCTATTTAAGGAAGCAAGTAAGTGTATTTCCATTAGCACACTTGTCGAAGTGATGATGGATGGATGGAAACACCCAGATAGTGGTTTCTTACAGGCTAGGTAAGATGTACCCTTTTCCACAGGAGGATTAAAGAAAGTATGAAGAAACGTGTAAAGTGGACATGGGCGTTGCTAGAATCTACCTGGGAAAACCATGCTGCTGTTGGAAGAAATGAATGTGGAGACACAGGCAGTTTTCCCAGTGATGCCAAAAGCGACAATATGCAAGTCACCGTAATCAGGATTACTAAAGGATTTAAACTGCTGTTAAAAAAATCTTTTTCTTCTGGAATCTCCTGTTCGGCAGTGTAGGAAGTAATTGGCATGCTCAAAACAAGCTTGAAACAAAGGCTAAAACAGCAAATGTGGATCAAAAGTCCCCTCCAGATAAATGTGTTAAGGATTCTACTCCAGATTCTTCATGGCGAAGAAAGTGTTTGGGGTTTTCAGAACCACCTCGGATGACTCTATAGAAAGGTCAGTCAGGCATTTCAGTACGTATATATCATTTAAGTCCTTTCTGGTGGTTTCACACCCAGGAATGTTAACAGTAGATTTAAAAGATTTAAACGTCCCCGTCTTTAGAAAACATCAAAAGTTCCTAAGATTTTGTTTGGAAACCATTATTAATTCACAGCTCTCATTTGGTTTGGCGACCTCCCCTTGAACATTTACTTAAGTACTACTTGTGATGAGCAGATTACGTCAAGAAGTCATATTTCCTTATCCTCCCCATGTCAGCCCTAACCTCTGGGTATGTCCCTCCCTCTTGGAGCCAGACAGGAAAAAAGACACAACAGTATATAAGCCCATCCTCCTCTGTCATGTGTGTCTCCTTTCTTCCTGTTAGGGGCCAGAGAGGGAGATGTGTGTTAGAGAGGAATGAGGCCAGCCTTCATCGCAAATGCAGCAGTTTGTACACTTGATAAACTCAGCGATGGAGACATTTGTGACTAATGAGGAACACAAAAAAATTAACCCGCAAGAGGTCTAGGTCGATAGCCAGCGATGAATCTGAAGAATCTATTAATGTGGAACAGCAAAATATTGTCTGATAATTCAGGCCATTCGGAGCCTAGATTGGAAGAGTCATCAGCTGAAGCCAATTTCAACCCAGTTCTGGTAGAGAACCTCATAAAGCTAATTAATCCCTTAAAATAGTGGACACCAAAGAGGGAAATTTACAGGATCTCCTCTTTAAAGAAGCAAAGAAGTCTAAGAATTTCCCATTAAAGAAAGTCCTTAAAGACACTGTTAATTAGTGGAAAAGACCCGACAAAAGGCTACAGAACGCTAATAAATTTGCGAAAATGTACCCCTTTGCGGAGGAAGACACCAGAAAGTGGGATAAGCCCCTTAAAGTGGACACAGTGATAGCCAGTATTTCAAAGCGTACCACGCTTCCACTGGAGGATGCGGTAACATTCAAAGACCCCATGGATAAAAAAAATTGAAGTTGGGCTGAAGAAACAGCATGCTATTGCAGGGGCAGCAATAAAACCGGCAGAAGCGGTTACTTCCAGGATTATGCACAGTTGGTGTAACGACTTAGAGAGTAACCTGCTTGATGGCGTTAAAAGATCAGAACTCCAGTCCTTGCAAGACATTCAGTTGGCGGTTGAGTTCCTCTGTGAGGCCTCTATGGATGCAGTATGACTGGCAAGCAGAGCAGTGGCGACAGCAGCAGTGACCAGGCGCGCATTATGGCTGAAACCCTGGGCTGCAGGTTCTCAGTCTAAAAGCAAATTGTTGTCACTGCCGTTTCAGGGTGAATACCTATTCAGGGAAAAACTTGATGAGATCATCACAAAGACATCGGGAGGCAAGTCGTTCTGGCTACCCCAGGAGAGGGCTAGCAAGAATAATTTTTTCAATAGGTCCTACAGAGGCAAGGCAGCCGAATTTAAGGAGGCAAGATCCTACAGGCTAGGAAGACCCTATAGAAGAGGCCAGACTTCTACCTCGAGACATGGGTTTCGTGGCCAATGAGGCAGAGACATCACAACAAACCTCAGGAACATGGCACAATGACAGGAGGCAAAGGGAGTGTACAGTAGGTGGCAGAATTCAAGAGTTTTACCATCAATGGACAAACCACCACAGAGAGATGAGTACTGGATATCATCCTAACTGGTTACAAGATAGTTTATCAAACGTCCAACAAATTTCCTCACCAGGTCCTCAGTGCCAACAGACACAGAGGAAAGAGAAGCTGTCCTTGCAAGTCTTCAGAATATGTTGCAACAAAAAGTGGAAATACTGGACCTAAGAAAGTTAAACAATTCTGTAAGGGTGAGGACGTTCAAAATAGACTCAGTGAATTCGATTCTGCCAGACCTCAGGGCCAACATGTACATGACATCGGTGGATCTAAAAGACGCCTACTTACACATCCCTATCCATATAAGTAACAGAAGAGTCTTAAGATTTTGTATATTCCAAAAACTATCCGTTCGCAAGCTTTCCCTTCGGGTTGGCGACTTCCCCATGGACCTTTTCAAAGGCACAATTATAGCCAGCTTACGGTTAGAGGGCATTTGTATGTGGCGTTACCTGGACGACATCCTTATCGCAGCCAGAACAGAATCCCTGGCTCAGCTTCATACAAGGAGTGATCTTGGCCCTCCAGCAACACGGTTGGGTCATAAACCTGGGGAAATGATGTTGTCTTCACAAATATCTGTAGAAGAATTTATGATAGTTTTAGGCCTGATGTCGGTGGCCTTAGAAACGAGGACCTGGGGAAGGTTTCATGTGTGAGCAGTACAAGCATGTTTATTATGACAGTGGAACAGAAATCCAGACTATCATCAGAAGCAAAGCGAGATTTACAGTGGTGGCTCGACGAACAGGCCTTGCGAGAGGGGTGACTCTTCAATGTACTAACTCCAGTTACAGTAACCATGGACGCAAGCAGCATAGGATGGGGCGCTGTGTGCAGAGGTCAAGTAGCTAAAGGTCAGTGGTCAAGACAACACAAACATCTACATTCAAATGTAAAGGGGATGCTGGCAATCGATCAGGCTCTGCAGTCATTTCAATCTCTCCTGAGATGCAAGGTAGTAAACATTCAATCAGACAACAAGCCCACGGTGGTTTATATCAACAGGCAAGACAGCACCAAAAGCTGAGCACTAATGGCAGCGGTGCATCCAGTGCTAGTGGGCAGGAAACAATCTGCTAAACTTAACAACCACTTATATTTCAGGAAAGGAGAATCTTCAGGTGGACTTCCTGAGCAGATGTACAGTTCAGTACTCAAGAGTGGCAACTCAGCGACAACATCTTAAGGCAAATTATTCCGAGATGGGGGCAGTCGCAGATCTGTCAGCCTCAAGAGACAACAGAAAAGTAAGGAAATACATTTCTCGCTACGGAGACCAGCAAGCATGGGCTACGGATGCTCTGTCAGTCCCGTGGGACTTTCGATTAGCCTACATGTTCCCACCGACTGTGATGATCCCACGTGTCCTCATGAAACTGGAGTGGGAACCAGCAGTAGTAATTGCAATACTACCCTTCTGGCCCAGGAGGCCCTGGTTCCACAAGCTTCTGAGTGTCAATGGTCTGGACATTGCCTATAGAAGTGGACATGCTGTCACAAGGTCAACTAGTCCACCCAAGCCCAGCCTCTCTCAATTTGACGGCTTGGCTGCTGAAAGGACAACCCTGAAAGGTAAAGGGTTTTCAAACAATCCAGACCATGCTAGTGGCTAGAAAAAAATGAACCTCTGCTATTTATCAGAGTATGGAGGAAATTCTGCTTCTGGGCAAAGGACAAGGGACTATGTTATCCAGATATTACAACAATTCTAGAATTTTTTAAAGAATGACTAGAGAAGAACTTGGCCAATAGTACGCTTAAAGTCCAAGTGTCTGCGCTATCAGCTGTTCTAGGAATGGACTTAGCGAAAGATAAGGACACTGGGGTAGATCCAGAACTTTGCTTGCAATCCGTTTACTAATGTAGCATGTTTTTGCGTGCGTACCTTCTAAGCACTCCCCTAGGCACACCCCTTGAATGTATGGACTTTAACTGATTTCCGCTTTTCAAACCCTACCTTAACTTTTGGCCGCGTAACCGCTTTCGTCCGCACACGTACGGATAGGCAACGCGGACTTGCGCGGCTAAGCACGCCCATACTGTACAATTTAAATGAAAACCCAGCCTACATTGCGTACTTTTGGCTCACGTAAAAAAAAATGGCACGCCCCCACGTAAAAATTAACGCAACTAATATGTGAATGACCCATACGCTTAGTTACATTATGTAGCGTATCATCTGTCATGCGCAGTACATACAAAATTGCTATATTTTTTTTTTTTTAAAGCAGCAACAAGAATCAACACAAGATCTAGAAACCTGATTGCCCCCTGGGATCTCAATATGGTCCTAGATGTGTTAACAGCCTCTCTGTTTGAGCCATTACAAGATGTACAGCTGAAATTTTTTAATGTGGAAAGTGGCCTTCTTGGCGGCGAGAAGTGTGTGTCAGAGATCTATGGGCAGAACCACCATATCTAAACTTCTTTGAAAATTGTCATCCTACGTACCAATCCCAGCTTCCTTCCCAAGGTGGTCTCCTCTTTTCACCTAAACCAAGAGGTGGTGTTGCCTTCCCCATGCTCCAATCCCAAAAATGAGGAGGCAAAGTTTCACTCCTTGGACTTAATGAGGGCCCTAAAATTCTATACTGAAAGAACAAAGTCAATCGGAAAGACAAAGCAGCTGTTTCTATTAGTGGAAGGCAAAAATAAAGGAGGCCCAGCGTCAAAGCCATCAATGGCTGGATCAGGTCATGCATTTCAGAAGCATATGTGATTAGGGAGTTAGAAGTTCCCAAAATTCTTAAAGCGCACTCAGCTAGGTCTATGGCGGCCTCCTGGGCAGTGACCACGGAAGAACTGTTCAAAGCAGCAGGGTGGTCGTCCATTCCTACTTTTGTTAAGCATTATAAGTTAGATATACTCGCCTCAGCAGATGCCAAGTTTGGTAGGCGGGTGTAGTAGTTCAGTAAAAATATATATATTTATGTACATTTGGGTTCTTATAGTTTTCTATTGTGGTCGCCCTCCCAGTGAATGTTAAGGGCTGACATGGGGAGGATAAGGAAAGCACAGATTACCTGGAATTGTTTTCCTTGACTCCTCCATGTCAGCCCATCATTCCCAGCCTGTTATGTTTTGTTATTATGTTAACCTGTTATTTCTAGCTAAGTAAAAGGAAGACTCACATGACAGAGGAGCATGGGCTTATATACTGTCATGTCTTCTTTCTTTCTTCCTGTCTGGCTCCAAGAAGGAGGAACATACCCAGAGGTTAGGGCTGACATGGAAAACAGATTAACAGGTAATAATCTGTGCTTTCTGTGGCCTTGTGTAGATGACATACAAATTTTTTTTTTTTATATATATATCTTAAAAAACTTAGAGTTGCACCCTTTAATGGTGGTGAATACCCTGCAATACTATGGTTGTATTAACAGGTAATGGTCATCTGATTTCGGTTGTCATGATATGAGTCGATATCTTATGTATAACGTGACCTTTTAACCTACTATCTGTTTTATGGCCCTTGCTTGAATTTATTTGTGCAAAACGGGGTTGCTTTATTTTTGGTGACTCCTGACTTTATATTTTGTTTACTAAATGGGATATATAGGAAACGGTTTTTATATTGTATGTCTTATCGTTTTTGTATATAAGTATTGTGATTTTTTTCATATTGAAGATCAATTTATCATTTCTGTGCCAGCTTGATTATTAAACGCTACTTTGTGGTAACAGAAGAAATCATTTTGAGTTTGATAATTCTGATAAACTATACTGTTAGATTTGTTTAAAAGTGAATGAGTTGTCTTATCTGTCTTGGTGTTCGCAGCTTATTGTTATTAAGGCCATTAGTCATTGTAGAACAGACCAGGTGGTTGTTTTTGATTAATACCTGGTCTCGCATACAAGTCATAAGGCCTCAGGTGAGGTCAGGGTTGTGACACCTATACAACAAAGAAAATACTTGGCAATGCTCATTAGATACAAAAATGATGAAAGTTGCATTAACTTAGGGGAGGAGGCCAAAATAATTTAATACATAAGTTAAGACGGTGATAACAGAGGATTATATGACACTGTTGGGGCTCATGTCAGTGGCCACAGAAGTAGTCTCATAGGTGAAACTTCACCTGATTGCAATGAAACGGTTACCTGAATTTAATCAATTTGGGACCATTCTATGACACATTGTTTCTCCACTGCCCCCCACAGTCCTATTATCCCCTTACTTCGTAATCATAGCTATCCTTTAGGTTGTCACCCAGGTAACTTTTCTCCATGGCCCGCGAGAGGCTTACATAAACTAAACAATGTAGCTACTTACATGGACTTCCTGCCCTTGTCTGACATCAAAACCACCTTGGACTCAAACATATTTGTTCAATTTCTACAACTTGGTTCTTTCCTGCAGAATAGAAGGCTTACCAGCTTGGAATACCTTTTTGCATCAAAAATTTGCTATCCCACTTCCACTAATTTCCAAAATTTACCTCTAGCTTCCTTCCCTGTCAACAGATATTGCTAGCACATTTCATCAGGCAGGGGTGCCCATTTTGAAACCGCCCTCAGTAACCAGGAATGGGAAGAGATTAAAGAAATGAATATTCAGATTATTTTACTGTTGCTATCTAGTTCCCATCTGATTATAGAAGTTTGCCCCTAATGTAGCAGGTAGCTGCTGAGGCAGATGTTCTAACCCCGAACCATAAATGAATATCTTGTGGTACTGCCCCCAAGACCCAAGTGAAAAATAAGCTATATACCCTACTCTTGGATATTCCTCTTCCTAAATATACTCTCCACCTTCCCCAATATCCCTTGGGCACAGCTCAACATCAGAACAAACTTATCCACTCTTTCAGCTGCTGTAACATGCATTGCAACTCTTCCCTGAAAAAGTCAGTGGCCCCATCAAAACAATCAATCCTTGTTCAAAATACAGGTCATATATTCCATCTTGAACATATACCATATTTTACCCACTCTGCATGCTTCTATTGTTAAGTCTGGGAACTGTGGGCTATTTAATACTTGTCTCCCACTGACTTTAAATAATGGCCGAACAGTTCTTTTTAATTTTTTTCATCCTCTTATTCTCCTGCTCCTTGGCAGTTGGCCAAGATCCAAATGTGTTATCATTGAACTTTGTTCTCTTCCCCCTCCTCCCCAACATAAAAAATGCTTGCCTTGTGCCTTCACAAACTTGTTTATTTGTTTACTTAATGGATTTTTTTGATTCTAAGGATCTTTGTTACCTTAACTATTTTTGTCTCCATAAATATTTAAAAAAATATATATATATTTTTAAAGTGCGGCTTCTAAATCTTTTCATAGCAAAAAGGTATAGGACTTGTATTATGGAAGACATAATAAATAATAACAGCCTACAAAGTTAAGAAAGTAGAAATTCCGGAGATTTAGAGAACAAATTCTAACAGGCCAATTTCCTCTTCTTGGGCAGATAGGAGTCTGCTGCTATAGAGTAACTTTGCAAGTCAGTAGGATGGTCATCTGCTCATACATTTACCAAACATTACAGTGTAGATGTGCAAGCCTTGGCAGATGTGTAGTTTGGGAGAAGAGATCAAAGGCTGTAGTGTAAAAAAAAATAAAAAAAAAATATATNNAATCAAAGGCGTGAGTTTAAAAAAAAAAAAAAATATATATATATATATATATATATCTCTATCTATCTCTTGGATATAGTATATTTAAAATGGCTACATAGCTACAGTTACCAATTTTTTAAAAGTGGAAATGGCTAAGCACATCCAGTATTGGAACTGCTTAGGTATGACTGATTAGTCTGTGCTGCTAGGGAGGAGGAAGATGAAACTAGATAACCTGCTTTGGTTGGGAAGAACATTACCCCATTAGTCAGTACTAACATGGATGAGTTGAGGAAACCATATTAACAGGAAATGTACAGTTTAATATACATCTTATTTGGCATGTAAATATTGCAGTATGTATTTCAGTAAACTTTTCCCTTTAACAAATTAATATGCCATTGTCTCCCAGGTGTATATTTTCTGCAGTGTCTCAGTCTGCCTGCCATCTCTTTTAGAAACCTGTACATCAGAATGTGGTAATCTCACACACAGTAAGTTAATGATTTCTTTATTACATAGCCTTTGTAGTCTTAATCCTCTCTGCATCTGTAATGGATGGCTACCTACAATAAACCATTAAAAAAAATTACATGATGTGATAAGAGAAAATGAGCTTTAAAGTCTCTTAAAAGTCCATATATATTGTCTTGCTGCAGAATCTTAAGTGTAATTTTAAAGGTCCAGCTATAGAATATTTTCAAACTAAGTGTAGGTGATTCGTATGAGATTTTAAGTGAATTAATGCCACTAGAGTTGCACCAAATAAGTGAAGCTAAAGAATGGGGAAATACATTGACAAACCCGTGGTACAATATTGTCAAAATATATTGCAAATAAATGAAAAACTAAAATGTAAATAAGATACTCTAAATAGCAATAGACTATAGTAAATCTAAAAGGTGGTTTAAAGAAGTGAATTGGGTTGCAGATAAAATCCAATAAATTAGTAATGTGGAAAAGTTTTTACAATGAAGTTTTTTTTTAAAACTTTTTTCCCAATTTTTCAAATTTATTTTTCAAATTTTTCGAATTAACTACCAAGACATTGTGTATGTGGTGAAATGTGCTATTGTAATTCCCTTCTTTCAGTTGATTAGATGCCACCTGGCTCAAAACATGTTTGACTATTTTAAACTTCTATTTAGAAAATACACTGCTCAAATAAATAAAAGGAACACTAAAATAACACATCCTAGATCTGAATGAATGAAATATTCTTATTAAATACTTTGTTCTTTACATAGTTGAAAGTGCTGACACAAAATCACACAAAAATGATCAATGGAAATCAAATTTATTAACCCATGGAGGTCTGGATTTGGAGTCACCTTCAAAATTAAAGTGGAAAAACACACTACAGGCTGATCCAACTTTGATGTAATGTCCTTAAAACAAGTCAAAATGAGGCTCAGTAGTGTGTGTGGCCTCCACGTGCCTGTATGACCTCCCTACAACCCTAATGGCAGTCTGGCGAGCACATGGAGGGCTGTGTGGCCCCACTAAAGAAATGCCATCCCACACCATTACTGACCCACTGCCAAACCGGTCATGCTGGAGGATGTTGCAGGCAGCAGAACGTTCTCCATGGCATCTCCAGACTCTGTCACGTCTGTCACATGGGCTTAGTGTGAACCTGCTTTCATCTGTGAAGAGCACAGGGCGCCATTGGCGAATTTGCCAATCTTGGTCTTGCCAATCTTGGTCTGCACGGTGTTGGGCTGTAAGCACAACCCCCACCTGTGGACGTCAGGCCCTCATGGAGTCTGTTTCTGACCGTTTGAGCAGACACATGCACATTTGTGGCCTGCTGGAGGTCATTTTGTAGGCCTCTGGCAGTGTTCCTCCTTGCACAAAGGCGGAGGTAGTGGTCCTGCCCTCCTACAGCCTCCTCCACATCTCCTGATGTACTGGCCTGTCTCCTGGTAATGCCTCCATGCTCTGGACACTATGCTGACAGACACAGCAAACCACCTTGCCACAGTTCGCATTGATGTGCCATCCTGGATGAGCTGCACTACCTGAGCCACTTGTGTGGGTTGTAGACTCAGTCTCATGCTACAACTAGAGTAAAAGCACCGCCAGCATTCAAAAGTGACCAAAACATCAGCCAGAAAGCATAGGAACTGAGAAGTGGTCTATGGTCACCACCTGCAGAACCACTTAACTTTTGAGGGTGACTCCATATCCAGACCTCCATGGGTTAATAAATTTGATTTATTTTTGTGTGATTTTGTTGTCAGCGCATTCAACTATGTAAAGAACAAAGTATTTAATAAGAATATTTCATTCATTCTAGGATGTTTTAGTGTTCCCTTTATTTTTTTGAGCAGTGTATATAATCTATTCTCAGAATGCCCACTAGATCCTGATTAAATACATTCTATTGCAGAAAAAAAAATCAATTTAGCAACCATTATGGTTAGCACATCGAGGAAATAAATATGGGAGCCTGATCATAAAAGCACCAACAGTGTGACTGTAGATACATTTAAAAAACGTAAAAATAACATGTGCAAGGGCTAAACTGCTCAGTTAACTTGTTAAATAAAGAGGCCTGCAACTTAGTATATAAAGGCTGATTATTGGTATTTAGCGTGTGTGCTTTTACATGTTTTATTTCTGTATTTTTTTTTAATTAATTTGTAGTAAAATAATAGGCAATAAAACTAAACAGCTGGGGACTGATCCAAACTTAACAGATTCTATCCTCATTTATATCACCTTGTGTGTTTACCACTGGATCACCAGGGCCGGATTTACAGCTGCGCTTCTTGGTTTTTTTCAGACAGAAGCACAGCCAAAATGAGCACTGCGCATGCTCACAACAGGAGCGAGCACAGACAGGCGCAAGGTTGCCTATCCGTCTGTCAGCATCCGCCTCTGCTGCGCCAGTGGAACGAGGAGTTCCACGATATTTCAATGAGAAAAGGGTTTTTTCCCCCTCACTTGATGGCAACATAGCACGCGGGAGCCAATGCAGGAAAAAGAAAAGACACGCCAGACACAAATAGGCGCCTCCATCGGTGCCCAGTGTCTCTCTTGCTTTTCCTCTGCACATAGGAGCCAGGCAGTAGTGGTTTTTATTTTTTGGTTTGTAGTTTTCGACTTACCCGGCGGCCAATGCCGCGATGTGCAGCCGGTCCACATGCTTGTTGTGGCGGGAGAGAATGGGTGGCGTGACCAGCCCGTTTAGAAGCCCTAGCACCATCTCTCAGAGGAC
This sequence comes from Limnodynastes dumerilii, assembly GCA_011038615.1. Lineage (NCBI taxonomy): Eukaryota > Metazoa > Chordata > Amphibia > Anura > Limnodynastidae > Limnodynastes > Limnodynastes dumerilii. Next base: position 249,221 of record WWET01000851.1, on the reverse strand, counting down.
TACGTGGGCTCTTGCCGCATAATAATAGCCGATTACCGGAAGTGACGTTTGACTGCTTCCGGTTGCTAGAGGCAGGCGTCTCGTGGCGGCGGCCATCTTGGGGAAGCCTATGGATCAATTTAGGACACCGGAGCCTCTGTTTTCCCCTAGTCTTGGGGCAACTATTTCCCTGGCGCCAAGGAGAGCATTCAAACAGAAGCAAACAGCTGGGAACGTTGCTTCAACTAATGAGCTGTGATACCAGGATGAACACAGCAGAAAAGCGGTCACAGACCAGGAGGTCTGGGTAAGTCAGTGCAGTTTTATTAGTTAGGGGCTAGTTTTGGCCTATATCTATCTATCCCTCTCTCTCTCTATCTCTCTCTATCCATCCATCCAAAATGGAGGCTGCTACAAAATCAGTTTATAAAGTAATATATATGACTGGTGCACAAGGCAAGGGGAATTTGTACAAAAAACAAGACATGGCCTGGCACTCTAGCCATTACTCAGTTACTAATCATGAACTTCTATCTTTAAAATAAAAATCAGAGAATTAGTTACAAATATCTGCAGATACGTGATAAGCTGTATCTTTCTAAACCAAGAGCATACCTCACATGGAGATTCCCAGGTCTCAGTCTCAGATTCCACAGCTTATCACGTATCTGCAGATATTTGTAACTAATTCTCTGATTTTTATTGTAAAGATAGAAGTTCATGATTAGTAACTGAGTAATGGCTAGAGTGCCAGGCCATGTCTTGTTTTTTGTACAAATTCCCCTTGCCTTGTGCACCAGTCATATATATTACTTTATAAACTGATTCTGTAGCTGCCTCCATTTTGAATATGTATGTATATATATATTGTGGATGGGCCTTTCGTTGCTGCAGGGGGTAATGGGACACTTCCTCCTGTAAATCTAGTGTAGTGTGTACAGAGGCACTGTGCAGCTGATTGGGACTTCCGATTGGGAGTGTTATTATTTAAATTTTTCTGTCCTTAGCATAGTTGGAAGTGTGTACTCAGATTTTTAGTAATATGTTCAGTTTTTTATTCTTGCTCATTACATTGTCTAAAACAAAAATGTTTAGCATGAGCTCTTTTGAACATTAAGGGCCAGATTCATTAAAAACATTTTGGGCTGCGATTTCACATTGCAGCCCATCGCGGCGATATTGCTGCGATTAAAAAAGATTCCGAATTCATTAAAACGCGATTTGCTTGCGATTTTTGCAATCTCAAGCGATGTTCTGCGATTTTTAAAGGGCTAAATCGCGGTGATTTTCAATATAAAACCACCGCGATTAGCGCTTTAACAAATCGTGGCTAATCTTAGTGTAATCTGTGCAGTGTATCGTGTGTATTAAAATAAATAAAATGTTTGTGCACTCACCGTTTGATGTCAGCATCTTGGGAAGCCTTCAATTCTTAGTATAATGTCTTCTGCAGTTTTCTTCTTCATTGGATCATCTTCTCCTGTTGCCACGACGCAGGAACACTTCTAATCGCCATCCGGGCTGCTCCTTATGATGATAAGGTCGCTAGGGGGCAGTGTTTTTATAGTAGAGATGACGTCAGTTACATTGGTCCTCTACTGTTTCTG